>OY744534.1:535000-560000 GCA_963556195.1 Sepiola atlantica | reverse complement strand
TTAAAAAAAAAGAAAAAAAACGAGAATAAAGGAAAATGGCAACAGAAATACAGACAGCAGTGGAAAAGGCCTCGCTTTGGTTGTGGCTGAGAAGGGATGACCCTAGCTGGAACGAAAGAGAAATCTGATGTCCATTACAGAAACCGTAAAAACGTCAAGATGACATGGACAAAATATATGCAACAAAACACTAGACCAAGTAATGGCAACTCCAACGTGGAGGGGTGCCGCCATATCAGTGTTATCAGGCGCCGAAACTGGCCGATGATGATGCCATTGGCTGTGATTCAAAGGTGGAGCTGCTAACTATGAAGCACTACAGTGTTCGATACTTCTAACTCACTTGAGCATTAAAAGATAGTAATAGTATAGTTTCGGCTTCAGATATAGAAGTAATAATATAGTTTCTGGCAGACAGATACCAAATCTCCATCAGTAATAGATAGTAATTATATAGTTTTGGTTTCTATATAGTGTTCGATGCTCCAAATTTCCTAGCTTTACTTAAAAAATAGTTCAAAATTTATTTTATTTTATATTTTACCAGTATTTAAAATTTTTTTTTTTTACCAGTATTTAAAAAATTTTTTTTTTTTACCAGTATTTAAAATTTTTTTTTTTTTTACCAGTATTTAAAATTTTTTTTTTTTACCTGAATAATTAATTTCTAGTTTGCAAGCCCAAAGGACAAAATAAAATGTGTTTCTGAGCTGATATCCACTTCATATTCGAACACTGCAATCGTCATCTGCGGCACGTGGTTGGTATTTACTTAACCCTTCCCACTGCAGCAAAAGTGTTGCACTACGGTCGGAAGGTAACGAAAATCAGATCCCCGCAAGGAGGCACTTTGGTCGGGTACAAAAATAGCCGAGAAGAGATCCGTCGGCATTCCCCGTAAGAGTTTCTCAGATGATAGTCAATAACCCCCCCCCCCGCCAACTCCTGAAGGAAGAGGTTATACTCGGGAGGGTGCATCTCCTAGGAGTGAGCCATACCCCACTTCATTCCGACAAAGAAGTGTTCCCTATTTATTTCAAGGTGCTACTGTGTGAATTAGAGGTCATATTTATGGGGGCATCCTCAGTGGGGAGTTGTGCAGCAAGATGTTTGTTTACATTACATTTAGATTTCTGCAAAATCAAGTTCTCCATCGACAACCGGATCTCCGACCCTTGCCGTTCATCCTTCTCCAATGGTGCATGAGGTGCTTTTCCCCCCCTTCTCTACCTGATTGATGCAAACATGCTGGTGTGGGTAGTTGAAGACCTGATCGACAACTCTTAAAGGCGACCTGGCAACACTATCAGACCTACACGTAGTTGGTCTTCGCCTATGGAGTCAGGATTGGATAGCCATATCGTGTGACCGAGCTCAGGATCGGCAAAAGTAGGCTGTGGTGGTCAGATGCTGTGAACATGTATGCATGGACGGGGGGGGGGGAACTCAAGGCCCCCCACTTTTTGACTTGCCCCCCCCCCCCCCTTTTTGACTTGGCCCCCCCCCCCCACTTTACGGTCATCAATAATGAAGTTATATATGCATGTGTTTAACCCCCCCCCCACTTTTTAGGAGAGCCCCCTCCCCACCCACCCCCCCACACACACACACACTTTTATAACTGTCCCGTCGGTCCTGGTATGTATGTATGTTTGTTCGTTCGTGTGTTTACTTCACTGGCCGTAACCGTCCCACACGTTGTGCCGGTCCAAAGATGTTGTTCGATCTCATCTCTGTGCTGCAGCAAAGCCTCTCATGCCAAGCAGAATCACAACTCCAGTCTATAAACAAACAACAAATTTATTTGTTTAGAGGTTACAAATGAAACTCGTGTTCCCCGGTTGAATGGCAGACTTGCAAATGAGATGTCTCTATCCCGGTGAAATAGAACATAAGTCCAGCACAATCTTTTAACTAAGAGACCCAAATGGGCCATCCTGCCTCCAAGGGCACCCAGCTTCAACTGATCGCCCGCCTTCCCAGCAAACCCTAACTTCCTGTCATGCCCAGTGACTAGGTCTCACCTCTCCCATCCCCTTGGGTCCTTTGTCCCTGGTCAGTGCTGGACCACCCAAGCTCTCGCCACTTAAGATTTAAACTTGAGATAACTTGTCAGACAGTCTACCCAGCTTTATCATGGAGACAATCTGAACATCACTTTTGTGTTTCAACATCATTGTCTGTATTTACGAGATACTTAATTCATCTCAAAGGGAAACAAACTTCTGGAGTGGCCCAAATAAAATAAAAAGTATTTTCACTTTATTTTGTGCCCCCCTTTTTCCTCTGACCGAGCATCTAACACTTGCAATACTCGCCATTCATATGCATCACTAAAAAATAATGCAGCCTACTGCATTTTTAACCCGAACAAGTACTGGAAGATTAGTAAAATGGAGACATTTTTCGCTGATGCCCTAAAACAAAAATCAGCTTACGTCATTAATAATAAAAAAATTAATTATTGCACTATCGATTTGTTTTACAAGTTGTAAGTAAACATAAGATATGAGTGGTGTCACAAAAGGTGATCGCACCTGTCGGTGCTACGTGTAGCAGATGCAGCTTATTTCATTTGCAGCACCTGTCGAAATCCAACTCCCATGGAAAGAGAAATTGTTGCAGGTGTCGAACGAGTCAATAAATACTCATACCTAAGTAACACAATTGATTCCAGTGGGTGAATTGACACAATTAGAAGACGGCGTATATCCGTCACATGGAGAGTTTTCAGACAACTGTCAGCAATTTTACAAAACGTAGGATCCCATCGTATGCGAGAGTGTTAGCATACAAGACCCATGTTCGATTTATACTTTTGTACGGTTGCGAGACGTGGTCGATGACAAAACATCAAAACGACACGATCCTGGCTGCAGTGCATCGGATGGAGAAAATTGCCAGTCGCACTCTACAGGCCTCCATGATAAAGTACATCACACAATGCTGTATCAACTAGTATGGCCACATCACACACCGTCAGTCATCTGAAATGTGTCCCATATTGTCGCCGATGACATAAAGCCACATGGTAGGTCGTTTAAGACATGGAGGGTATCAGTTGATAACGATCTGATCCTAGCCAGTAGCACAAGTGAAATGGCAACAGACAAGAGAAGTTGGAAGTCATTCACGAAACGTGTAACCTCAGAATGAGACAAGAAGATGAAAAGTGAAAATAAATAATATTGAAAACTTGAGGCTAAAAAGCAATTGATCAATTTCTTTTTTTGCGTGTCTTTGAAGTGTCATGTGGTCATACAGCAGTTTCACACATTTTATGCAGTCCTTTGCATTGGTGTTGTACTCTGCAAAATCTTTCAAGCTACACCAGTTGGCCAGTAGAGGGCAGACCAGGCAGTGTGACATCGTATGGTCTTCCTATCCACATTCACAGACGGTTAGGTCAGTTTTGTAGCCCCATCTAGTCATAGCAACTTTTGATCGCCCCATTCTCGTTCTCAGGCGGTTGAGTGTTTACCACTGAAGCCAGGGTGCCTCTGAACCGGGAAGGAAGGCCTCAGAAGAGGGGAATCCTGTGTCAGTAGGAGGAGGGGGGCATTCTATAGCCGTTTAGTCCATAACTGTAGTCTGGTCTCCTCCTGGGATGTTTTAGGGGTTCAACATGTCTGAGGAAGCTTCTCCTTGACTCCAGTCATTGGACCGTTGATCAATTGAATTGGAAGTTGAATTTATGGTTCTGAAATGAATCGATGACAGTGTTGTAGGGAATGAAAATGCAATAAAAGACGCCAGAGGAACTTTTGCTGATTCAGGACAGGGAAGGTTAAAACGCGTAGTCGAACAATTTCTGTCTTGCACAATCAAGTATGTATACTGCCGGGAACGTAACACCTGCGACGACGAGATAGTGTAACCAGGTTAAAGATAAATGCACTGACGGTACTTGATAAAGTGAGAAACCCCACCTGCAAGGTGACCACCCTAGTGTTCATGACCTGGATAAAAGGTACACCAACTTTTGCAATATTAAGGTTAGTAAATTTTATTGATTTTAAGGTGGAAAATACAGGGTGGGCAAAAATAAGGGTCCTATTTTTAAAAATTCATAACTTTTTTATTTATTGATTTTTTTAAATTTTTTTTTTTTTTTTAGAATAAGTAAAGGACCCCTTCCGAAGCAAGCATGAGCCGTATTAGCCCTAAGGAACGTACCCTCATTTAGAAAACATTATTTTTGCTTAAAAAACTCAAAACAGTGTAAAAAACAATACTTTAGTTTTTGTAAGTTTTAAGAAGTGTTTTTCGGCTAAAATTTGTTTTGTTTATTTCAAAAAATCTCGGAAGGGTCAGTCTACACACACATAAAGTTTGGTGAGTTTAACTTTTATTTTGTGGAAGTTATTCAAATTCAAGTTATTCAAATTTAAAGATAGGACCCTTATTTTGGCCCACCCTGCATTTTTCTTGTTTATCCTTTAGTTAGCATGACAATAATGCCACATAATAAGAGGCATTTTAGTTTCCATAACGTCTTTGCCTTCCTCGTTGTCGGTCAGCACTCGGAGTTGTACAAAGTGACGGGTCTCACAACAGATGTTTGACTTCAGACAGTCGCTGATCTTGTGGTCACAGAGGATGCCAGTGGTGTTGCGCCACTTGAGCCATGTCGCATAATGCGCGCAGCAACTTTGCAGAGGATGTTGTCATCATCGTTGAGCGTTGAACAGATATTTGAAGGCATGCGTTCATGGAAGATCCTGTCCTATCTGTCAACTTGGATGGTGTCATGTTCGTTTTTAGCGAACTATTGTTGTACGTATAAAATTCTGAGACTTTCACGTGTCTAGGATTTTTCGCATCGCCATAACTTTGATAAGCTCACATTTTTCTATTATTTTAATATTTACTGAAATTAATGCAATATTGTAAAATAAAACGAAATTTAAAACTATTTAAAATTATTTTATAATAAAAACTTTTAATATTTATCTGCCCGTACCAATATTTTCCAAGAGTTATTTATCATTTTTAAATGTTTTTTTTTATTTTTATTATTATTTGTTTTGAAAATGGTTTGCTCGTTCCATCTCAGGAACTACACAGCTCGACCATGTTTGAAGTTGCTATGGCATCGCACTGATAAAGGACAAGATGAGGGAATGGTGGCTCAGATGGTTTGGACATGTGTTGAGAGCCAACAACGACACCATCGTCAAAACTTTAGAAGTGCCGAGAAGTGGCGGAAAGGAAAGCCGATGATGTGATGCACAAAGACCTCTGTAAACCCGGCCTTCACCCAGACCAAGTTTGTGGTCGTATCAAGTGGAGACAGAATCCATCATCCATCATCCACCATTGCCGACCCCGCCGTAGCTTGGGATTAACGCATAGGAGAAAGAAGATAATATGTACAAGAAATTAATCAACAACAGAGTTACGAAATTCTACCAAAACAAACAGGTGACAAAACCGAATCGGCTAGGAATCAAAATTAATGTCATCCAAACTAAAAGTAGATAATACAAGTCAGAACTGTTTATTTTGGTAAAAGACATTTCTTGCTATGGAATATCTGAAAGGATTTGTTGATGGTCTAAAGCACGCAAAATCAACGCTGGTGTGCCTCATGGATCCATTCTGGGCGCAACCCTCTTCCTGATCTTCATCAATGATCTTGCAAATCATATTCTGAGACCATTTGTTGACATCTGTGCTGATGACTCACCTGTCTATGGCAGCACTTCGAAGAGCACTGATAATCAAAACCTTACCGATCATCTCTCCTCCGATCTTGGAGCAAGGTCGGCTCCCTTTACCGTGTTAAAAAACTCCTCACACCTGACATTATCCTGCATCTCTACAAAGCCACCATCCGCCCATGCATGGAGTATTGTTGCCACATCTGGGCTGGTGCATCATCCACTAGTCTCTCCCTCCTTGACAAGGTCCAAAAAAGAGTCGCCAACCTAATAGGTCCCTCACTGTCAACCAAGTTTCAGTCCCTGTCCCATCGCCGCAATGTAGCATCCTTGTGCTTGTTTTACAAATACTTCAATGGATTATGCTCCGATGAATTGGCTACTCTAGTGCCCCTTCAACGTAAATACACTAGACCAACTCGACAATCAGCTAAATCCCATCCATTCACTGTGGAAGTCCCCAGATGCCGGAGAGCCTTCTACTCCAATAGCTTCTTTCCTCGTGCTGCTGGCCTCTGAAACTCCCTCCCTGCTCCCTGTTTTCCCGACGGTATTGACATGCAGAAATTTAAAACTAATGTAAATAGACATCTCGCTGCGCAGCTCTCAATTTAGGTTGACCCCATTCCCCCCTTTCTGCCCTCTTTTTTCTCAGTAGCCCCTTACGTCTCCAGTGGCGTCCTGCCTTGTTTGGGGTGAACTATGTTTAAAAAAATAAAATTAAAAATTAAAAAAGTGGTGAAATGGGGGAAAAAGCGGCGTGTTACCTTTAACACCTTTAAAACCAAGTTTGCTCTCCTTTCACCAGCAACGCTCGGATCCTCGTTTTGCCTAGGACTGACTTTCACCTCAGACCTTGATGATCAGGATCGTGCTGATTCTCTCTCTTCCAACCTGGAATACGTGGTTGTTACTTTTAATCCCTATAGAATCATGCGTCTCTCCTTTCACCACCAACGCTCGACTCTTTGTTTTGCCTCAGTTAAAATGAATGGCTCTCTCTTTTCGGAAGGAAGCCCCCTGCGTTGACAAGCTCCTAAGACTGACTTTCATCTCGGACCTAAAATGGAGGACTTACATCAAATCCGATGCTAAAGTCGCTGCAAAAATGGTTGGATCATTCCACCGCTCCAGAAGGTACCTGACTCCTAATGCAATCCTCTACCTGTATAAAAGTTAGATTAGACCCAAGATGGGGAGGTACTGCTGCCACATCTGGGGAGGTGCCGCTCAGAGCGCCCTTTCCGGGGAGGTGCCGCTCAGAGCACTCCCCTTTCTTACCTTGACAGAGTACAAAACCGACTTCGCAATCTAGTGGGAGATGATCTCTTCTTTTCCGTGCAGCCCTTTTCTCACAGAAGAGACCTTGCTAGTCTTTCCTTATTCTACTGATATTTCCATAGTAGGTACTCGACTGAGCTTCAAGATCTGCCCTCCCCCGCCAGACCTCCTTTTTACCAACACTCAAAGAACTCACTTCATTTCTTTCTGTGTGCCTAAAATCAAACAGAACTTCCATGATCAGAGTTTGTTTCCAAGAACTTCCTACCACCTGTGGAACACGTTATTGGAGGAATGTTTCCCTCAGACTACAACATGGTCGTTTTCAAGTCCAATGTCAACAAATATCTGAGGTCATTCTGTTAATCAATCATAGTTCTCAATCCTTTCATAGTAATGTTCCATCATCCAATTTTACTAACCCTTATCCTCGAGTGGCTTTTGGCCTTTGTAAAAAATAGTGACTCATTCATAAAAAAAATTTTTTTTTTAAAGACCTCAAAGAAAACTTTCTAAATAAACCATTTTGAAGATTGTTAAATCCTACATCGGTAAACAACTATTAGAAAAAATAAATATAAAAGTAAAAAATGTATTGAACGTGAATCGTCGTCGTCGTCATCATCATCATCATATTCGGTTTAATGTCAGTTTTACATACTGCGATGGACGGCTTTAAGAAAATTACCTTCCAAACTAATCTATCTCTGACCAGGTCTTTATTTATCCCTCTTTCCGTCAGGTCCATTTTTATTACTCCCTCCCACGTTTTCTGTGGCCTTTCCTTGTAAACTGCACCTGCTACCTCAACTGTTCTACATCTACTAACCCGAGAACACTCAACCATTCTTTTCAACATGACCATACCATTGAAGTCTACTCTTTTGCACACATCTCCCTATACTGTCTGATTTAATCTTCCTCTCAGGTCATCGGAACTAAACCTGTCTTTAAGACTCACATAACACATCCATTGTATCATTCTTATATCATTTCTCTCCATGCAACGCATGTCCTCAACCCTCGCTGGCCAGGTTTCACTTCCATACATCATCACACTGCGTCTACCTGTCTGATAGACTCTTTTCATGGAGAAATTCCAAGGCTATAAAAAGAATGGTCTGACTATATTAATAACAGAAGACAGTGTGAGGGGAGATATTAAAAAAAGCGTGTTGCGTATTTAGAAATCCCATTATTTCAATTAAACCACTACTTATTCTTCTCTCTAGTAAAGTAGTTAAACCTAAGGATTCTATCTCGCTTAATAATTGCGATCCTTTATTCCTTTTGTAAGTTTAGTCACTTTTCTTTGGACACCTTCCAATTTTAATCATCATCATCACCCGTGGTTTGGATGACTGTTGGGGCATCAAAGATGACCTGGCAACCAGTTTACTCCAGCCCTCCTGATTTTCTACCTGCCTGAGCGTGCTACAATACACCAGTCCTGTCCACTCTTGAATGTTGTCCTCCCACCTTTTTCTTTGTCGGCCTCTCCTTCTTTCTTTCTTCTTGTACAGTTCCTTGCAAGATTGTCTTTGCAAAACCTGATTCATTTTAATATTATATCCCAGTTCCCATTGCGAGTTACTGCTGTCCAGGATTAGGTACAATATGTTATATGAGGTCTTATTAAACTCACGTCTTTGCTCTATAAAGAAAATAAACTTCATTTCTTGCGTAGGGTTTAAAAGAGACAATTATCTCCCTTACCCACTCAGGGTCCAGTGTTTATGGGTTAGTTTTCTTTCTTTTTAAGCACGACAGAAAAACAAAAACGCTATTTCAAAATTAAACATGACAGACTAACGAAAATCCTATTTCTAAATTAAGCATGACAGACCCAACAAAAATCCCAAACAATATGAAAGTCTTCCAAAATCCTTTCTTGCGAGACATAATTTGCGATTGAAACCGACTAAATGTATCCAAGACTTATGTAATAATAAGTCTCCAAAGAAATAGTTGGATTGTTAAGAAGCCAAATTGAGAAATGTTTCCAAGATCAATATAGCAACTCCTAATTCTTCCTTCCTGCAATTCATCATATAAATAAACTTCCACAGACTTTTTGGATGGAATATTCAGTTACGATTCTGAGAATAGATTCCTGCAAAGCTTAAGATCCGAAATAGACATTTACATCATTTCGAACTCACAGCCATTTTTTTTTATGGATGAACAAAGAAATAAATTAATAAATAAACAAAGAAATAAATTAATAAATAAACAAAGAAATAAATTAATAAATAAAACAAAGAAATAAGCAGAAAATGAAATTAATAGAATCGGCCATTCTTGAGATCTGTCCATTTAATCTGTCCGTTTAACAATGGAAATGCGATTTCAAATGGAGACAGACCAAGTGACTGACAGACCAGGCCTGCTGACAGATCTAAAATTGCTATTTCAAACATAGGCCTGACAGACCAAAGAAAATGCTATTTCATTTTTGACTGATAAATAAATTAATAAATAAATAAATAAACAAAAACAAAAATAAATATGGTAGAACATGCAATTAAAAATGGATAACAATGGAGATTTTGAGAATTTTAGTGAGTAAGATTTTTATCTTTTCATATAAATACTAAAATGTTTTACTCAATGCAATAAATGATCTTCCCGAGAATATTGTTCGGAAAATTAACATCTATGCTGATGATACCACTCTTTCTCGCCCATCTCCCTCGGATCAGTCGAAATATGCAGCTGATCTAGAAGTTGACCTGGGTTCAGTTGTGGATTGGGGTACGAAATGGCTTGTTTCATTTAATCCAGTTAAGACTCAGTTTGTGTCTTTAAATTTTCTTCCTGAGATTCTCATGGATGGCTCTGCTCTTGAGGAGAAATCGACTCTGAAACTTCTTGGTCTTTCTCTCTCATCAAATCTTTCTTGGAGTTCATACATTAGATCCATTGCTCTTTCTGCTTCTCATGTAGTCGGTTCTCTCTATCGCTCCAAACACTTTCTCACACCTAAGGCTATTCTCTATCTCAGCTAAATCCCACCCCTCACTGTAGAGGTCCCCAGATGCCGGAAAGCTTTCTATTAAGAGTCTGGTAACAAAGACAGAGTGAAGTGACCGTGCCGGTTATTGAATGATGCTGAGTGGGTGTAAATTTAAATATGTAAATGTGAGTTAACAAACAAATATATGAAAAAGAATTTGAATGAGAAAACTTAGTATGGTCAAGAATTAATTATTTATTTACTTTTTACAATTGGAAGAAAAGGATTTACTAATTAATTTGAACATTTATGTTGGAGCTTACTACGACGTCTTTCTAAAATGTCCGTCTCTGATGGAAGCCTGAAGGGAAGTTACTCTGCAATTGAACGCAAGGGAAATAACTCTGCCAAGTTATCTTCCTTTAGTTTAATATGTCTATTTTATTTTCCTAGGTAGAAATGCTTCTACCTAAGACAGAGAAAGATAGAATTGTTGGATAATGGATTTCTATTGAAGCTTATAGGATGATCTGAATGTGAATGTCAGATGAGAGATGAGTTATTTTTGCGGAAAGAAGTGGAGACTATTTAAGGCAGACTGCTCAAGTTGAAGTGTACCAGTGAATATCTATGGAAAGTAAATTATTTAGTTATTTCGTTGAAAAGTTGTCAGGTGAAAGAATTATTAAGGAATAATTATTATCGCTCATGTTTTTAATTCATGTTTTGAAACATGACGTAAATCATAAATCTATGACGTCACATCAAAGCTATAATTATTATTTTGTTACGGTAATGATTTAAGCTCTATTTATAAGAAAATCTAAACAGCTCAGTTCGTAGAACATCAGACTGAAGATCTCAAGGTTTTGATTTCGGTTTCGATTTCCGGTCATGACATCCGTTTTATTTGTTTGGAATTTATTGTTTAGTATTAATGCAATATTTTCCATTTCTAAAAGAAGTTGAGATATTTCTTTAAAAATAAATGTGACTGACGAACATACAGACACACAAAGAAAATGCCCCTTATATTATGAGTGGATGTTTCTTTAATGATAGTGATGACGGCTATATTTAATTAAAAAAAAATGCGCTTTTCTTCTTCAGATTAATCATAACCAGGAAAAAAATGAGGTGAACTCGAAATAATCGATCACCTAATTTAGAATTAATTACAGGAAAGTAATCATAGCCCCACAAAAGGTAATAAAAAAAGGTACCAGACATTTTCCAGAAGATGAATGAATCAATCAATTTTATTGGTAAAAAAATAATGAAGTGCAGCAAGCCATGTAAAAACAGAATCAGAAGATATTGCAGACGACTTCAAACCTGGATATGGTAGGCATCATTACGACCTCCTCTGGTAAGCTGTTCCAAGGAGCAGAAACACAGACAGAGAATGCTGCCTTTCTTCTGTTGAGATGAAAACAACAAAGATAGCGACTAGGTGTTGGGATGAAAAACTCCTCTAAAGGAAGATTTAAATTTTTGTTGATGATGCTGTCTGCCAGAATCTGGTCCCCTTACACCCTTCGTTTCTCAAGCGAGGACAGATTTAGTCTTTGAAGCCGTTTTTTGGAGGTAAATGTAGAGAATGCTGTCACCATCCCGGTAGCCAACCGTTGAACATGCTCCAGGTGTACGATATCTTTTTGAAGATAGAGATTTGTTGCTTGGATGGTGAACAGATTCCATTTACGAAATAATAATACTTTTATTCATTTTAGATTAAAAGGGAAGTAACTCTTAACCCTTTGTTACCTCCCTTAATCAATACAGTATTTTGGAAAGCAGTTATTTGTCCATACATTCATCGGCCAAGGGAAATATTCAATGGACGTTCGCTCAGCGACAGACAATTAAACGTCCTCATTTTTAAAGTATTTCTTTTTCAGTTATTATTTATGTAATAAATAATAATTATTGTTAATCAAGAGAATCGTTTTCATCCAATTTATTTCTTCATATTTGTGTCTTACCATTCACAAAAGACGACTTTATTCTAGATGGCATTCTAATGAATAGGCCGTACTAGAGTTATGTATAGGGGTAGAACGTGTCTGCTGTTCGGCTGTTTGATGGTTGTTTCTCTCTTCCCCGTGCCACCTGTCTCCTTAGACATTTGTTTGCTAGCCTTAGTCGAGACTCGTTTTTTATTCAAAGACGAATGTATACATGATGTCTACAACATCAAACAATTTTTAATTTTGGGAATCCGGCATCGGTTCATTATTGAACAACGAGTGTGCCATAAAAAATGGCGACACATTCTGTGAACGTGTTTTGTGTGCGTTCAGTGCACAGTCTTTATCATCCACTTGTTATCTTTGTCCGAAATTCAGCGTTTGATTCCGACACTGGCCGTAGTATCAATCATGCAAATATGCTGGGTAATTTAGTTTCAGAATATATATTGTTGTGATCATCCACTTGTTGTCTTTGTCTAAAGTCGGTGCTCGATTCCGATATCGGTCACAGTGTCAATCTTGTGGCTTCAGTCAACACTGCAACAGAAGGATTCTCCCATCAAACAAAATTACAACTCCAGTTTAAAACAAATAACAAAGTTTTATTTTGAGAGACGTTACTATGATACTCGTTTTTTTTTCTACTGGACAACAGGCCTGCAAATCAAAACCAACCCATCCCCCAAGGGAACGCAATCTATTAGCTTACGTCCTATTTGTCTCTGACGTCACCTTCCCCTGACTCGGTCGTAGAAAGGGTAGACAACTCATTTTCAATTTCAACAGATATATGAGTATAAATTCTCGGTTCACACTATTCTCATAATTAAATCACAATAAATCGGTATAGCTGATTTCACAGGCTGCCATAATATCCATTAGGCCTATCACGCACCCCATTAGAAGGGGGGGGCGTCATCCATTTGTTGTTTTCGTCTGAGGTCTGTACTCGATTCCGCAGTGTCAATCGTGTGGTCTCAGTCAATGCTGTAACAGAAGGTTTCTCCCTCCAAACAAAATTACAATTCCAGTTTAAAACAAGTAACAAAGTTTTATTTTGAGAGATGTTACAATGATACTTCTTTTCTTCACTTTTTTAAAAATACATATATGTATGCATAAATAATCCTGCAATTTCAAATGTACATAGTAATATAAAAAAGAAGGAGAAACTAAAGAGAAAGATAGGAGGCAAAATAAAAAATAAAAAATATATGTATGTATAATTATATGCTGACATTTTGCACACTTATTTCTGACACTTTACATATTTGCATATGTTTCCCTCCATTCAAACCCTACCACTATATATATTCCCCAATTATATGACCTTCCCGTCTTTTATCATTTTTAGCACACTTTTCATCCGCTCTTGAAAAAGCCCACATCACATCGGGCGAAACGTTGAGCTTATGGGTCTTCCACTGTTCCATTTTTAATTTCATATATATATATATATATATATATATATATATATATATATATTTCCTTTTGAACGTTAGTCTATCACACTACGTTTTATACTTTTTTCAAAGTAAGAACTTTTTCTGACGAGCTTGAGGTGGACATATCCAATATCGACAAAATAATGCTGGTTGGTTTATTTTGAGCAAAAACGATTCATTAAATAATTTGCACTAAAGTGTATCTGTTTTGAAAATGTTTTGTAAGAAAAATAAAATCTTGGCTTTTGGAATATAAATCAACTTTGCTTATATATATATATATATATATATATATATATATATAGGGTGGGCAAAAATAAGGGTCCTATTTTTAAAAATTCATAACTTTTTTATTTATTGATTTTTAAAAATTTTTTTTTTTTTAGAATAAGTAAAGGACCCCTTCCGAAGCAAGCATGAGCCGTATTAGCCCTAAGGAACGTACCCTCATTTAGAAAACATTATTTTTGCTTAAAAAACTCAAAACAGTGTAAAAAACAATACTTTAGTTTTTGTAAGTTTTAAGAAGTGTTTTTCGGCTAAAATTTGTTTTGTTTATTTCAAAAAATCTCGGAAGGGTCAGTCTACACACACATAAAGTTTGGTGAGTTTAACTTTTATTTTGTGGAAGTTATTCAAATTCAAGTTATTCAAATTTAAAGATAGGACCCTTATTTTGGCCCACCCTGTATATATATATCCGTCCTGTCACACAAAAGTTAACAAGAAAAACTGCCAGACAAATTCATTTCACATTTTTAGGGGAATTGAAAAATCGAATAGGAAGTCAGACGCCTTGAATCTATTTCCATAATGAAACGTTCTTTTTTTCCGATTTATACGTTTTTTTCTTTTTTAAACTTTCCAATTTGAGATGTTTTCTTTCTTATTTTTTTTTTTTTATTAATTTCACTGACGTTAGTTTATATGAATATGAATGTTAGTACGAACACTGGGGAAGGATAATATTTATTCCCATCATTTTTGACAGAAGGTGTACACTTGTATTAAATAAAAGTGGATAATCTCTTATCGGTTGAAAACGGTGAAACAGGTAGATAATAAATTGAAAATGATTGCATTTTGAATTTATTGTCTTTTGTTTGCCATTACCGCGTCTATTTTTCATCAACTAACGCGGTGTCTTCAACTTTATATCGAACGTATATCACATTGTCATAGCCTTTGATATCCTAACCTTTTTCTTTTTTGCCAGTTATTTCTGGTAAATATCGGTCCGTGTCCGTAAAAAATGTATTTACAATAGATTTCATTGATTACATATTTAATCCTGCAGATATTTTAATTTTGTTCAGTGATATTTCATAGGAGGAAGAAGCTCTTTTCTCACGTGCAAAATTTATGCCACTGTCACTCATTAATAGCCAGATTTTATTTAAGAAACACTGTTTGTTTCAATGCAACGGTATTCATATTTCATGTGTTTTCATTGACTAATCGACATATTTGATCAATCGTTGCATTTGTTCTAAATTAACTTTCTATCAACTTAAAATTTTTTTTTTTAACATAGTTCACCCCAAACAAGGCAGGCCGCCACTGTAGTAAGGGGCTACTGAGAAAAAAGAGCGAAGGTTTTGGGGGGGTCAACCTAATTTAGGAGCTGCGCAGCGAGATGTCTGTTTACATTAGTTTCAAATTTCTGCATGTCAGTAACGTCAGGAAAACAGAGAGCAGGGAGGGAGTTCCAGAGTCCAGCAGCACGAGAAAAGAAGCTTTTGGAGTAGAAAGCTCTTCGGCATCTGGGGACCTCTACAGTGTATGGATGGGATTTGGCAGATTGTCGGGTTGGTCTAGTGAATTTACATCGTGAATTAGTCATATATATATATATATATATAAATACTGACTCAAAGGGTCATGGGTGGTATAGTAGATTATTAAAAAGAAAAACAGCACCTTATATCGCATTAGTATAGTTTTCTGATATCCTAAACTTTTCATCAATTATATATTTAATAATATATATATATATATTTAATAATATATATAATAAATATATAATAAATACTGACCCAATGGTTCACGGGTGGTATAGTATATTACTAAAAAGGAAGAAAAAGTTCTTATTTCATGTGCCAACCAACATTGCCACTGACAGTAGAAGAAATTCTAGCGCTATATGTACTCTCTCTGTTTACGTGTATTTTTACGACGCTAGTCAGTAACTTGAGAAATCTATTCATTACGGAAGATTATTGCTTTATTCGCTTTGCTTACCCGGCGTTACCCAGGACTCATTTTAATAATTTTTTTTTATGCCAACATGTGTTGTAGAATAACTTGTAAGGGTTGGGGTTGGGGTTGGGGTTAGAAGAAGTCAGTCCCTGTATAGATCTTAGTAGAATAAAGCTTCTAGATCCTTTATTCTACTAAGATCTATACAGGGACCAAGTCGCTGTAAGAATAATGGCTGCCTAAGAGAAAATGAACAAAGGGAAGTAATTCATTTTCAGAAAGTAAAAGAGTTCTTTCTTTTTCATCACGATCGTAAATTATCCTCAGGCATATTCCTGCTGCATTATTGCCACAACGTTCAGCACCTCCGAAATTACAAGTAATCCCTTCACTTTATGGTTGGTATAACAGCAAGCAAACTGGAGCAAAAATCTCGGACGCGAATTATACTGATGAATATGTACTTATTTGCGCGCACGTGGCCAACGCTGAACTATAACATCTTTTCACCGTAAAACTGGAAATACATGAAAATAAACAAGTCTTACAAACATGTTCTAAGACAAAACAAAGCAAATTATAAAAGAGTAAAAATTCAAATAGGTTTAGAGAACTATGCGTTGCTTACCTCTATTTTTGCCAAGCTACTTGCCCCAGAGCCAACGTCCATCACAAGCGGAACAAACGTCCGACTCCCATGTTGACTGATTCGAAAAGACCGCCTCTGGGCAAGCAGGCGGTGTAGAGGCGCGACAGTTACTTCATGTGCATGTCTTCCGGAAGAGGACGGTGTTGAATACAAAATGTCCCTTTCCTGAATTATGACCGACCAACATGTGAAACTCCTACGTTTACAGTTGGGGATGGTCATAAAAGCTATTCTTCTAGCTTCAAAGAAATAAAAAATGTTTTATGTTTATTTAAAATCATCATAGTTCCTCATTTTGTTTTTAGTGGATTTCGATAAATTAACAAAATGTAGTTATTGTTATTGCTAGTTATTATCACGTGCACGCGAACATAAGTATAAACGTGCGTGCATGCAGATTCACAAACCATTGCACAGACGTGCACCCACTTGGGGTTTTAATTATTTTAGATCTTATTTGTTTATGAAGTTTTATAATTATTTGTCGATGTTCACTCACAATTATGTTAAGCTTAGTTAATGTAAATTATTTTCACATGAAGAAGAAAAGAAAGGGAAAAAGAACATTAATATGAATGAATGGAGAAGAAGAAAAGAAAGGGGAAAAGACATTAATATGAATGAATGGAGAAAGAAGAAAAGAAAGGGAAAAAAAAAGAATATGAATGAATGGAGAAGAAGAAAAAAAAGGGAAAAAGAACATTAATATGAATGAATGGAGAAGAAGAAAAGAAAGGGAAAAAGAACATTAACATGAATGAATGGAGAAGAAGAAAAGAAAGGGAAAAAGACAATTAATATGAATGAATGGAGAAGAAGAAAAGAAATGGAAAAAGAACATTAATATGAATGAATGGAGAAGAAGAAAAGAAAGGGACAAAGAACATTAATATGAATGAATGGAGAAGAAGAAAAGAAAGGGAAAAAGAACATTAATATGAATGAATGGAGAAGAAAAAAAGAAAGGGAAAAGAACATTAATATGAATGAATGGAGAAGAAGAAAAGAAAGGGAAAAAGAACATTAATATGAATGAATGGAGAAGAAGAAAAGAAAGGGAATAAGAACATTAATATGAACGAATAGAGAAGAAGAAAAGAAAGGGAAAAAGAACATTAATATGAATGAATGGAGAAGAAGAAAAGAAAGAGAAAAAGAAAATGAATATGAATGAATAGAGAAGAAGAAAAGAAAGGGAAAAAGAACATTAATATGAATGAATGGAGAAGAAGAAAAGAACGGGAAAAAGAACATTAATAAGAATGAATGGAGAAGAAGAAAAGAAAGGGGAAAAGAACATTAATGCGAATGAATGGAGAAGAAGAAAAGAAAGGGAAAAAGAACATTAATATGAATGAATAGAGAAGAAGAAAAGAAAGGGAAAAAGAACATTAATATGAATGAATGGAAAAGAAAGGGAAAAAGAACATTAATATGAATGAATGGAGAAGAAGAAAAGAAAGGGGAAAAGAACATTAATGCGAATGAATGGAGAAGAAGAAAAGAAAGGGAAAAAGAACATTAATATGAATGAATAGAGAAGAAGAAAAGAAAGGGAAAAAGAACATTAATATGAATGAATGGAGAAGAAGAAAAGTACGGGAAAAAGAACATTAATATGAATGAATGGAGAAGAAGAAAAGAAAGGGAACAAGAACATTAATATGAATGAATAGAGAAGAAGAAAAGAAAGGGAAAAAGAACATTAATATGAATGAATGGAGAAGAAGAAAAGAAAGGGGAAAAGAACATTAATGCGAATGAATGGAGAAGAAGAAAAGAAAGGGAAAAAGAACATTAATATGAATGAATAGAGAAGAAGAAAAGAAAGGGAAAAAGAACATTAATATGAATGAATGGAGAAGAAGAAAAGAACGGGAAAAAGAACATTAATATGAATGAATGGAGAAGAAGAAAAGAAAGGGAAAAAGAACATTAATATGAATGAATGGAGAAGAAGAAAAGAAAGGGAAAAAGTACATTAATATGAATGAATGGAGAAGAAGAAAAGAAAGGAAAAAGAACATTAATATGAATGAATGGAGAAGAAGAAAAGAAAGGGAAAAAGAACATTAATATGAATGAATGGAGAAGAAGAAAAGAAAGGGAAAAAGAACATTAATATGAATGAATGGAGAAGAAGAAAAGAAAGGGAAAAAGAACATTAATATGAATGAATGGAGAAGAAGAAAAGTAAGGGAAAAAGAACATTAATATGAATGAATGGAGAAGAAGAAAAGAAAGGGAAAAAGAACATTAATATGAATGAATGGAGAAGAAGAAAAGAAAGGGAAAAAGAACATTAATATGAATGAATGGAGAAGAAGAAAAGAAAATGAAAAAGAACATTAATATGAATGAATGGAGAAGAAGAAAAGAAAGGGAAAAAGAACATTAATATGAATGAATGGAGAAGAAGAAAAGAAAGGGAAAAAGAACATTAATATGAATGAATGGAGAAGAAGAAAAGAAAGGGAAAAAGAACATTAATATGAATGAATGGAGAAGAAGAAAAGAAAGGGAAAAAGAACATTAATATGAATGAATGGAGAAGAAGAAAAGAAAGCGAAAAGAACATTAATATGAATGAATGGAGAAGAAGAAAAGAAAGGGAAAAAGAACATTAATATGAATGAATGGAGAAGAAGAAAAGAAAGAGAAAAAGAACATTAATATGAATGAATGGAGAAGAAGAAAAGAAAGGGGAAAAGAACATTAATGCGAATGAATGGAGAAGAAGAAAAGAAAGGGAAAAAGAACATTAATATGAATGAATGGAGAAGAAGAAAAGAAAGGGAAAAAGAACATTAATGCGAATGAATGGAGAAGAAGAAAAGAAAGGGAAAAAGAACATTAATGCGAATGAATGGAGAAGAAGAAAAGAAAGGGAAAAAGAACATTAATATGAATGAATGGAGAAGAAGAAAAGAAAGGAAAAAAGAACATTAATATGAATGAATGGAGAAGAAGAAAAGAAAGGGAAAAGAACATTAATATGAATGAATGGAGAAGAAGAAAAGAAAGGGGAAAAGAACATTAATATGAATGAATGGAAAGAAGAAAAAAAAGAATGAAGGGAGAAAAGCAAAAAAGGCAGAAAAGAAAGGGAAAAAGAAAATGAATATGAATGAATGGAGAAGAAGAAAAAAAGAATGAAGGGAGGGAGAAAAAAAGGAAGAATAAAGAAGAGAAAAAAGAACAAAGTAAAGAAAGAAATGAGAAAAAGAAAGAAAGAATATTCAAAAGAATGAAAGAGAAACAGAAATAGGGAAAGAATTAAGACACAAAAAGAGAAATAAAAGAAAGGTAAAAAAGGATGTAAATTAGAGGGAAGTAAGAATGAGAAAAAAAAAGAAAAGCGAAAGAAAAAATAGGAAGAAAGAAAAAAGGAATGAAAGAAAGAAAAACGAAAAAAATGAAAATAGAAAGGCAAAAGAAAGAAAGAAAAGGGGAAAGAGAGAAAAAGAAAGGTAGAATACAGAATGTAAATGGGAAAGAAAGAAAGGCAAAAGAAAGAAAGAAAAAGGTGAAAGAAAGGGGAAAGAAAAACATGTTTTACCGAAAACAGGTGGCTACATTGGAGTGAGAGAAACAAATATGAAACTGCAAGTATTTTTAGGAGTACAAAATCTTTCAATTGCAGTAATATAAAAGATTTAAATGATCAGCAACTATAATACGCATCGTGCAAGAAAAGTACCTTGGTAAGAAGAAGAACCTGCATTTAGCATGTACATATTTTATGTTTGGGAATTTTTGAGATGAGGATTGATAATTTGGATTATTCAGACTACTGTTCTCGTCTTGGATGTTATTCTCACAACGTTTCGGCCGATGTAATCTCCGACCTTCTTCAGATGTGTCTTGTCGAACTCGAGAATCTGTACGGAATTTCGAACGGAACCCTTTTTTTAATCCATGAAGGTAGCTCTCTCTCATTCTGTCAGCCATGACCTGAGAAAGGTCGGAGGTTATATCGGGTGAAACGTTGTGAGAATAACATCCAAGATGAGAACAGTAGTCCGAATAAAACAAATTATCAATCCCTATCTCAAAAATATTTTGAAACATAATAAGTTATGTTCTATTTCTAAATTATAAGTTTACACCCCCCCTCTCCACACACACAGCGTCGCATAAGAAAATTGATTTCTTCTTTTTTTACCTTTCTTTACTGTCATATTAAATAGATGAATAAATTTGCATCGAAATTCCCAAAATATCTGTCTAAATAATACAAATGTACACATTTGTCGTTTACATGCACCCAAACGTGTCCTATGAGATGAAATTTTTTTCTATCTTCATAAAATATATTCGGGCCAATAACATAGTAGGGAAATACCAATGAAAAAAAAATAGGCTAGCCTGAATCAAATAGAAATATGTCAGACAGATTGCTATTTGGGTCTGATTTTGAAAATCCAACTGACTTTACATGGCAAAGTTTTGAGTATAATAATGCGATTTAAAAAAAAAATGTTTATAGTTTTTTTCAGCAAGATTGATTATATATATTAAATTTCATCTTTCATTCAGTCCAATTCAAAATCCAATATGGCTACTATTAATTTTTGCATAGGTGTGTATCTAATGCCACCTTTACTTAATTCTATTCCAATTAACTCCCTCTTTCAAAGGAGACAATTTAGATAGCCAGGAGGTTCACACTGATTGGTAAATCATTTACCATGGCAACTAGCTACTAGCGCCACCTACATAGACAAACTCCAAATTGACTATTATCAACCTTAAACGTTCAGGCTGGTAAATGGATATGATGAATAGATATTAACAATTACTGTAAATATAATTGAAATTACAAAATGTTTTGTGTATGAAGATGCGTTTTTTTTTTTATTTTATTTATTTATTTATTTTTTATTTTTTTTAATATTAACCAAAATGTAATTGCTGCCACGCGAGAATATTGGAAGGCGTACTTCCTGCAATATGGAAACATATTTAACAGAAGTAATGGTAAGTCATTATTTATGGAAGGTACATGTCGAAGGACTGATCACCAGCAGGCCTAAAAAGTGCATTGCATTAAAAAGCACAAAGAAGATAGCCGCCCCCTAACTCCCAATAATCAGACGAAAAAAAAATTAAAAGTAGAAAATAAAAAATAAAATTCAACGGTTGGTGTTTTTTAAAAATTTAGGTCATCAGAAATGACTTGCGTTTTTTTTTTCAACTCACAATAGTTCAGTCCTATCCTATTGAAATAAAAAGCATTAGAAAGACTTACATTGGAAAACAAATAGCAAGTCAGGCACACTACCCCTGCTGCCGTCTGGAATGAATTCAGAAAGAAATCATCTACTCTAAATAAAAAGTCAACAGTGTTTTTTTTTAGGTCATCAGAAATGATAATAATAACTTATATATGAAAAATTAAATTGCTGACGTAATTCTACGATTTTTTTAATAAATATTAGTGCGAACAGTGGCGAAGCATAATTTTTTCGTCATGTATAGAGCTGGATCTAAGTCTGACTAAAGATAATTACTAGACAAATTATAAACGTAACGAAGCAAATTTTTATTGATTATATCCATTGCTGATGGAGATTTGGTATCTGTCTGTCTGAAGCCGCAACTAAACTAGTACTTCTATTAATTGTACGATTGAACTATCTTAAAATGCTCAATTCAGTTTACTATTTCAGACTAAAGCACCATCTTTTAATGCTCAATTAAAGAGGGGGGGGGGTAGTGTAGTATCTGTTCTGTTGTCATGGGACCATCCTTCCAGGCATTACCTCATCCTTTTTGTGAGGGTATTGTATTATCTGCTGTTATGAGATCATTCTCCCAGACATTGTCTCCTTCATTTTTTTTTTTTTTTTTGGGGGGGGGGGGGGTAATGTTTTATCTTTTCTGCCTTCATGAAACCATCCTCCCAGGTAGTACCTCTTCCATTGTGGGGGGGGGGGAGGTAGCGCACGTCGACAAGAAATTGACACAATCGACTGTTCATTAGCAATTTTCTTTTTCTCCCCCTCTCCCCCCTCCCCCAAAAGTTAGCGAGTGGAACTAGGTGCCTTTTTCAGGTGAAGAGGGGGAAGTGAGAAAGCAATTATCATTTCAAACTACCCCGCCGTGCGACATGAATTCGGAAATAAATCGTCTCCTCTAAATATATAGTCAACGGTATTTTTTCTTTAGGTCATCAGAAATGATAATAATAATTTATATGTGAAAAATTTAATTACTGACGTAATTCTCTGATTTTATATGAATATTAGTGCGAACACTGGCGAAGCATAATTTTTTTTTTTTTTTTCGTTATTTTTGATGGACTAGTTTATGGGATGGAAAAAAATCTGACTGTGTGGTCAGTTTAAAAAAAAACTCGACAACGACTCCGGATCATTGTAAAACTTCTTAACTCTAACTTCCCATTTTCAAAGAGAAAAAATTTTCTGAAAAAAAAAAAAAAAATCGGTACTTTCACAGATTAGGACCCACGTTAACTTTGACCCGAACTCTTAACTCTAAACCCCACCCTGACTCTAACCCTAACCCTAATGACGGGGTCAAAGTTAGCGTGGGTCCTAATCTGTGAAAGCACAACAAAAATCTGATTTCCAACTATGGAGTCAGTTTTAAAAACTGCAAAAATTAATGACTCCGCTTTTAGAAGTTTTGGAGTCAGGCGAGATATAGTTGGAAGTTGGTGGAAGTCTACGCTCTTCGAATGCTTCGGTTTTTTTTGGGTTTTTTTTTAATTTATTTATTTTTAAATCTATAATGTATAAACTTGTCTTTCATGTAAGTCCATTCTCATACAAAAATTATCTTTTCTTTTCTTTATTTAAAATGTTCCATTTTTGGTAACTCTTTCGTCTTTCGATAAATATTTAAACGGATTTCAAAGAGAATAACAAACAATGTTTTCATCGGAGTTTTCTCTTGGAAAAATGAAAAATGTACGGAGAGGAAGAATTCTTTGTCACTTATGTCACTCTCTTGGAATGACAAGCATCTCCTCACCCCCCCCCCCCCTGCACCCCCATCCCTCACTTACCCTTTCTAATTCCCATTCTAAACCGATCCCCCCTCCCCCTCCGACGCCCCATCATTGCTTGATGGAGAAAACCCCTTTTCTTCTTCGCTTTTCTTTCTTTCTTTTTTTCAACTATTTTATACAACAATGTCCGTCTTCATAAAGCTGATCATTAAAAATGTCCTTCTTGATTCTTTTGTACCTTTTATGAATGCTATTATTGGGTATTACGTTATCGAGAATATCTTCACACACACCCTTATGCATATATATATATATATATATATATATATATATATATATATATATATATATATATATATATAAAATAAT
The DNA here is from genome assembly GCA_963556195.1 of Sepiola atlantica. Classification (NCBI taxonomy): domain Eukaryota; kingdom Metazoa; phylum Mollusca; class Cephalopoda; order Sepiida; family Sepiolidae; genus Sepiola; species Sepiola atlantica. The sequence goes on along the minus strand of OY744534.1, from coordinate 536,489 downwards.
GTGTGTGTATATATATATATAATGTGTGTATATATAATGTGTGTGTGTATATATATATATATAATGTGTGTATATATAATGTGTGTGTGTATATATATATATATATATATAATGTGTGTATACATATATAATGTGTGTGTGTGTATACATATATCATGTGTGTGTATACATATATGTGTGTATATATGTATATTAGTATTTGTTATTGTTAAATAATTAAAATTCCCTTTTTCGTATTGAAAAGTTTAAAAGAACTTTTATATTTTAAATTTTTTTTACCTTATTTGACAATGACATTTGGCATTCTTAAATCAGGAAATAATTTATGTGTATATATCTATACATATGCACATATTATACTTAGTATACATACATATATATATATATATATATATATATATATATATATATATATATATATATATATATATATATTTATATAAATTATTTATAATAAAATGACAATCTGTAAATTTATTAAGAGATTTAACTTCCTGATTACAGCATGACATAAGCGTAGTCTGAATGTTGTTATAGACTGTTAGAATTTTTTATAAATAAAATGAAGTTTTTATAAAAAAAAAAACTACGGAGGTGAAAATATCGGAAGATACATGAATTATTAAAAATAATAATGAGCAATTAGAACGCCATACAATGCATTTTAGTTTTTGGTGCGTTATCGATCCGTGTGATGTTGAAACGAATTTGGGATGAGAGTCTCTTTAGTCAAGAACGGCACGAGGCAGTGCAAATTGAATAGGAAATGTTGTTCTTGGTTTAGAAAACATTGTTTATATGGTAATATGAATTATTAAAAATAATAATGAGCAATTAGAACGATGGGAAGATACATTTTTTTTGCTCAATGATACTTTTTAGTTTCTTATAAAATATCGGGCTGAGGGTCTGTTAGGTCAACCTAACAAATCAAAATAGAGTTATTTCCCTTGAAGCAAAGTAAGAGTTATCGCCCCTGGGATAAAGAAGTCGTCTGCCGGACAGTGACAAGTGAACAGAATGATCTCACAATCAAACAAGCATCTTGCGTTCAGCGGTTTTTTACATTTCAATTTAATCAGTGTGTTTGTTAAATAAATTAAGGTTCTACATCGTACACCCTTCATTTTTCTGAGTTGTAACTGAACCGAAACGTATAAACATCAAGACGTAACAGGGTGTAACTTCTGTGTTATGTGCCATGGAATAAAATAGTTTTAAAGACAATGAAGATATAATAGTAACAAAATATAACTTAAATCTGATATTTTTTTTTCTTTTCTTTTTTAAACTTACTTCTCCCTAAACAAGGCAAGTTGCCATTATAGACGTAAGGGCCTACTGAGAATTAGGGTGAAAATTTTGTGGGGTCATCCTAAATTAGGAGCTATGCAGCGAGATGCTTGTTCACATTAGTTTTACATTTCTGCATGTCGGTACAATCAAGGAAACAGGGAGCAAGAATGGAGTTCCAAAGGCCGGTAGCAGG
>OY744534.1:497500-530000 GCA_963556195.1 Sepiola atlantica | reverse complement strand
TGTAGAGATATAGGATACTGTCAGGTGTGAGAAGTTTTCTAGCACGGTAGAGAGAGCTCACCTTCTTTGCAGCAGCCTTGGCAATGTCTTCTATGTATTTGTTCCAATTCATGCTACCTGTGAATGTTAGGCAGAGGAGTTTGAACGTTAGGCTCTCAGGTAGGGTGTTATTTGCCATGGCAATCGATGGTTGAAGGGGTTTGTCATTCAGACACAAAAGTAAAAAGAGCAGCATGTGGCTCGTGTAAGAATTTGATACCTTTTTTTATATTCTTTCATATGTGAAATTGTTGTGATGGGATACCGGATTCCCCCCCCCCCTCCCAGTCACTAAATAAGTGAACTAGTCTGGACAATAAATACGACTACGAACAGTAGTATGGGGGATTCGATTGTATTCTGTTAAATCCTATTGGATTACCTGTAGTTACTATTGTTTGTACAAGATATATACGTTGGAATGAACCGTACTATTTTAAGACCTTTACACTCTGGGTTATTTTGTTATTTATAACGACTGACCAAGTTATATCAGAAACATTTAAAGTAGTTCGTCGACGTAAAATGTGACGGATAATTGGTTTTGTGTACTTTTGATGGCTTTGAACACTTGAGATAATGGATGACAGAAAAGTATCGAAATATTGGAAGAGCGAATTGCATTAAAAATTCGAATATCTTTGCTGCAACTCAGCGCTGCTCGAATACCTTGAAGGCCGGGAGATGTGATCTGAAAAAATTGCGACGGAGATGTTGAACCAGTGGTTAACATGAAGGATCATAGAAGGCGTCCCGACTTTGTCCACAGAACAAAATTACTCGAAGCTGCAAAAGGAAAGTGTTGCAAGATCCGGGCAAGGCAACTACGTAGAAAGCGCTGAATGAGGATATTCATTATTCAACATAGAAGAGCGGCAATGGCCAACAAGGCACCGTACGAAAGCCAGCAAACTCGAACCCTAACCTGTCCCGCCGGGGATACTCTGGTTCTTTTCGGACGAGAAAAACCTCTGCCATGACACGCAGTTGCATAACATGCAGAACACGCAGATGGTCAGCATAAAGTACCGCGCGTCTTGAAAACCAAGTTTCCTCAAACCATGAACTGCCGCTTGCTGACCACTGGTCAAAATGAACATAGTTTGACAGTTCAGTTTATTTTCTTTCCACTGATAAGACACAGATACAGTTTTCAGACTATGCGAAAGACGGTGAAAATTGTCCTGCCAACACAAAAATCGCAAGTGCGTATTAAAAAAAAAAAAACATTTGAAAGAAATTTAAAATGTGTTTTATGGATTCAAAATGAATTACTAACATGTTTTTATTAAGTTTTGTTTCATATTTCATAAAATATGTAACGTAGAAGTTAAGTAGATTCTTTTATTGTATCAAAACTTATTATTATTATTATTATTATTATTATTATTTTTGTTGTTGTTGTAGTAGATGATGATGATGGTGATGAAAATCCTCAGCTAAATCCCCATACTCCCGAAAAAAAATAAGATTCTACATTTTTTTTAGACGATTACGTATGAACACCCTAAAAAACTTGGTAGGAAGAAAAAACAAAACAAAGAATCAATTCTTTTAGCATTAAGAGTGAGAGGTCAGTAAATTTAACGTAAAATGAACCCCCATTTCTGGGCCATTCTAGTGTTTGGCACTTTAGTTTAGCTGTGAATCAGAATGTATTTGTTTTCAATTTTGTAAACAGGGGCAGACAATCAACCGGAAGTAATATAGAATTAGAAGTTTTTATCCAAAAATAAAGCGAACAATAATAACAGCGAACAGTGTTTTTTATTTGATAATGTAAAACATTGATTTTTTTTGTATAATTTAAAACTTTATAAAACGAAAAGTTATAATTTAAAACTTTATAAAACGAAAAGTTATAATTTAAAACTTTATAAAACGAAAAGTTATGATTTAAAACTTTATAAAACGAAAAGTTATAATTTAAAACTTTATAAAACGAAAAGTTATAATTTAAAACTTTATAAAACGAAAAGTTATGATTTAAAACTTTATAAAACGAAAAGTTATAATTTAAAACTTTATAAAACGAAAAGTTATAATTTAAAACTTTATAAAACGAAAAGTTATGATTTAAAACTTTATAAAACGAAAAGTTATAATTTAAAACTTTATAAAACGAAAAGTTATAATTTAAAACTTTATAAAACGAAAAGTTATGATTTAAAACTTTATAAAACGAAAAGTTATAATTTAAAACTTTATAAAACGAAAAGTTATAATTTAAAACTTTATAAAACGAAAAGTTATGATTTAAAACTTTATAAAACGAAAAGTTATAATTTAAAACTTTATAAAACGAAAAGTTATAATTTAAAACTTTATAAAACGAAAAGTTATAATTTAAAACTTTATAAAACGAAAAGTTATAATTTAAAACTTTATAAAACGAAAAGTTATAATTTAAAACTTTATAAAACGAAAAGTTATAATTTAAAACTTTATAAAACGAAAAGTTATAATTTAAAACTTTATAAAACGAAAAGTTATAATTTAAAACTTTATAAAACGAAAAGTTATAATTTAAAACTTTATAAAACGAAAAGTTATAATTTAAAACTTTATAAAACGAAAAGTTATAATTTAAAACTTTATAAAACGAAAAGTTATAATTTAAAACTTTATAAAACGAAAAGTTATAATTTAAAACTTTATAAAACGAAAAGTTATAATTTAAAACTTTATAAAACGAAAAGTTATAATTTAAAACTTTATAAAACGAAAAGTTATAATTTAAAACTTTATAAAACGAAAAGTTATAATTTAAAACTTTATAAAACGAAAAGTTATAATTTAAAACTTTATAAAACGAAAAGTTATAATTTAAAACTTTATAAAACGAAAAGTTATAATTTAAAACTTTATAAAACGAAAAGTTATAATTTAAAACTTTATAAAACGAAAAGTTATAATTTAAAACTTTATAAAACGAAAAGTTATAATTTAAAACTTTATAAAACGAAAAGTTATAATTTAAAACTTTATAAAACGAAAAGTTATAATTTAAAACTTTATAAAACGAAAAGTTATAATTTAAAACTTTATAAAACGAAAAGTTATAATTTATGCACCTGCAGTGATTTTTTTTTTTTTTTTTTTTTGGTATAATTTAAAATTAAAATTTTATAAAAACGAAGAGTTTGTCTGATCTTTTTTATTATTATTAAACAAACAGTCAACATTGATCATTTTAAAATAATGGTAAAAATAATTTTAACTTCCGGTTGATTAGGTTAGGAGTGAATGTAACTCTTCAAAATTGATTCCTGATTCACAGCTAAACTAAAGAAGTGCCAAAATTCAAAGTCTGAATTACTTCCGGTTGATTGGGTTAGGAGTGAATGTAACTCTTCAAAATTGATTCCTGATTCACAGCTAAACTAAAGAAGTGCCAAAATTCAAAGTATGAATTACTTCCGGTTGATTGGGTTAGGAGTGAATGTAACTCTTCAAAATTGATTCCTGATTCACAGCTAAACTAAAGAAGTGCCCAAAATTCAAAGTCTGAATTACTTCCGGTTGATTGGGTTAGGAGTGAATGTAACTCTTCAAAATTGATTCCTGATTCACAGCTAAACTAAAGAAGTGCCCAAAATTCAAAGTCTGAATTACTTCCGGTTGATTGGGTTAGGAGTGAATGTAACTCTTCAAAATTGATTCCTGATTCACAGCTAAACTAAAGAAGTGCCCAAAATTCAAAGTCTGAATTACTTCCGGTTGATTGGGTTAGGAGTGAATGTAACTCTTCAAAATTGATTCCTGATTCACAGCTAAACTAAAGAAGTGCCCAAAATTCAAAGTCTGAATTACTTCCGGTTGATTGGGTTAGGAGTGAATGTAACTCTTCAAAATTGATTCCTGATTCACAGCTAAACTAAAGAAGTGCCCAAAATTCAAAGTCTGAATTACTTCCGGTTGATTGGGTTAGGAGTGAATGTAACTCTTCAAAATTGATTCCTGATTCACAGCTAAACTAAAGAAGTGCCTAGTGTTTTAGGGTAGTTAATAAAATAAATTTTCCATGGGAGATAAATTTGGTGCATTTTTTGTTGGGGGGGGGGGACTACTTTTTGAAACGATTATGTGTGGTTTTATGATTTTTCCTGTCTGACTTCGGGTTAATAGTTTATCATGATTATAATAATTAATTATCATAATGATCTGAGGAAACTTGGTGAGTGTGTATGTGTAACTCGGTCTTGTTCAAACCGAGTCGGAGCAATTTAAAGTGTGCGGTTCAAAACACCCATTTTTCGTTGCCACCAAATTGCTACCTATTAATTTCTTAAAGAGTCTGCGCTTCTTCCGTTTGAAGTCATCCGCTTGTTAGAACGTTTAAAAGACGTTTATGTCTGTGATGTAAGAATGATTTCTGGCTCGGAAGAAATCTACCATCTGTTACGAATGTGTCATTGGTATATTCCGCTTCTCTCGCCCCTCGATCTGGCGCACCGTCTCGATCCCTTTCGAAGAGGGAGGGGCGGGGCGTTGTGGGTGGTGGTGGTGGTTGGAGGGCTTTGGCAAATCGTTTGGCGCTAATGGCTTCAGCAACTGTTCAACTCATTTCTTTTGCGTTTGCTTGTTTTCCCTCCGAAAAAAATAAATCTTGTTTTCTTTCTCGAATATATCAAGACAAAAAAGATGGCCGCCGATCCAAAGATGGGAATCGCTGCTTTCAACAAATGCAGTAATGCATAAAACATCCTTTCTTGGAACTCAAACAACACGACAGCAGGGATGCCTTATCCTTTGATGCCAGACATCTTCAAAGATCTACTTTGTTTTTCAGTCGTTTTTAGTTTGAATTTTACAAGCATATAAAAGTACTGTTCAGACCCGTTCATTCTCAACCGGTGTGTCGAAAAAGAAAAAAAACTTGAAGGTTATTTATTTATTTATTTATTTATTTTTTAACTTAGTTCACCCCAAACAAGGCAAGCTGCCACTGTAGACGTAAGGGGCTACTGAGAATTAGGGTGAAAGTTTTAGGGGTCGTCCTAAATCGGGAGCTGTGCAGCGAGATGCTTGTTCACATTAGTTTTAAATTTCTGCATGTCAGTACAGTCGGGGAAACAGGGAGCAAGGAGGGAGTTCCAAAGACTGGCAGCACAAGGAAAGAAGCTATTGGAGTAGAAAGCTCTCCGGTATCTGTAGACCTCCACAGTGAATAGATGGGATTTGGCTGATTGTCGGGTTGGTCTAGTGTATTTATATCGAGGGGGCACCAGAGCGGCAAGTTCATCGGAGCACATTCCATTGAAGTACTTGTAAAACAAGTACAAAGATGCAATATTGCGGTGATGGGACAGGGGCTGAAGCTTGGTGGATAGTGAGGGACCTATTAGATTAGATACTCGTTTTTGGACCTTGTTTAAGAAGGAGAGACTGGTGGATGGTGCACCAGCCTAGATGTGACAGCAATACCTCATGCATGGGCGAATGATGGCTTTGTAATGATATAGGATACTGTCAGGTGTGAGAAGTTTTCTAGCACGATAGAGGGAGACCATTATATGCTTGCCATCCGACTGTTATTATGCGTGTGCCAGACAGAACATAGCACCCAATGATGGGTAAGAAAGGAAAAAATACAAGACATTCCAAAACTTTATTTATATCAATAAAAATACATTTTTTGTGTGCTTGTGCATATCAACCCTGACATTGAAATATTTAAAGAATGCGTACACTTTATTATGTACTTACGTGTTAGCTGAAAATAAGATTGTGCAGAAAAAATTAGGCAAATTCATCCAGTAGTTATTTAATTATAAGAAAAAGAAAGAAAATGAGTTTACGTACATTTTGACATTTTTGTAAACAATGGAGACCCCAAACCCCGAAATCGTGAAAATATGAGTTATCGTCCTTGACCACTGGAAAATCTAAGATACAAAATGGTGGAAATATCTACCGAGTGATAAAATCGTTTTTTATTTATAATTAAATAAATACTGGATGAAATTGCATAATTTTTGGTGTACAGTCTTTTTTTTCTCATCTACTACGTAAGTACATAACAAAATGTATACATTTCTTTAGCTATTTTATTTTTAAGAGCGGTCTGACATGTCAGGGTTGATATGTACAAGCACCTTTTTTTTAATTAAAGATTTGTTATGTTTTCATAAAAATAAACAAACATATATTTGATAATTCCAAATTTTCCGTGAACAAAAAAAAAAAAAGTTTCTTTTATCATTTATGATCATCCGTACTTGAAATTTACTGGGGGATAACCCGGAAGTCAGCGGGATCGCGAACCCTTCTGGAGAGCCATATTCTAAATTATATAAAAAAAAAATCACTTTCAATTTCAGAAACTATCTTTATTAAATAAATACATTTATTAAAATGTTTTAATATATTGGTCGTTACTTCCTGTGGATTATCTGCCGCTGTTTACTAAACTGCACAAGTGCCAAAATTTCAGTATCTGAACAGATACTATACTTTGCTCCTAATAAAAAAAAGAAAAGCCAAAGAAACGAGTCTGTTCAAAACGGATTATTTTAGTTTTTTTTTTTTTACAACTTTGAGACATTTTTAAAAACTTATTCTCGTTTTAAGCGTTTAATTTTTTTTTCGTTTTTTAATGAAGCTTTCTTGAAAAATTGTCACCCTTGCTCGCTTCACGCCACTCCAATTATCTGCGTCTTGTATTACCGTTGTAAAGCTGTATGCATTGGCTTCTATAATTGAAAGCATATGCGATTTTATTTTGATTAAATAATTCCCCCCCCCCCCCAACCCGAAAAAAAAGAAAAAGAAAAGAAAAACGGAAAAGGATTCTGCCCAAACTTTCAGAGTGCTGCAACTCCTTCCTGTCCCCTTCTTCTTATTCTATGTGGCGTCGGTCGTCGTCAAGCGTGGGACTGTCTCAAATTTCCAACATCTGAACATTGTCAGCTGCTCTTTTTTTTCTCGTCCAATTTGGCTTCACTTCCGGTAAAGATCCCAACTTGCCGCTTCACGGCGCACATATTTTCCGTGAGAACGGAGACAAAAAAAAATGTTGTTCTTTCTGCTTAGTTGGTTAGATTTAAGAATTGTTCAGAGATAAAATGAATTTACCGTGCTTCTGCAGTTTCACAATGACATGTTAGGCCTCTCTTTAAAAAAGAAAAAATAGGTAAAGAAATGTATAAACTTTGTTATGTACTTACGTGGTAGCTTAAAAGAAGACTGTACACTAAAAATGACGCAAATTCATCCAGTATTTATTAAATTAAAAATAAACAAACGATTTTATATATACGAGGCCTGTCTAAAAAGTATCCGACCATTGTGTCCGTGCGAAATAGAGGCGATAGGGCGGCGCCTCTCTCCACACAGTGAAGGAAGACACCTTCATGCGCATGTGTGAATTTTATCACCGCCTGCCTGTCGGTCGCTGAGGTAGGTGCTACACAACGTGTTCGTCGGATTACTGATTCTCTCAAGATGACTGGATGTGTTGAGCAAAGGTACTGCATCAAATTGTATCAAAAGCTGGTGATTGTCAAAGCAAAAATTCGTAAGATTCAGCAGGTGTTTGGAGAAGATGCGATGGGTGTAACACAAATTAAGGAGTGGTTCAACCGATTCAAAAATGGCCGCACATCAGTGGAGAGTGACTAGCCTTCTAGCAGGCCCCAAACTGCTCGAAGTGTAGCTGTCGTTGAGAGGGTGCAAAATTTGGTGATGGAAGATCGTCGTTCAACCGTGCGGGAGATCGCCCAAGAGGTTGAAGTGAGTAAAGATTCCGCACATGCAATTTTGCTTGATGATTTGAACATGCGCAGAGTGGCTGCAAAATTTGTGCATAAGTTGTTGTCGCAGGAATAAAACGACCTTCGTTTTCTAAGTTGCGCAGAACCTTCTGGAAACCGCCAACACTGATCCTCGGTTTCTGAACACCGTGATAACTGGAGATGAGTAATGGGTGTACAGGTACGACCCAGAAACAAAAAGACAGTCGTCGCAATGGAAGCATCTTGAGTCTCCAAGGCCAAAAAAAGCGCGACAGGTGCGAAGAAAAATCAAGGTGATGCTGACTGTCTTCTTTGACATCCGTGCAATTGTGCATCACGAATACGCACCAGAAGGACAAACAGTGACAAACGAGTACTATCAAGATGTTCTCCGGCATCTCTGTGACACAGTTCGGCGCAAAAGTCCAGACATGTTGACGGCGAAAAACTGACAACTGCATCACAACAACACCCCTGCACATTCATCCCAATTCATCCAACATTTCCAGTCGTTCGCCAACCTCCCTACTCTCCAGACATGGCTCCTTGCGACTTGGGTTGTTTCGAAAATTGAAGACGCCACTGCACTGAAAGGTTCCCGTTTTGAGACTAGAGAAGAGATAATGCGGAACGCGACGACGGAGATGAACACCATTCCAAAAGTAGACTTCCAGAGGTGTTTCCGGCAGTGGATGGATCGGTGGGCTAAGTGTGTGCAAGCGCTAGGCGCATACTTTGAAAGGAATTAGGGTATTTGAAATATTTTTTTCTGGCCTAAGGTCGGATACTTTTTAGACAGACCTTGTATGTCGACAGTTTGCTGAAATGTCTACCGATACTTATGATCGCTTTTTTTTCTTTCTTTCTTTTTCTTACAATTTAATAAATACTGGATGAATTTGCGTAATTTTTTCTGTACAATCTTATTTTCATCTAACATGTAAGTAGATAAGTTTGGTGCTTCTGTATTGTAGGGCCGAAAAAAAAAAATTTTATTTTTATTTTTGAACAGTCAAATAAGGGGAGATAATTCAAAGTTTTCCCCTACGATTTATCTAAAATTGATTTTACTTTTGTAATTAACTTAAAATAAAGTTTACAAAAATATATACGTAAAAAGGATGATTTAGGAATAAAACAATCACAACGCTTTATGGTATTCGGCACCAATGAAAAATAAAATGATTTATTCAATTTATAATTATCACAAAAAGAAAATTTTTTTTTAGAAAACTACGTGAATGGAAGAAAAAAAAACATGAAACAAGGGAAATCAAGTTTTACACTGGATGCAGGTTGTTTCCACACCTGAAATTAATCTGTGCGCTTGCAAGAAGTCTATTAGTTTGGCATTATTTCTGGTATAATATAAAATATTTTCCAAGTTTACAGCCTTATTTTAAAGCGTTTTTTAGTTCGATTAAAAATTAGTGTCGAGACGTCACGTTGTCACCTGCGGCCATTTTTTTTCTTCATTTCATTCTAACGTGACGTCTCACCACTACTTTTAAATCCAACTAAAAAACGCTTTAAGATAATTTAAAACACAAATAAACGTATCCAGGTAGGTAGAAGAGTAACTTATCTTGCCTTTGGTAACATTTATTTGTTGCCTTTTTTTTGTTGTTTTGTTTGTTCACCTCTTTTTTGTTCTGTTAGTTGTCGTTAAAAATGTCAATTAATCTACAAACCGATCGTATACAAACCAAATGTACGGTTTCAGTCAGCAAAAATGACCCAATGACGATTGATATGCCGTAAAACCCAACAATCAACAAGTCAACTTCAAAACTTGCGTTCGCTTCAATTTCCTACTTACTAAGAAAGAGAAGAAACAAGTTTTCAAAACGGCGGTAAAAAAACATTAATGTCATCTTGTCAAAGCAGCGAACATGGCTCATATTAATAACAACGTTATAATAAAAAAAAAAAAAAGTTGCAAAGGAGAAAACTGAACACAAAGGGAGATAACTTAGATTTACTTCAAACAACCTCGCATCATAGATCATTTTCAGTCGACCTAGTATAAGATATATTTTTTTTCTTTTTAACAAAGTTCACCCCCAAAAAGGCATGCTTACACTGTAGACGTAAGGGGCTACTGAGAATTAGGGTGGATGTATTGGGAGCTGTGCAGCGAGATGCTTGTTCACATTAGTTTTAAATTTCTGCATGTTGATGCAGTCAGGGAAGCAAGAAGCAGGGAGGGAGTTCCATAGGCCGGCAGCACGAGGAAAGAAGCTATTGGAGTAGAAGGCTCTCTGGCATCTGGGGACCTCCACGGTGAATGGATGGGATTTAGCTGATTGTCGAGTTCGTCGAGTGTATTTACGTCGATAGGGCACCAGAGCAGCAAGTTCATCGGAGCACATTCCATTGAAGTACTTGTAAAATAGTCACAAGGATGCAACATTGTGTTGATAGGACAGGGGCTGGAGCTTGGTGAACAGTGGGGGACCTATTAAGTTGGCAACTTTTTTTTGGACCTTGTCTAAGAGGGAGAGACTAGTGGATGATGCCCCAGCCCAGATGTGGCAACAATACTCCATGCATGGGCGGATGGTGGCTTTGTAGAGATATAGGATAATGTTAGATGTGAGAAGTTTACTAGCTCGGTAGAGGGAGCCCACCTTTTTTGCAGCAGCCTTGGCAATGTCTTCTATGTATTTGTTCCAATTCATGCTACCTCTGAATGTTTGGCCGATGAGTTTGAACGTTGAACTCAGGTAGGGTGTTATTTGCCATGGCAATCAGTGGTTGAAGAGGTTTCTTGTAGTTGTTGAAATATGCATTTCATATTGAAACCATTTTTTAATCAAAAATAACACCAAAACAATAAACATAATCTCTAGATTAAAATTATAAGACAACTTTATGTGTTTGTGTGTCTGTATTTCCCGCATCAATGTAACTTTGGTAATTGCAAATTATTTCTTTTTATTTAATATTAATTGAATATTTATTGAAGTAAAAAAGCAATGGTGTGAAAATAAAGGAACTTTTTAAAATCTTATTTAAAAAAAAAAAATTAATTTCAAACTTAAATCCGTCAGAATGCATTTTTTTTTTTTCGAAAAATAAGTCAGTTTACAAGACAAGACATGTAGAGAAATTCTTTAAGAGAAGAAAAATATATGGAAATACATGTAACCGCCAAACCGTTTTCATGTAACTTTCACTTTAAGCAATTTTTAGTAAAAAAAAAACAACTGATATTTATCTTGACAGCGAATTAAAAAAATATTTTATTGGATCTGCAATTTTAACTGATTTTTTTTTTTTAACCGTTGTGATAACATTTTTCATTCTAATTTTTTTTTGCACGTGTAAATATACATTTTTGTCTTTAGAAATTAACTTTAGGCTTTTAACTTTCAAACACAATCAAAATTTTAACAAAAACTACTTAAAATAATTTATGATAAGTCACTTTTAAGAACTATAGTCCGTATAAGCGATGGCCATTTTTGCACGTACCTAGGATATACACAAAACATTCTAAATATTGTAATCGTCCAAAGGGTATTATTTCAGCTTAAATTTTCTCATATGGGCATTAGTTTGGGATAGGAATGTTAATGTGTTTTTTACTGCACCGAGTGCATGACCGAGTGCATGTGCAGAGTGGAATGCTATACGCGTTTGCATTCCAGCTTTCGTTTCTTTCATTCCTGTCCGTGAGTGTCTGCATGTGTGCACGCGCGTAAATATGCTGTGCGACATTTCAGATTTACACACGTGTGTGGAATAAGTTGCATTTATTAAAGTGCAGTGTAATTTGTTTTTGTGTTTGCAACGTTGTATGAATGGTATTTGTTGAGTTGGAGTGAGAGGGAGAGAGAGAAGGGGAGAGTGAAGGGGAGAGTGAAAGAGAGAGAGAGAAAGAGAGAAGGGGAGAGTGAAGGAGAAAGAGAGAAGGGGAGAGTGAAGGAGAAAGAGAGAGAGAGAAGGAGAGAGTGAAAGAGAGAGAGAGAAGGGGAGAGTGAAAGAGAGAGAGAAGGGGAGAGTGAAAGAGAGAGAGAAGGGGAGAGTGAAGGAGAAGGGGAGAGTGAAGGAGAAGGGGAGAGTGAAAGGGAGAGAGAAGGGGAGAGAGAAAGAGAGAAGGGGAGAGTGAAGGAGAAAGAGAGAGAAGGGGAGAGTGAAAGAGAGAGAGAGAGAAGGGGAGAGTGAAAGAGAGAGAGAGAGAAGGGGAGAGTGAAAGAGAGAGAGAGAGAGAAGGGGAGAGTGAAAGAGAGAAAGAGAGAAGGGGAGAGTGAAAGAGAGAGAGAGAAGGGGAGAGTGAAAGAGAGAGAGAGAGAGAGAAGGGGAGAGTGAAGGAGAAAGAGAGAGAAGGGGACAGTGAAAGAGAGAGAGAAGGGGATAGTGAAGGGGACAGTGAAAGGGGGAGAGTGAAAGAGAGAGAAGGGGAGAGTGGGCAGAAAGAATGAGAGACAGAGCAATGAAAGAAAGTAGGAGAGAGAAAGACAGAATAAGAGAATGAGGTAGTGAAAGAAGGAGAGAGAGCAAGAGAGTGAAATAGAAAATGAGAGAAAGAGAGAGGAGGAAGAGGAGGAATGTATAAGAAAGAGGCAGAGAGAAAAGGAGAGCAAATATGCAGGAGAGAAGGAGAGATATTCTTGTACGTGTGTTATTACATCGCACCCTAAATTCTGCATAGCTGTTTCCCCCTGCCCCCCCCCCCCCCGACCCCTGACCCTATGGATTTCTGCTGAATTGATGGATCGAGGGGGGGGGGGAGGGGAATGGGGTCTGTTCTTAAATTCCAAAGAAACAAATAAAAGATTGGGGCGGGAGTGAGGGTGGGGTGGAGATTCCTCGCCTGTTTTGTGGTCACTGTCGCCATAAGGTGTATAATCATCCCTGACCCACTGTCAGAGTGGCATTGTACATAGGTTCTTCCTGTTGTTATTTGATGCCCTGAGACGCCCTGCCTCGACTCTCCCCGGTTCCCACGACAACACTCCATCATCTCAGCCAGCATCCCTCTTTCCTTCTCGTAAACAGAATTTCTCAAGATGCAGCCATTCAATCCGAATTCTTAGTGAGAATGTTATTTGTAAATTAAGCGCCACAGACTAGCAAAAATGTCATTCCAAACTTAGATATGACAGACCGACCCAAATGCTATTTCAAACTAAAGTGTGACAGACCGACTTGGCTAGGAACAAAGTGTAGTATCTGTTCTGATGCTGCACTATTCTGTCCTCGGTCAGTGAAGGAGAAGTGCTTGTAGACTAAGGCAATTTTGATTTTTGTTTCAATCCAAAGTGCACTTTTTGGGGGAGCTGGATTTTCCCCACATTTAAAGCCGAGCATGTGTCTTACTTTGCCCTTGTGGGGAGGCAAGTAAATAGCAACTTAAGCGTGACAGACCGACCCAAATATTATTTGAAATTTAAACGTGACAGACCGACACAAATATTATTTGAAACTTAAGCATGACAGACCGACTCAAATACTATTTGAAACTTAAGCGTGACAGACCGACCCAAATATTATTTGAAACTTAAGCGTGACAGACCGACCCAAATATTATTTGAAACTTAAGCGTGACAGACCGACCCAAATATTATTTGAAACTTAAGCGTGACAGACCGACCCAAATACTATTTGAAACTTAAGCATGACAGACTATCAGACAGACAGATCTTCTTAAAAAGATGCTTAGACACATCCGTTGTAAGAATGAAAATGCTATTACAAAATTAAGTTTGACGGACAAACTGTCCGACTGACAGACAGAACCTCTAAAAGAAATGTGTGGATCATCTAAAAAAGACAGAAATGGTGTCTTTTGAAAATGGAAGAATCATGCAAGAATTACGGCCTTTTGAAAAGTTGCTCTGTCTTCTCTTGTTTAGCCGTTTCCACTTTTATCTCAGACGTAAGAAGGAATTGGCTTTAAGTTGATTTTACTGTCTCGCCCTCCCTATTCTTTAAGTCTCCCCTCTTTTCTCTGAATCCCTCTATTTCTATCTCATCTACTACTTTTTTCTGTATCACTGAATGTGTTCTTTTTTAAATGGAAATCGCTCCAAACAAGGCATGAAGCCACTTGATGTAAGGAGCTAACAAGAACAAATATCGTTATCACAAAGACAGGAGATGTCTATTGGCCTTAGTCTTGAAAAGACCAAGATTATAGGTAGGAGGAAAACAGTCAGCAGGAAGAGAGTTCCACAAACCTGCGGTTCTTGGAAAGAAGCTACTGGAATAGGAAGCTGTAATACAATGAGGTATCAAAACAGCAAATTGATGAAGACCACTAGACCAACGAGTCAAACGAGCTGGAACAAAAGAAGCAGGGAATAGATCACATAATTCTGAAGAACATATGCCATAATAGTATTTATAGAAAAGACTGAGACTAGCAACATCACGTCTGTGAGAGAGGGTGCAGCAAGGAAGAAAGGGTAGGGCCAATCAAATTACAGATACGTTTCTACACATAATCAACAGGATAGAGATTCACCAGCCCAAATATGACAACAGTACTCCATACGAGATCTGATAGTAGATTTGTAGAGATAGAGAATAGCCTCAGGTGTGAGAAAGTGTTTGGAGTGATAGAGAGAACCGACTTTACGAGAAGCAGAAAGAGCAATGAATCTAATGTATGAACTCCAAGAAAGATTTGATGAGAGAGAAAGACCAAGAAGCTTCAGAGTCGATTTCTCCTCAAGAGCAGAACCATCCATGAGAATCTCAGGTTACTATTTTCGCTGATGTGCAATTTATTTTTTAGGTGAAAAAAATGTTGTTTTTTTTTTTTTTCAAATTGGTGTGCGCAATATTGTATATAAAGAAAAGGGGACGCTCATCAAGATGGTACGCTTAGTTTTGTCCTCGTGGGGAGGAGAAAGAAACTGAACAAAAATGAAATGATTCTAATATTTTCTTTTAGTTCATTTACTTGCCCTCCCCACAAGGGTAAAGTTAGACACATGCTCACTTTTTAATGCAGAGAAGTCAGTGTGCGCAGCCATTACTGCAAAAAATATTTACTGGCTTTGAGAAACTGACTTCCAAACTAATCTATCTCTGGCCAGGTCTTTATTTATCCCTCTTTCTCTCAAGTGCATTTTTATCACTTCTTCCCATGTTTTCCTTGGCCTTCTCCTGTGAACAGGTCCTGCTACCTTAACTGTACTAACCCAAGAACTCCCATCCATTCTTTCAACGTGACCAAACCAACAAAGTCTCCGTTTCTGCACACATCTCTCTACACTGTCCAGATTTAATCTTCCGCTGGAGGTCGTCAGATCTAAGCCTGTCTTTAAGACTCATTACACATAAAAAAAAAGTTTTTTTTAATTCAATTTGTAATTATCAAAGTTACATTGATACGTGAAATACAGACACTAAAGTCTCATGATTGTATTAATATAGAGATTGTTTACTTTTCTGGTGTTGTTTTCCTTAATAATAGTGGTGGGACGTAATGGGTGAAAATTTCATTAGGGGTGGGACGTAATGGGTGAAAATTTCATATGGGGTGGGACGTAATGGGTGAAAATTTCATATGGGGTGGGACGTAATGGGTGAAAATTTAATTAGGGGTGGGACGTAATGGGTGAAAATTTCATTAGGATGGGACGTAATGAGTGAAAATTTCATTAGGGGTGGGACGTAATGGGTGAAAATTTCAGATTCATGCAAGTAGTATTTTTTTGTGTTCATTTATACATAAATAACACTAAACAATCAAACATTTTTAAAATTTTGCAAAATTCAGAAGGTGCAGGACAAAAATAGCTGTTAGGGCTCCACGGGACTCAAAATCCATCATTTTTCAGTGAAAAAGTGGTTTCATGCGACATTGCAGGTCCTAAAACATCCTCAAAAGCTATGAATGAATATAGATGGTTAAATCTGATATAGTACTTTAATTTAGGACCATTTTTTAGGCTGTGAAAGGGTTTTCATGAATGTACAATAGCCAAAAACTAGTGGCCTGCACCTTCTGAATTTTGCAAAATTTTCAAAATGTTTGATTGTTTAGTGTTATTTATATATGAATGAACACAAAAAAATACTACTCACATGAATCTGAAATTTTCACCCATTACGTCCCACCCCTATTAATATAGAGATTATTTATTTTTCTGGTGTTTTTTTCCTTAATAAATGGTTTCCATATGGAATTCATATCTAAACGAGGTCGACTGAGAATGATCTATGATGTGAAGTTGTTTGAAGTAGATGTAAATTATCTCCCTTTGCATTCAGTTTTCGCGTTTGCAAATTTCTTTGATTGTTGTCATTATAAAGCCATGTTCCCTGCTTTGACAAACTGACTTTGAGATGACAGTTTTTACCGCCACTTGGAAAACTTCTTTCTTCTCTCAGTAACCGGAAAATGACCCAAATACAGTTTGGGTTGGGTTTTGCAGCATGTCAACTGTCGTTGGGTCATTTGATTCTGCAACTACACATATGTTTTCTATACGGTTCGTTTGTAAGCAAATATTTTGTAAACAAATACCCTCTAAGCGATAGTTTCTATTTAACTCATAGATGGAAACCCTGCGACATGCTACCACTTTCGCGTCGGAGTGGACCTGTGAGTAGTGGTAACTAAAGGGTGACTCCACACTCCCCAAATTAGGGATTTGCCATTGTATGCAGTCCCTGTATCTGTTGGATAATCTGTGTCAGACGGGTAGAACTGACTTTGAGATTACAGTTTTTACCGCCACTTGGAAAACATTTTTCTTCTCTTAGTAACTCGAAAATTGAAGTTGGTTGTTTTTTTATGGGTGGTGCTGGTGGGGATGCGGGAGAAGAGTAAGAATGACAGAGAGAACAATAGGAATGGCGCAAGAGACGCGACTGGAGCCTGCTTGTGAATTTAATATTCCTTAGAAACTTCCTCCTTTGGAGGAAGCCGACTCAACCCACCCAGGGAGGATGCCGTACCAGGTAGCAAGAAATAGGCAAGAGAGATGTTTAAGAATATATGTAACTAATAATACTGACTCAACTGAATAACCATATTGACACAGCGGTTCTCAACTAAGCTGCTTAGTAAACCTAGTAAAACTAGGCTCAAGCATTCACACTGTGGTGATCACCGAAGTTAAGCGACGTTGAGCCTGGTCAGTACTGAAAGGAGTGACCATTTTGGAATGCTAGGCTCTATATGTGGAAGGACGGCGACACCTCCCTGCAAAGGAACTGCAAAAATTAACATTGTTAAAATGATTTCGCCTGAGCGGAATACACATACAACTGGGGACCACTTGTGAATTTGATATTCCCAAGAAATTTTCTCCTTTAGATGGAAGCCGGCTCAACTTGCTTAGGATGCATAACTGGTCACTGGTGATCTCGTATATATATATATATATATATATATATATATATATATATATAAATAGTATCTAGTGATCTAGTATATGTATATAAATATGTAGAATCAGTCTACGATACCTGGACATCTAGTTGAGCGCAACTTTTATACGGCTGTCAAAATGGTTGAGTGTAATTTTGTTTGTATTATTTGGACTACTGTTCTAATCTTGACTGTTATTCTCACAACGTTTCGGCCGATGTAACTTCCGACCTTCTTCAGCTGCATCTCGTCGAACTCAGAAATCTGTATGTTGAACTCGGGAATCTGTATGTCGAACTCAGAAATCTGTATGCAATTTTGAACAGAACCATTTTGTAGTCATGAAAATTGAATTCTTTTTCTCTCTCTCTCTCTCTCTTTCTCTCTCTCTCATATATATATATATATATATATATATATATATATATCTACTTGGTCCCAATGTCAACTTTTCTCTTCTCCTCCCCGGAACAAAGTATCTATTCTTTTTATGACAACGAGAATTCGCCCATGGAAACAATGCTCATTTGCTACATAAACTCTCGTTGTGTCACAAAAGTTACAAGTTTCCATTTTGCAACCGGAACCCTCTGAGTTCAATCCACGATTGACAATACACGGCGTAACTCTCACTCGTTTTCCCTCTGGACCTGCATGATGGCTGCTACACATTTATTTAATTCACGGTGGTAGCTTGCTCTCGTTCTGTCAGCCATGACCAGATAGAAGTCTTGAGTAATTCGTAATTATATTCTTAGTATCGCCCACACTGAGGATCGAACCTTCAACGATCAGAAGACTGTCACTTAGAACTGATTATTACTTAGCACTTATATCCGTTGCGCCACAAGTATTTTGTTATTATAAACCCATTTTCCCTGCCTTGACAAGCTGATTTTCAGATTATGAAAATGATGCGAACACAGTTTTTGAAGTTGATTGTTGGGTTGCATAGCAATTAATTTTATAGAGTATATAAATTGATCATTACATATTAATGACTTGGTTCATTAAATAATATATTTTATTGAATGGTTAATTAATGACTTGGTTCATTAAATAATATATTTTATTGAATGGTTAATTAATGACTTGGTTCATTAAATAATATAATTTATTGAATGGTTAATTAATGACTTGGTTCATTAAATAATATAATTTATTGAATGGTTAATTAATGACTTGGTTCATTAAATAATATAATTTATTGAATGGTTAATTAATGACTTGGTTCATTAAATAATATAATTTATTGAATGGTTAATTAATGACTTGGTTCATTAAATAATATAATTTATGGAATGGTTAATTAATGACTTGCTTCATTAAATAATATAATTTATTGAATGGTTAATTAATGACTTGCTTCATTAAATAATATAATTTATCGAATGGTTAATTAATGACTTGGTTCATTAAATAATATAATTTATTGAATGGTTAATTAATGACTTGGTTCATTAAATAATATAATTTATTGAATGGTTAATTAATGACTTGGTTCATTAAATAATATAATTTATTGAATGGTTAATTAATGACTTGGTTCATTAAATAATATAATTTATTGAATGGTTAATTAATGACTTGGTTCATTAAATAATATAATTTATTGAATGGTTAATTAATGACTTGGTTCATTAAATAATATAATTTATTGAATGGTTAATTAATGACTTGGTTCATTAAATAATATAATTTATTGAATGGTTAATTAATGACTTGGTTCATTAAATAATATAATTTATTGAATGGTTAATTAATGACTTGGTTCATTAAATAATATAATTTATTGAATGGTTAATTAATGACTTGGTGCATTAAATAATATAATTTATTGAATGGTTAATTAATGACTTGGTTCATTAAATAATATAATTTATTGAATGGTTAATTAATGACTTGGTTCATTAAATAATATAATTTATTGAATGGTTAATTAATGACTTGGTTCATTAAATAATATAATTTATGGAATGGTTAATTAATGACTTGCTTCATTAAATAATATAATTTATTGAATGGTTAATTAATGACTTGCTTCATTAAATAATATAATTTATCGAATGGTTAATTAATGACTTGGTTCATTAAATAATATAATTTATTGAATGGTTAATTAATGACTTGGTTCATTAAATAATATAATTTATTGAATGGTTAATTAATGACTTGGTTCATTAAATAATATAATTTATTGAATGGTTAATTAATGACTTGGTTCATTAAATAATATAATTTATTGAATGGTTAATTAATGACTTGGTTCATTAAATAATATAATTTATTGAATGGTTAATTAATGACTTGGTTCATTAAATAATATAATTTATTGAATGGTTAATTAATGACTTGGTTCATTAAATAATATAATTTATTGAATGGTTAATTAATGACTTGGTTCATTAAATAATATAATTTATTGAATGGTTAATTAATGACTTGGTTCATTAAATAATATAATTTATTGAATGGTTAATTAATGACTTGGTTCATTAAATAATATAATTTATTGAATGGTTAATTAATGACTTGGTTCATTAAATAATATAATTTATTGAATGGTTAATTAATGACTTGGTTCATTAAATAATATAATTTATTGAATGGTTAATTAATGACTTAGTTCATTAAATAATATATTTTATTGAATGGTTAATTAATGACTTGGTTCATTAAATAATATAATTTATTGAATGGTTAATTAATGACTTGGTTCATTAAATAATATAATTTATTGAATGGTTAATTAATGACTTGGTTCATTAAATAATATAATTTATTGAATGGTTAATTAATGACTTGGTTCATTAAATAATATAATTTATTGAATGGTTAATTAATGACTTGGTTCATTAAATAATATAATTTATTGAATGGTTAATTAATGACTTGGTTCATTAAATAATATAATTTATTGAATGGTTAATTAATGACTTGGTTCATTAAATAATATAATTTATTGAATGGTTAATTAATGACTTGGTTCATTAAATAATATATTTTATTGAATGGTTAATTAATGACTTGGTTCATTAAATAATATAATTTATTGAATGGTTAATTAATGACTTGGTTCATTAAATAATATAATTTATTGAATGGTTAATTAATGACTTGGTTCATTAAATAATATAATTTATTGAATGGTTAATTAATGACTTGGTTCATTAAATAATATAATTTATTGAATGGTTAATTAATGACTTGGTTCATTAAATAATATAATTTATTGAATGGTTAATTAATGACTTGGTTCATTAAATAATATAATTTATTGAATGGTTAATTAATGACTTGGTTCATTAAATAATATAATTTATTGAATGGTTAATTAATGACTTAGTTCATTAAATAATATATTTTATTTAATGGTTAATTAATGACTTGGTTCATTAAATAATATAATTTATTGAATGGTTAATTAATGACTTGGTTCATTAAATAATATAATTTATTGAATGGTTAATTAATGACTTGGTTCATTAAATAATATAATTTATTGAATGGTTAATTAATGACTTAGTTCATTAAATAATATATTTTATTGAATGGTTAATTAATGACTTGGTTCATTAAATAATATAATTTATTGAATGGTTAATTAATGACTTGGTTCATTAAATAATATAATTTATTGAATGGTTAATTCATGTAATTTTTTTTCCACGAAATGTCTTCTTGGTCTTTGTTTTTTTTAAACCATTTTTTCAAATGAATCATCTTTTCTGATTATTTTTCTTTATATTTTTTTTCAGGTAAGTACACTTAACTGTTGGACGAAGTTGATACATATTTTTGAGATTGGTAAGTAGATATAAAATTTTTTTCTTTTTTTTTCTTTTACTAACGAGCCACCAATCATCAAGTCCCAAAGGCCACTCGAGGACAAAGGTTAATGGTTTGTGTCACGTGAATGGTGAGATGGATACCTTGAAGATTGCAGATTGAATCTGGGCTAAAATTTATTACTTAATGGAACGACTCAACAAGAATTTGTTAACATTGAACTTGAAAACGACCATGCTGTAGTCAACTGGGAAGTAGTCCCGTGGTATTGTGTTCCTTCTTTTTACAAGGTTATTCATAACTAATTAGCAGGACCCTGTGAAAATTCCACGGTGTTTTCTACGTCAATCTGTATAATTAATTTACTGTTAATAATAACATTTCAGTTGAAATAATAAATGTTTCTCAGAATCTGTATTAGTGTTGTGGCCCTATTTAGGGACCGGAATGGAAACACGTACAGGGATTTTAGGTAAAACAAGTGTAAGATAATGAAGAGTGGAACAAAAATGAATCGTGGACGAGTCCATTATGGGTGGGACGTCGAGAAAGAAAGAAAGCGACTTGATAACTGTTAAAAAAGCGATGGTTCCGCAGTGCAAGTGAGACTTGAAAGGCGGCGGTTTCAGAAACGCGAAGAGCCGAAGCGCTTGGTGATCTGAGTATCGAAGTACCGGAAGAATGGGAGTTTACCAATGTTTATGGCACCGATGAAGCTTTATTGGCTATGGTACCCAAGCCCGTCTTGCTGTTAGGCTTTCGTGTCTGCTGACTAAAAATGTGACTGATAAGCAAGTTGGTACCGTGAAGGAATGTCCTGACTTGTATTTCATCAAACAGACAATTGGAAGTGCTTGTGGAACAATTGCTTCAGTTCATGCTCGGATAGACAATGCAGAGCAAATTGCTTTCCAATCGGATGTATATATGAACGAGTTTCTAGTGGAAACCAAGTCTGGGACCTCAGCAAGAAAAAGACTTTCATGAGACAAAAGTATGTCAAAAGATATGTGTGTACGTAGCCGGCGTAAACCATCCGGTGATGGGAAATAAAGAAAACCAAAGTTTTTCCATATACCTTTTTGTTCTTTGTCATTCTTGTTGGATCTTAGCGGGTATCCCGAAAGAACGGTAATGCAACACAAGTACATTGGAGAAAAATATATACAACAGAGAAACAAGAGAAGTGGTACGTCAGTCCTGATTGCCAGTGTAGACTAGGGTTGACGCCGACAACTGAGAAGCCTTATGCTTCCAGTATTTACTGAGAATGGACGAGTCCAAATGTGTGTTATAGTTACGGCACCATAACAACTATAAAGAAAAAAATGACTCTTTCGTCAGTAAAATTTTCTTTAAATAAATAAAACGAATATTCCTTTTTTAATTTAAAACTGTAGTAATTTAATTCTTTTTAAACCAATAAATATTTTCTGTAAAGATAATTGTTTGTTAAATATTCTTCAAATCAATAAAACGAATGTCAGTGTAACTTATGTTTTGAGGCATGTCCGTCCGTCCGGATTTTTCTCCGCAACCATCCATTGAATTTCTCTGAAATTTTGCATGAAGTTGTAACTTTGGTCAGGTTAGAAAGTGACATTCTCCGATTTTTGAAAAAAAATCTGGTTAGCCCTCCAGAGGGACAAAAGGCCCCGAAATGGCAAAAAAATGACATTTTTTGCCCCATAACTTTTCATCCATCCATTCAATTTCTCTGAAACCTGGCCAAAATGTGGAGGCAATTGTTCCTAATAGAAAATAAGTATCGCTGACCTTGGAAAAAATCTGGTTCGCGCCCCCAGGGGGTCAAAAGCCCCCAAAATGGCAAAAATTACCCTTTCCTCCCATAACGTTTGATCCATCCATTCAATTTTTTTGAAACTTGGCCAAAATGTAGAGGCAATTGTTCTGGATATAAAATGAGCATCTTTGACCTCAGAAACATTCTGGTTCACGCCCCCAGGAGGTCAAACGGGGGTCAAAAATGCACCAAATTGCCCAAATTTATTGCATTTTAAACTCGCTACATCGAGTCACATACAGAGGGGGACCACGCACGCACGGCTTGTTTAAAGTTGTTTTGTTTTAGTCAAAAGAACAATATAGAATCATATTTTCCCTACAGAGTGCGCTACCTTTGAAAGAGTTGCCAACTTAATAGGTCCCTCACTATCCACCAAGCTCCAGCCCCTGTCCCATTGCCGCAATGTTGCATCCTTGTGCCTGTTTTACAAGTACTTCAATGGATTGTGCTCTGATGAACTTGCTGCTCTGGTACTCCCACGACGGAAATTAACTAGACCAACCCGACAATCTGCCAAATCCCATCCATTCACTGTAGAGGTCCCCAGATGCCGAAAAGCTTTCTACGCCAAAAGCTTCTTTCCTCGTGCTGCTGGATTCTGGAACTCCCTCCCTGCTTTCCTGGCATTACTGACATGCAGAAATTTAAAACTAATGTAAACAGACATCTCGCTGCACAGCTCCTAATTTAGGTTGACCCTCCCTCAAAAAACCGTCACCCTTTTTTTCTCAGTAGCTCCTTACGTCTACAGTGGCGGCCTGCCTTGTTTGGGGTGAATTATGTCAAAAAAGAAAAAAAAATATGTAAATATTGCTTGAATGAAGCAATATTTATACAAAAGTTATCCAATCATGGGCTAGCAGCCAATCAAAGCTCAGATAATGGACTTGTCCCTCTGAACATAATGAAACATTCCAGCTTTCACATCTTTTCAATTTTACTGGTTTGTTACTCAACTGGTCATAAAGTTGAGCAATGACTACCAAATTCTATAAACAAGATAATTTCATTTTAGAACTATTTATTTTAAAATGAGTAAAGTCGAAATTGTCTACCTTAGTGACACCAGATTAATTGCCAATGACCATCTTTGCTGATCGAACGATCTTATTTTTGTAATGTGTGTGAAAGGTGATAACGTACATTTGAACATGGGATGTCTTTGTGTATTATTATGTAGATAGGTAAATCCCCTGACTGATAAGTGAATTTAGCTGAAAACCAGAATTAAGTTCATAAAACCAACGTCAGAAGCAGATTGTTCAAACATGGCAAGCAACTTGGCGTTTTGACCAGGAGCAAAGTGTAGTATCTGTTCTGATACTAAACTTCATCTTTTCTGTCCTCTGTAAGTAAAGGAGAACTCATTCTAGACTGAGGCCATTTTTATTTTTGCCCCAATCCAGAGTGCTTCTTTTGGGAGAGCTGGATTTTCCCCACATTAAAAAACGACCTTGTGTCAAACTCTGCCCTCGTGGGGGAGGCAAGTAAATAGGAATAAGATTGGCCTTTTGACCAGGAGCAAAGTGTAGTATCTGTTCTGATACTACACTTCATCTTTTCTGTCTCGGTCAGTGAAGAAGTCCTTCTTGATTGAGGCAATTTAAATTTTTGTCTCAATACAGAGTGCTTCTTTTTAGGGAACTGGATTTTCCCCACATTAAAAGCCGACCATGCATCTAACTGTCCTCGAATTCGGTGCTTGATTTCAACACTGGCCATAGTATCAATCATGTGGTCTGTCAATCACGTGGTCTGTCAATCATGTGGTCTGTCAATCATGTGGTCCCGATCAGTGTTGTAACAAAAGGTTTTCCCTTCCTAATAAAATTACAAATCTGAGTTTTAAAACAAATAACAATATTTTATTTTCTGAAATTACAATAATAATTGGTTTCTTTACCGAACGACAGGCTTGCAATTGGAAAAACACAAAACCGAACACAAAACAACAGACTGAGTGTCATTCTTTTTATTTAGAGTGTCATTCTTTTTATCTAGAGTGTCATTCTTTTGACAAAAAAAAACTTTAAAGTTTTTTTAGTTTAGAGTAGGCAAAAGTAATTTTTGTAAAAACAAATGGGGCTTCATGCCTGTTATGGTACCTTCCCTATACGGACTATTTGAACTCTTCCACTCACCATAAATACTGGGAGCACCTGCCTCTCAGGGTTGGAACGAACCCCATCCTGTTCAGTCTCTCATTAATTTCGGTTGAGTGAGGACGTCAGGATGGGGTAATACTAGTCGAGGATTCGTTCTCGACAATCAGTCCGGCAGGAACTGGGCCATTTAGTTGGCCTTTTATCTGCCGGGCTGAGGTATATTGTCCTGGGTTTTCCTAGGAGGTGCACCCTCCCAGGCCTTGCCTTCCCTCTTTGGGGAGGGGTAAGTTTATTGCTTGCTGCCTGAGGCGCTCTTACCGGGGAATGCCGACGGGGTTGCCCAGGCTATTTTTGATAGGCCAGAGTGCTCCTTCTTTAGGGGCGCTGGCTGGCTTGATCTCCCCACTTTCCGACCTTGTGTCACATATTGCTTTGTGGGAAGCGATTAAATACCTGGGCTCACACCCCATCCTGTTCAGTCTCTCATTAACTTCGGTTGATTGAGAACGTCGGGATGGGGTAATACCAGTCGAGGATTCGTTCTCGACAATCAGTCTGGCAGGAACTGGGCCGTTTCGGTGGCCTTTTATCTGCCGGGCTGAGGCATTAGTCCTGGGTAATCCTAGGAGATCCACACTCCCAGGCCTTGCCTCCCCTCTTTGGGGTGGAGTAAGTTTATTGTCTACTGCCTGAGGCGTGCCTACTGGGGAATGCCAAAGGAGTTGCTCAGGCAATTTTTTAGATTCGTTCTCGATCAGTCCGGCAGAAACTGGACCATTTTGATGGCCTTTTATCTGTCTGGCTGAGGTATTTAGTCCTGGGTAGTCCTAGGAGGTGCACCCTCTCAGGCATTGCCTCCCCTCTTTGGGGTGGAGTAAGTTTATTGCTTACTGCCTGACGTGCCCTGAACGGGGAATGTTGACAGGGCTGCCCAGGCAATTTTTTATAGGCCAGAGTGCTCCTCCTTCAGGAGCGCTGGCTTGACTCTCCCCCACCTTCTGGCCTTGTACCACATATTCCTGCGGTGGGAAGGAATTAAATACCTGGAATCCCACCAGCCCGTTCGGTCTTATTGTAACGTCAGTTGCTTTGAAACTTCCGACTGGTTAATACCAGTCGAGGATTCGTTTTCGACAATCAGTCCGGCAGGAACTGGGCCATTTCGGTGGCCTTTTATCTGCCGGGCTGAGGCATTAGTCCTGGGTAGTCCTAGGAGATCCACCCTCCCAGGCCTTGCCTCCCTTCTTTGGGTTAGAGTAAGTTTATTGTTTACTGCCTGAAGCGCCCCTACTGGGGAATGCCGAAGGGGCTGCTCAGGCAATTTTTTAGAGGCCAGAGTGCTCCTTCTTTAGGGACGCTGGCTTGACTCTCCCCACCTTGTGGTCTTGTGCCACATCTTCCTGCCATAGGAATGAAGTAAATACTTTAATCAACGCCAGCCTGTACTGGCAGTCAAGACTGACGTACAACGATTCTTGTTCTCTGTTGTCTTCTACTTTTTTCAATGTTTTACTTGTTTTCTATAAACTCTGAGTTTGTGGTTTCCTTACAGACCTTAAACAATGCCTAAGACAAAAAAATCATTTATTGTGATTTAAAAAAAAAATTTTCTAAATAAATAGGCCTTTATAGTGTTCTTTTGTGTCCTCATTTCACAAACATACTCGATTTTAAGAAAATTTTATGAAATTTTCCATATCCTGTTTATTTTCACTCACACAACTTCAAAACAAATTTGATCATGTTAAAGATTACTTTGTGCTTTTAACTCGTTCAAATTCAAAAAGAGGGAGAAAAATGCTTTGAAATCGGTTCAGACAGATTTTTTTGTATCAGTTTAGAAAAAAAAAATGCTTTGAAATCGGTTCAAACAAATTTTTTTGTATCAGTTTAGAAAAAAAAAATGCTTTGAAATCGGTTCAAACCATGTAGTAGGGATGGCCATGGTTCAGACAGATTTTTTTGTATCAGTTAAAAAAAAAAAAAAAAAAAAAGAAAAAAGGGATAATTTAGAGAATGATCCTGTTTGCACATTTTCTACTTATCGCCGGTTGATAATCACCGGACGTCACATTTCCGAAGATCAACCGACTTTGAATATCTCTCAAGATTGAACCGTTTGATATTTGACTTCTGTTTTTTTGTTTTGTTTTTTTTGTGTTCTCAAGCCTTTGAATTTTAAGAAAATACGCATTGCGAATACTAGATAAAAAATTTCAAAAATAATAAATTCCCGCTCAGGTCACAATATATGGTGCCGGTGCAGCAGCAAAAAGAAATAATATACGTATGACCTTAAAAATCCCGGATACAACGAATATAAAGTCAGAGAAGACGGATGGAATAGGCAACAAATTTAAAGGTTAAGTGACGCAGTCGGAGCAGATGCATGGAAAAAAAGGATGACAAAAAAAGAATCGCTTTTTTTTCATTCTCTCCGATCACAAGGCAGATCGGATGTCGATATCCGCCCTCTCTTGGGTTCGCTTTAGCCTGGATACAGACTAACGAAAGTAGATTTTAACATGAAATAAAAAAAAGTTAATCTATTATTTTTATTATAAGAAAGCTGAGTTAATCAACGTCTGTTTCCTTAAGGCATTTTTTCCCTATACATTTTGATCGCACAAAATACATGCTAACATGTCCCACAGTTTTGGGATTGATTTATGTTTGAAATAAAATCAAAAAAAAAAATTTCATTCCAATTGTTCTAATTAGACGTAATTTGCAATTTGATGACTCTATTTTTGTCACTTCCGACTCCGACTCCTCTATTTTTGTCACTTCCGACTCCGACTCCTCTATTTTTGTCACCTCCGACTCCGACTCCTCTATTTTTGTCACTTCTGACTCCGACTCCTATTTTTGTCACTTCTAACTCCGACTCCTCTATTTTTGTCACTTCCGACTCCGACTCCTCTATTTTTGTCACTTCCGACTCCGACTCCTATTTTTGTCATTTCTGACTCCGACTCCTCTATTTTTGTCACTTCCGACTCCGACTCCTCTATTTTTGTCACTTCCGACTCCGACTCCTCTATTTTTGTCACTTCCGACTCCGACTCCTCTATTTTTGTCACTGAGATTCATAAGTGGCCATTCTAGTGTATAAATGTTCATTCATTCGAATAAGTATTCTTCTATGAGATGGATGCCAGTTGAGGCTTTTGTGCTGGTAAGTGTTAGTTTGATTCTATAGTAACTTCTGACCTTCTTCAGGTGTATCTTGTCGAACTCGGGAATCTTTCTGTCGAATTTCGAACGGAACCCTTTATTTAATCCACCGGAGTAGCATGCTCTCATTCCGTCAGCCATGAAGTCTTCAATAATTCGCAATTCCTAGTATCGTCGCTCGCACTGAGGATCGAACCTTCGACCTTCAGAAGACTGCACCGAGAACTGAATTTTATTATGCCACGGGTTCTTGCGGACAAACAGAAACTTAATAGTAAAAACTTTTACCAAAATGACTGAATTTGACATTGAGGTGATATGTTGTGAAACAAAAACACTAAAACAATGTTACAACTTTACAGAAATTGAATATGACAACTGGACTGTAAAATTACGTCAGAAAGTAGAAACGTTTCAAAGCCACATCATGCGCTTCATTACTGATCATAAATTATATGATCACATCAGTATCGCAGAGTTGCAAAAACTCACTGATATCTCATCAATATCCTTTGTCATCAAATGTAAAGTCTTGAGATTGTTTGGTCACGTTAAGCGTTCCAGTGTAAAGCTATTCAAAATATGCGTTGAAGGCACAAGTACAAGGAAGTCGGTCGAAAGGTAGACAAAAGAAAAGATGGATAGACAACGTTTGTGAATGGATGAACATAAACCAATCGAACACCTTGACCCAAGATCGTTGGGCGTTAAGACCACTCAGCCATATTATTGCATATTCTGCAGCTAGCGGAAAAAAACGTTTAATAATAATACGTCTTTAAACAGATTCAGAGCAAAGTGAAAATCTTTTCTCTACATAAAGATGATTATTGGACATGAGTTTCTCTTCTTCTTCTTCTTCTTCTTTTGTGTGAATCAGATGATTCTGATGTTGGCATTAGTTTCCCCAATGTTTTTCTAGTGAGAAATCTTTCTGGAAAGACATCGGGTACTTACGGGAAGGACCACGAGAAGGTTGCCAACATAATGTGGAACCGGCTGGATTCGAACTTGGAACACCCAGGTCTTCAGTCCGTGTCGATATCCACTTAACCACCGTCACCTCCCAATACATGTACTGACAGATGGACAAAATATAACTTGCATAACAGTATGATTCCGTTATGTAATGAATGCACTGCGAAGAATGCTCAGAGCAGGAAGCCTTGTGCCAGACTCGTCACCTCCCATGTGTTTCTCTGATGAGGGTCTAGGAAATTGTTCAGAAGTCTATAAATATTTTCACCAATGTTAAACGTCCATTGTTTAACGGCCTTTCAAAATGGTCTACCTATAAACACTTGACTATAATTTTATCATTTTTTTTCTTCAAAGGATTATTATTACAAGTGCTGCCCTATGGACATTCCACGGTTAGATTTATTGAAAAGTTCAAATCCTCTGAAATGTAAGAATTTTAGGTGATTGCTTCTTTTTAAAGTTGAAATACAAATAAAATATTCATTTTTAGCTTTATTTTCAATAGAATAGTTTTTACTGCATTTTTAAATAAAAAATATCCCACGTAATAAAAACAGAAATTTTTGCATAATAATTTTTGTTTTAGCTAAAATTTTTGTCTCCATTTATAAAGTTCGGTCGTTTATTGTACTGACAGTGAGATTAAAACCCTAATTTCATATACAGAATAAAAGAACTTCAGATTTATAATATATTGAGTATGTCCATGCAATAAACATAATCAGCCTCTCTAATTTGCATATCTATTTACAAAATAACTAAAATCTTTGTAATTAAATAAATTTGGAAGAAAATCAGTTGTCGTCTGCTTCTTGTTTACATATATAAAGCTGTACTACTACTCCTACCACTGCATCGAGTTTGGATGAGTTACATCCCCTTCATTTATTGCATGCTTATTGGCAGTGTTACGGTCATGCTAACAAACTAAGGGAGTGACGAACAGAATTACTATTTAGATAATGTCATATGATCCTTTTTAAAGTCAGAATTTCTTTATTTACTCAATCTTAAAATTGTAATCAACCCAAACTCGAATCATCAGTAGTAGTAGTAGTAGTACAGCTTTATTTATACAAGTTTGTAAGGATTTTGAAAAGAATGACCAACAGATCGAATCTACACAGAATGTCTATCTTATCTACATTAATAAAACTATGAGACAAGATCACGTGTGTGCGTGTGTGTGTGTCTTTCTCGCCTAAATGTAATTTTGGTGCTGTTATAGATAACGCGCCTGATTTCCGTGACTTCGCGTCGGATACGATCGGGCAGGTCGTGGAAGCGCCCGGGAGTTGCCGAGACGAAAACGCCAGGCGATAATGGAAGACTTGCAGACGATAATATAAGACGAATGAATTCAAAGAAAAATATGTAGAAAAAAAAGATAAAAACCGAACAAACTGTAGGATGTGAGGGGGTCAAATTAACTATTTTCAATCAAATGTGTAGAAGAAAATTTTTTTTTTTTTGGAGGGGGGATTTGGTTTGCTGTTTTTCTTTTTTTTTCTTCTTGCTAACATAAAACAAATAAAGAAAGAAAAATGGTTTAGGGTTAGGGTTTAGGGTTTCCGTTAGGGTTAGGGCTTCCGTTCTTAGCGATAGCCAAGCCCTGCATTCAAACTGCCAAGCTCTAACTGGAAGACTGGCAGACGATAATATAAGACGAATAAATTCAAAGAAAAAATACATAGATTGAAATCATTTTTTTTTTTTGTGAAAATAATGTTTGTTTTTTTTGAAGGGGAAGTAAAATTTTGTCAATGTTTTTATAAGATAAAAGAAAGAAAAAATGATATCATTCCGTCAGCGCTCGAGCTAAAACAAATTTTTAAAAATCCTTTTAAAAAAGATTTGTAAAGATGACTAGCTTCGTCCACCCACAAAGCAACTGTAAATAATAATAATAATAATAATAATAAAGATAATAAAGTCAGTATAATACCAATAATCGTAGGAGCACTAGGAACAATCCCCGAAAACCTGGAAAAAAGACTGGGAGAAATTGGAATCAAGGGGATCATTGGAACTATACAAAGGACGGCAATGATCAAAACAGCTACAATCTTAAGAAAAATCATTGAATGCGGAAACCAACCCGCATAAGCTACGAAGGGTCACATGGAATCTACTACAGGAAGAAAACAAAACCACAGAAAGAACACATCACAAACAAAGGAACAGAAAATGCAAAAAACATCACTTTATAAGCCTCCCAAATAAATAAATTACACCGGCCTCAACTGACACGACACAAAAATGAACCAATGAGCAGAAATAGCAAGAAACACCATCAGCAGTGGACAAATATGTTTAGATTTATACCATTTGTAGCACGCTATATATATATATATATATATATATATATATATATATATATATTTGTTATTGTTTTTAGCGATAACTGTACTACTGGTACATCACTTTAAGCATTAGAGTTAGCTCCACTTTTAGGGATGTGTACATACATATATATATATATATATATATATATATATTTGTTTTAATCTACTTATAGATAAAATAGTTATCCACGGACACATGTTTTGCTGTTACTGCAGCTCATCAGTGTGACTGGAACTGTGATCGAGTGCGCTAACCGTTATGCTACGAGACCCGTCTGAGATTACGTGATAATTTATCGTTTATAAAGTTATTTTTGTTGTTATTGTGTTTTTATATATATTTCTGAGTTTATATAATAAATATATTTTTAGGTATACATCCCTCATAATATCATTCAAATTGTTTCAAATTGCAAGCTCAATGAAGTTATGTTTCCGGTTTCAGAGCATATAACAAAATAATAAGATTATAAACAAATTATAATAATGTAATAAAATAATAAAATTAAGAATAAAAATAAAAATTGTGATTGCGGGCTGAATTTTCTTTGAATACCCACAAACAGTATGTAAATATAAGTATACATACTAATAAAATGTAGAATTAAATGTGGATAAATGATTGGCCAATTCAATATTTTCTCTCCCTACCTAAAATTTCTAAAATTTAAAATTCTAAAATTTATAAGCTGTTTCATCTTTTTTCAGCATTTGCAAATTTACGTGGAAGCTCTATTTCGAAAGAAATGGCAGCTGAAACATGTATTCACATATGTAGCCAATAATGTTTGCATAAATAAAAGAATTTATACTAGCATACAGCTTTACTTGTTATTGTGTACTATTGTATAAACACTGGAGTTTCATTGGATTAACATCTAGGAAACATCAATACAATTAGTATATATATATATTTTTTTTTTATTATTATTAATTCTATACGTACATAAAAGTAATCCATGGACACGTGTTTCTGGCTCACAGCAATCATCAGCATTGCTAACTTAGACAAGGAATGAACCTTGATATTGATGTCTATAGTCTGGCGTTTTACCTCCAGACTATGACGCCTTGCCTAGAAATATGTAATATATTATATATATATATGCAAACATTATTAAAAAATAATGGAATTCGTCGGTTTAATAAAAGCTTTTTTTTTTCAATTTTTCTGATGGTCTTTTTTG
>OY744534.1:375000-492500 GCA_963556195.1 Sepiola atlantica | reverse complement strand
TTTAGTAGTCAAGCAACATTTACCACACATCTCTGAAAATAATGAGTATCATAATATCGAAATTAAATATGACTAGCAGAACACCAATAACTATAATAAAATTAAAAATAGAAGACAGGAATACATATATATATATATATATATATATATATATATATATATATATATATATATATATATATATATAATGGTCAGTATATGGAATTCTTGGATTGGATAAGCGTGTAAATCAACTCGTTAAAATTTAGAGATGTGTCTGTGCCAGTGTTTTAACTTGTCTGTTCACATGCTTATCGACTAATTCCATATGCTAACGATTCCATTTCGTTTGAAATTTTATTTCATGTTTTTAACTTCCTCGTATAAATGTGTCTCCGTGTATTACAACGGCTGTGGATCCAGTGGCCCAAATACTCGAGTCATACTTGTGAAATGTCATAAAGTCCAAGTCCGTTCCCAGAAATCGTCTTCTTCCACAAGTAAAAGCTTTTAGATATCCTGCGTATTTATTTAGAGTAACAATATTTATTAAGTAAATATTAAATTATTTTAACCTACATACACCGGTGTTTCCAGCTTTTGCTATCATCAGTGTAGGAGGTGATAGTTTCAGACGGCGAGAGGATTTGAACCCAGTTACAGAATCAGCCTAGACTCTGCAAGCTAGCGCTCTAACCCCCATGGCCACAGGAAATTACCACGTAAATAAGGGAAATTAAGTTCTATCTGTGCCTAAGAAAGTGGGCAACAGACAGTAGACAATCGAGAGGGTTCAACGAACGTTGTCGGAACCTTGCGTAAAGCTATATATGTATATATATATATTAGTTACATAGTTTTGTTATTGTTTTTACTGGCGATGGAAACAGCTTCTTTTTTTCTTTTTTTTTGTATTTTTCCACTTCCTAAGCGGTAAAGAATATGCAGAATATTGCATTAAGTCACCCTTAATAGGACGTGTCATTATTTTTATTTTATATATATATATATATATATATATATATATTAATTAATTGTTATGTACATAAAAGTAATCTGTGAATTAACCTGGACAAGTATTGAAGCCTCAATATTATTGTCTGTAGTCTGACTACAGACAATAATATTGAAGGTTCGATCCTAGTCCAGATTATCCATGCTGATGACAGCTGATAGCCAGAAACACGTGTCCATGGATTACTTTTATGTACGTAAAAATTAATTATATATATATATCTATATATATAATTATTAATGACAATATATGTATTAGCATATACTATCAGTTTCTTTTACTTTGTAGTCTCCTTAAAA
The DNA here is from genome assembly GCA_963556195.1 of Sepiola atlantica. Taxonomy (NCBI): domain Eukaryota; kingdom Metazoa; phylum Mollusca; class Cephalopoda; order Sepiida; family Sepiolidae; genus Sepiola; species Sepiola atlantica. Next base: position 491,207 of record OY744534.1, on the reverse strand, counting down.
GATTCAGCTCGATGATTGTCAATTATTGATAACAGAGACTACAAAGTTTGTTGAGTTCTCTAGTCTGTCTCGATGTTTACACTGTAATAAGCATAAATATTACTTAAATTCTCTGTATAACGTGGTAAGCTCCTATGGCCGTGAGGATAGAGTGAAAGTGTGCGGAGACAAAGGTGGCTCTGTGAACCGGGTTCGCGCCTCATGATCATCTGGAATTATCACTTCCCTACACTGATGAGAAGAGTAAAAAAAGGTCGAAACGACGTCGTCTGTAGGTAAATATAATTTAATATTCATATATATATATATATATATATATATATATATAAATTCCCGAAACAGTTTTTCATGGTAAACAACTGATGATCCCTTAAAATAGTGTTAGAAACTAACTAATATAATAACTGTAAAAAATAAATTGACTTACATGAGTGATTTTCCACTGGAAGATTTGAGACTATAAGTTTTAAAAAAAAATTTATTTTTATTTTTTTAATATAGTTTTAATGGTTGAGAAACTTCCGAGACTATATATATACATATACACAAGAAAACAAACCTCCCAATTAAGACAACATATCTTTAACAAAGTGCTCGATATCCTATATGATAGAGCTATAGCAATAATAAATGATAATAAAATGTATTTAGCTTTTACACGTTACTGCAGTTTCACTGTATCATCGATCATAAGCCGTGTCCATGACTGGCATCGATCTGATGATCGGTGATTCTGTGAAACTATAGTTAAATGTTCAGATAATATATATGAACAATGATATACAATTAAAAGGGATTCTGTTAACACTTTACTGAAGTTTTACGGTAGACCCGATTATCAGAAGTTTAATTTTGATAAAGTTGTTTGAATAAAAAGAGACGAAATATTAGTCAACCAAAACTGTTTGTGATTAGTCTTCTGTGTTTAGCGGTTATCCAAGAAAACACTTTTTTATTTATTTATTTATTTATTTATTTTAAAAAAAAATTTTTTTTCTCAACTTTTCGTTTTTTATAAAACTTGATTTTCACCATTTACCAAATATTTTCTCAGTTTTGTGATGTTTTTTTCATTTAACTTCTGAGGAAACTCCTGTTTGCTCTGAAAACAAAGCCCTCCACCATTCTTATGATGCCAAAGGTTTCCATGTTTTCCGAATCCACAGAGGTAATGCTGATAAAATCAAAAGCCCCCTCCCCTCAACAATAGCGAGACCTCGTCTTTCTTTCTTTTAATTTATTTGAATTGGCTTATTTATCCATTTTTTTTTTTTGAAATTTGTTTTTCTGTTTTTATTTGAAAATATTTAAAGAAGTAAAAATCAAATATCTGTCACTTGCCCAATAAATCACATATCCTGGTTGGTTTCAGGATTATATATGGCTTCCTACTTGAGGACATTAAACATGGCTAATATGTAAATACAATAGGCTTGTGTTGTTTGCAGGTGTGTCCACACACCTCTATGAAAAAGCTCTGTCCGTTGGGCTTCAGAAAATACACTTTTAAGAGCTTTCTTTTCTTTTTCCCTTTGTAAAGATACGCCCTAACATCTATTTTAGAGGTTTTGTTGGTCACACTTTAATCGAGACCTTTTGTAGAAGACCCCCCCCCCCGACCCAAAAATCCCCCCCCCCCCCCCCGACCCAAAAATCCCCCCCCCCCTAAAAGAGACAAAATGCGGGTTGTAGTAAAAACAACGTTTTATTACGTACTCAAAAGGATGGAATCCATTGGTGTCATTGCACAATTGAGACTTCCAAATCCGAAGCGTACCACAAAATCGATGACGTCATCATTATTTGCGTACTTCACATAAGATTCTTAAATGCGTTTTTAATTCTTTGTTTTTAAATCTCTAAAAAATAAAGTTATATATATATATATATATATATATATATATATATCTAGGAAGTTGTTTTAAAGTAAAATAATTTATTTAAATATTAAATTATCGAACTGGGAAAGAAACCCGTTCTTTATCTTGAAATTTTAGTATGAAATTCGATTTTCGGAGGGGGGGGGGGGCTATTGTTTACACTTTTTATTTATGAATTCACGGATACTTTACCCAAAAGTGGGAACCAATAAAAAGAAAAGGTAAATCTGACTTGTGTTTTTTTAAGACTCTATCGCTTTATATAACATGAAAATTTCGATCGATCAGAATGTATTTTTTTTTATATTTCATTAAATGAAATAAGGGTGGGGGATCACGTAGAAAAAATATTTCCCAAATATATTTTACGAAAAAAAAAAGCATTTTATAGATAAATTAGTCGAATAATGAGTAAATATTGAAAATTTCGTGAAAATTTGACCATTACTTGATTTTTGCTAGATTTATTAAACACACGGGTGTTAGCGCATAAAAAGTGATCACTACATAGGAACGTTGTTTTAAGGCGTAAATAAAATACACACGTTTTTAGTTTCTCATTTTCATTATTTTCGTACGCTGAAAAATTATGATGATAATATAAACCTATATTAACGTTACATCGCGTTACATATAGGGGGGGGGGGGTTAAATTCTATGGTGAGCTTTGCAGGTCCCTATTGCACAAAAAGATCGTTTTCTTTATATTTCTGCCGCCACATAAACTTACACAGATAGCTGTTAACTATTCTGCAATGCGTCCCACAATGGCGTTTATTTTTTATTTTGTGCAGTTTAAACTTAACCATAAGCCTAACCCTAACCCGACGCATGTCGAGACAGGACTCAAAAAGTAGGTCAAGTAGGGGGCCTATTTATTTTGTAAAGCTTAAAAGAGTAGAAAGTGACTAACTTGGGTTTACTTTCGGCAGACTTGTAACTCTCGCTTCTCTTATTTTGTCCTTTAGTCCTCACATTTCATGAGCGATGTTTCTGACAAAGGGGGAAGAATTGCTATTTTCTGGATCAGAATCTATCCATCTCACACTTATCGTTGGCTAGTTTTTGACTTTGAAGTGGTATATTTTTTTAGGTCCTTACCATCAAGTGGCTTCATGCCTTGTCTGGAGCGATTTCCATAAAAAAAAAAAGCTAATTTTTCCATTTGTGGTGAAGCACTTTTACAACAGAGTCTAGTGTAGTAAGGTGTGTCACGCTTAAGATTGAAATAACAATTTCGTCAGTCTGTCACGCTTAAGATTGAAATAACAATTTCGTCAGTCCGTCACGCTTAAGATTGAAATAACAATTTCGTCAGTCCGTCACGCTTAAGATTGAAATAACAATTTCGTCAGTCTGTCACGCTTAAGATTGAAATAACAATTTCGTCAGTCCGTCACACTTAAGATTGAAATAACAATTTCGTCAGTCTGTCACGCTTGACATAGTATTGTAAAATATGCAAATTAAATGAATTAGTTTTAAATGCGTCTATATAAGAAGCTCTGTCTGTCGGTCTGTCATGCTTAAGTTTGAAATAGCATTTTTAGATGCGTCCATACATCTCTATAAAAGGATCCGTGTATCCATGATCCCCTTTTTTTAGGACCAGAAAGATAATTAACCATATTTCAGCAACATCTGTATTTTTTTTCTTCTCATTTTTATAGTTAGTCATAAAGATTGGAGTCTCTTTCAAATAATACACCTACTGTCTTCTTCTTCTTTCGTGTGAATCAGATGATTCTGGTGTTGGCATTAGTTTCCCCGATGTTTTTCTAGTTAGAAATCTTTCTGGAAAGACATCGGGTACTTACGGGAAGGACCACGAGAAGGTTGCCAACATCCCTAAGTGAAAGTGGTACTGTGGAACCGTCTGGATTTGAACTTGGAACACCCAGGTCTTCAGTCCGTGTCTTCTTCTTCTTTCGTGTGAATCAGATGATTCTGGTGTTGGCATTAGTTTCCCCGATGTTTTTCTAGTTAGAAATCTTTCTGGAAAGACATCGGGTACTTACGGGAAGAACCACGAGAAGGTTGCCAACATCCCTAAGTGAAAGTGGTACTGTGGAACCGTCTGGATTCGAACTTGGAACACCCAGGTCTTCAGTCCGTGTCTTCTTCTTCTTTCGTGTGAATCAGATGATTCTGGTGTTGGCATTAGTTTCCCCGATGTTTTTCTAGTTAGAAATCTTTCTGGAAAGACATCGGGTACTTACGGGAAGAACCACGAGAAGGTTGCCAACATCCCTAAGTGAAAGTGGTACTGTGGAACCGACTGGATTCGAACTTGGAACACACAGGTCGTCAGTCCGTGTCTTCTTCTTCTTTCGTGTGAATCAGATGATTCTGGTGTTGGCATTAGTTTCCCCGATGTTTTTCTAGTTAGAAATCTTTCTGGAAAGACATCGGGTACTTACGGGAAGGACCACGAGAAGGTTGCCAACATCCCTAAGTGAAAGTGGTACTGTGGAACCGACTGGATTTGAACTTGGAACACCCAGGTCTTCAGTCCGTGTCTTCTTCTTCTTTCGTGTGAATCAGATGATTCTGGTGTTGGCATTAGTTTCCCGGATGTTTTTCTAGTTAGAAATCTTTCTGGAAAGACATCGGGTACTTACGGGAAGGACCACGAGAAGGTTGCCAACATCCCTAAGTGAAAGTGGTACTGTGGAACCGACTGGATTTGAACTTGGAACACCCAGGTCTTCAGTCCGTGTCTTCTTCTTCTTTCGTGTGAATCAGATGATTCTGGTGTTGGCATTAGTTTCCCCGATGTTTTTCTAGTTAGAAAACTTTCTGGAAAGACATCGGGTACTTACGGGAAGGACCACGAGAAGGTTGCCAACATCCCTAAGTGAAAGTGGTACTGTGGAACCGACTGGATTTGAACTTGGAACACCCAGGTCTTCAGTCCGTGTCTTCTTCTTCTTTCGTGTGAATCAGATGATTCTGGTGTTGGCATTAGTTTCCCCGATGTTTTTCTAGTTAGAAATCTTTCTGGAAAGACATCGGGTACTTACGGGAAGAACCACGAGAAGGTTGCCAACATCCCTAAGTGAAAGTGGTACTGTGGAACCGACTGGATTCGAACTTGGAACACCCAGGTCGTCAGTCCGTGTCGTTATCCACTTAACCACCGTCACATCCACCTACTGTCCGATGTGTAATCAGCAACACTGGTGTCTCAGTTTTCAGTCTACTGCGAAAATCTAGAGTGGAAGGATACAATCAGTTTCATCTATTATTCAATTTAAATATATTTTTGGCAAATAGTCCTTATAACCAACCAACATTTTTATAAATGAACGCCTTAACTATCCTATAAAATCAAGTAAATCTTTGCAAGTAATTTAAGTATAAAATAATATTGTATTTGCAAAAGATTACAGAAAAGAAGTTTGGGCACTCATGCCTTAAATTTTAAATTTTACGCATTTTCAAGAATCAAAATCATGTAATGGATTTTGATCAAAGTTGGAATCAGGATTCTAGACATGAGGTTTAGTAGTATTATATCTTAATGGGTTAAAAGTAGTGATGGGACGATTCCTATATTCTTTCTCGATTCCTATAGAATTACCGATTCTGTTCTCAATTCCCAATTCCGACGCGATTACCGATTCCAATTCTTTTAAAATCTCTAAATAATTAGCTATAAAGTTGTTGGCTTTTTAAAAAAAAATTTTTTTTTAGATTACCTTAAAAACCCCATGTAATATGTGCATATATTTTCGCAAACATCAAAATACACTTGGGGGGGGGGGAGGTCTATAGATTTAAGTTTTACTGGTAGATTAAAATCAATTAAAAGAATCGTTTTGGGAATCGGAAAATAGGCACATTTTTTTTCCCAATTTTGATACCAATTCCGATACTTCAAAAAATTTTTTTTAGATTACCTTAAAAACCCCATGTAATATGTGCATATATTTTCGCAAACATCAAAATACACTTGGGGGGGGGTGGGTCTATAGATTTAAGTTTTACTGGTAGATTAAAATCAATTAAAAGAATCGTTTTGGGAATCGGAAAATAGGCACATTTTTTTTCCCAATTTTGATACCAATTCCGATACTTCAAAAAGTTCTGATTTTTTAAATTCCCGATTCTGATTAATCGTCCCAACACTCGTTAAAAATAATAAAATGTGGATAGAATGATAACATTAAAATCTATTTTATTTAATTCACCTTGAAATTTCCACACGGTTATTTAAAAAAAATATATAATTGCGATAGTTTATTTGTTTCAATAATTTAGTTATTATTGCTCGTCTACATTCTAATTTTAATAGTACATATGTTTTCAAAACATTTGATGTAATTTCGCCTCTCCCCCGTTCATCTGATTTTAAATCCTAACAGTATTAGACATATACCCGTCTCAGGATGGGTAAAATTAATTCTCAGAGCAGAACAGTTTTGCACCACTTTTATGTCCCCCTACGAAAATTATAACCAACATATAATTCTACTAAAGCTTATGTCTAGAAACCTTATTCCAATTTTGATCAAAATTCATTAAATGATTTTGATTCTAGAAAATGTCAAAGATTTAAGGTTTAAGGGGTCTTAAGAAGAAATTGAAATTCAAGGAATCTTGTTTATTCAATTCAATTTTCAATTCAATTAATTTGGCAAAAAATAAAATAAGCATGTTTCAGTTGCCATGTAGGGAAAAGGTGGTAGAAATTTACACAGAAGAGGATACAGTAGCCTAGCACCTGTCCAAATTCACCTTGAATTTATGCGTTGTTGGCGCATTTATTATCTCTCTTGGGAGACTATTTCAAGGTCCAGGGATCCTGATTGAGAAGGCGTCCCTCCTCCGGTTCAATTAATGTCGAATGACTATGTATCAAATTTAATGCAAATAAAAAATATTTTTTAATTTTTTAATACAATCAGTTTTATCTATTATTCAATCAAAATTAGTTTTTGTAAATAGTCCTTATAACCAACCCACTTTTTTATATATAGTATAAATGAATGATCTAACTACCCTATAAAGTCAATCTTTGAAAGTAATTTTCGTATCAAATAATATTTTATTTTCAAAAAATGTTGGTAATACATTAAAGAAAAGAAATTTGCTCACTAATGGGGAAAAGTTTAACATGGCGTTGTGAATAACGAACAGATTGTGTTTTGAGAATGGAAGCGTTCTTGTTTGTTTGTTTTGTTTTTCCAGATTGAAACAAAAGAAAAGAAGAAAAAAAACTTTTTGTTTTTTTGTTTTTTAAATTATTAAGTAAAATAATATTCGAGTGTTTTTGGTAGCGTTGTTGTATGTTGTTTAGCTTGGTAACATAATTGAAATCCGAGGAGTGGTTTGCCTTTACATACAAATCCTGGACAAAGTCTTTAAAAATGGTTTAACTAAATTCCAGTAGTCATAGCTATTACATATGTGTGTGCTTATATCCCTTTGAACATTATATATATATATATATATATATATAAAATGTTCAAAAGGATATATATATATATGTTCAAAAGGATATATATATATATGTTCAAAAGGAGATATATATATATATGTTCAAAAGGAGATATATATATATATATATATATATATGTTCAAAAGGAGATATATATATATATATATATATATATATATATATATATATATATGTTCAAAAGGATATATATATATATATATATGAAAGTGTTTCTGTAGAACGAACTGGATTCGAACCCGACACGCCCAGGTCCTCAGTCTACGTTGTTAACCGCTTAGCCACCGTGATTTATATATATATATATATATATATATATATATATATATATATATTAAATAGACACTAAACATTATTTCGATCATCACTCGGTACCTTCATTCATGAATCGGTTACATCTGGTATCTTTAACGCTGTGGGTTGAGTTTCCAGTGCTTCCGTGAAACCGATAGTACCAATGGATGCTCATAATAATGCATAGTGTCCATTGAATAAAAATATCTATGCTCTTGCAAAAGTCTGTCAAGCATATATTTGACTCTTATACAAGTAGAAGATTCCGTCAGGCATGAGATACTTTCTGGAGCGATAGAATGATCCAAACATTTTTCCAGCGACCTTAGCAACCGATTTGATGTAAGTCTTCCATTTCAAGTCTGAAGTGAAGGTCAGTTCCAGAAGTTCATCAACGCAGGCGGCTTCTTCAAGAGAAGAACCATTCATTTAAATTGGGACAAAATGAGAATCCGAGCGTTGGTGGCGAAAGAGAGGAAGCTTGGTCTTAGACACAGTAAAAGCAACCGGCCATCTTTTTCTCCATTGGACGACGTGCTTCAAGTCGGAAGAGAGAGAGTAAGATAGCCCTTGATCATTGGTGCTCTTCGGAGTGTTGCCATAGGTCGGAAGAGAGAGAATCAGAAAGATCTTGATCACTAATGCTCTTCGGAGTGTTGCCATAGGTCGGAAGAGAGAATCAGAAAGATCTTGATCACTAATGCTCTTCGGAGTGTTGCCATAGGTCGGAAGAGAGAGAATCAGAAAGATCTTGATCACTAATGCTCTTCAGAGTGTTGCCATAGGTCGAACGAGAGAAAATCAGAAAGATCTTGATCATTAATGCTCTTCGCAGTGTTGCCATAGGTCGGAAGAGAGAGAATCAGAAAGATCTTGATCACTAATGCTCTTCGGAGTGTTGCCATAGGTCGGAAGAGAGAGAATCAGAAAAATCTTGATCACTTATGCTCTTCGGAGTGTTGCCATAGGTCGGAAGAGAGAGAATCAGAAAGATCTTGATCACTAATGCTCTTCAGAGTGTTGCCATAGGTCGAACGAGAGAGAATCAGGAAAATCTTGATCACTAATGCTCTTCGGAGTGTTGCCATAGGTCGGAAGAGAGAGAGTAAGATAGCCCTTGATCATTGGTGTTCTTCGGAGTGTTGCCATAGGTCGGAAGAGAGAGAATCAGAAAGATCTTGATCACTAATGCTCTTCGGAGTGTTGCCATAGGTCGGAAGAGAGAGAATCAGAAAGATCTTGATCACTAATGCTCTTCGGAGTGTTGCCATAGGTCGGAAGAGAGAGAATCAGAAAAATCTTGATCACTAATGCTCTTCGGAGTGTTGCCATAGGTCGGAAGAGAGAGAATCAGAAAGATCTTGATCACTAATGCTCTTCGGAGTGTTGCCATAGGTCGAACGAGAGAGAATCAGAAAGATCTTGATCATTAATGCTCTTCGCAGTGTTGCCATAGGTCGAACGAGAGAGAATCAGAAAGATCTTGATCATTAATGCTCTTCGCAGTGTTGCCATAGGTCGAACGAGAGAGAATCAGAAAGATCTTGATCACTAATGCTCTTCGGAGTGTTGCCATAGGTCGGAAGAGAGAGAATCAGAAAGATCTTGATCACTAATGCTCTTCGGAGTGTTGCCATAGGTCGGAAGAGAGAGAATCAGAAAAATCTTGATCACTAATGCTCTTCAGAGTGTTGCCATAGGTCGGAAGAGAGAGAATCAGAAAGATCTTGATCACTAATGCTCTTCAGAGTGTTGCCATAGGTCGGAAGAGAGAGAATCAGAAAAATCTTGATCACTAATGCTCTTCGGAGTGTTGCCATAGGTCGGAAGAGAGAGAATCAGAAAGATCTTGATCACTAATGCTCTTCGGAGTGTTGCCATAGGTCGGAAGAGAGAGAATCAGAAAGATCTTGATCACTAATGCTCTTCAGAGTGTTGCCATAGGTCGGAAGAGAGAGAATCAGAAAAATCTTGATCACTAATGCTCTTCAGAGTGTTGCCATAGGTCGGAAGAGAGAGAATCAGAAAAATCTTGATCACTAATGCTCTTCGGAGTGTTGCCATAGGTCGGAAGAGAGAGAATCAGAAAGATCTTGATCACTAATGCTCTTCGGAGTGTTGACATAGGTCGGAAGAGAGAGAATCAGAAAGATCTTGATCACTAATGCTCTTCGGAGTGTTGCCATAGGCCGGAAGAGAGAGAATCAGAAAGATCTTGATCACTAATGCTCTTCGGAGTGTTGCCATAGGTCGGAAGAGAGAGAATCAGAAAGATCTTGATCACTAATGCTCTTCAGAGTGTTGCCATAGGTCGGAAGAGAGAGAATCAGAAAGATCTTGATCACTAATGCTCTTCAGAGTGTTGCCATAGGTCGGAAGAGAGAGAATCAGAAAAATCTTGATCACTAATGCTCTTCAGAGTGTTGCCATAGGTCGGAAGAGAGAGAATCAGAAAGATCTTGATCACTAATGCTCTTCAGAGTGTTGCCATAGGTCGGAAGAGAGAGAATCAGAAAGATCTTGATCACTAATGCTCTTCGGAGTGTTGCCATAGGTCGGAAGAGAGAGAATCAGAAAGATCTTGATCACTAATGCTCTTCGGAGTGTTGACATAGGTCGGAAGAGAGAGAATCAGAAAGATCTTGATCACTAATGCTCTTCGGAGTGTTGCCATAGGCCGGAAGAGAGAGAATCAGAAAGATCTTGATCACTAATGCTCTTCGGAGTGTTGCCATAGGTCGGAAGAGAGAGAATCAGAAAGATCTTGATCACTAATGCTCTTCAGAGTGTTGCCATAGGTCGGAAGAGAGAGAATCAGAAAGATCTTGATCACTAATGCTCTTCAGAGTGTTGCCATAGGTCGGAAGAGAGAGAATCAGAAAAATCTTGATCACTAATGCTCTTCAGAGTGTTGCCATAGGTCGGAAGAGAGAGAATCAGAAAAATCTTGATCACTAATGCTCTTCAGAGTGTTGCCATAGGTCGGAAGAGAGAGAATCAGAAAAATCTTGATCACTAATGCTCTTCGGAGTGTTGCCATAGGTCGGAAGAGAGAGAATCAGAAAGATCTTGATCACTAATGCTCTTCGGAGTGTTGCCATAGGTCGGAAGAGAGAGAATCAGAAAAATCTTGATCACTAATGCTCTTCGGAGTGTTGCCATAGGTCGGAAGAGAGAGAATCAGAAAAATCTTGATCACTAATGCTCTTCGGAGTGTTGCCATAGGTCGGAAGAGAGAGAATCAGAAAAATCTTGATCACTAATGCTCTTCGGAGTGTTGCCATAGGTCGGAAGAGAGAGAATCAGAAAAATCTTGATCACTAATGCTCTTCGGAGTGTTGCCATAGATGGTTGCATCATCTACGTAAATGTCGACCAATGATCTGATAATGTGATTTAGGAGATCATTGATGAATGTCAGGAAGAGGGTTGGGCCCAGAATGGATCCCTGAGGCACGCCGGCATTGATACTTCTGCCCATCAACAAATATTTTATAAACCTATCAGAGAGAAAAGATTTGATGGTTGAGAGGACATTTTCAGATATTCCATAGCTAGCAAGCTTGTGAAGTAAACCTTCATGCCAAACCCTATCAGAAGCTTTTTATATGTCAAGAGCTATTGGTATAGAAACGAAGACCCCCCCCCCCCCACCCCCGTCTATAGATTCACTGATTCTGTGTATTATTTACTCCTTCGCTAGGAGTTAGGCACAAGGCCAGTTTTATCTTACTCCCACAAGTAAGATGTGACCCAAGATCGGGTCGAGAAAGTGGGGTTTTAAAAGCCAGCGCTCGAGAGGTGAGCACTCTGACCATTTAAAAATTGCCTGGGCAGCCCCGTCGGCATTCCCCGGTAGGGGCGCCTCAGACAGTAAGCAATAAACTTACTCCTCCCCAAAGAGGGGAGGCAAAGCCTGGGAGGGTGGACCTCCTAGAACTGCACAGGACAGGCGTGCAGTATCCATCGGAACAGATACTACACTTTGATCTTAGCCAAAAGGCCAAGGTATTCTGTGTGATCTCACTCTTACCATTATTGATATTATATTGACTTTCTTCATGTACCAGATTCCTTTCAGTTCTCTGGCAAGTTCCATGTATTTGTTTCGTTTTTCTGTTTCCTTGATCTTCACCCAGTGATTTGTTGGGACGGCAAAATCGACGATTTGACAGTTTTTGTATTCCTTCTTATTGACTATTCGGTCTCCTTGCTTGGATAAGTTTGTCTGTTTGTACATCCATGTCGCAGAGGATTTTGTGCCTTTCATTTTCCAGTATTGTTTCTCAGTCTGTCTTCCTCCCATTTGTCCGCATCTTCAAAATGCAGCTGTTGTGTCTGAATTTGTATCCTTTTTAGGGTTAGTTTGCTGCATTCACTTTACTGTTTCGTCTCTTTGTCCACAGAGTCTACACTAATTGTTTTCTTGAGTTTTGAGTTTTGTCCATTTTAGATTTTATTTAGTCAAGCATCATCATCATCATCATCATCATCATCATCATTATTATTATTATTATAATAATAATAATAATAATAATAATAATAATAATAATAATATATTTGTTTTTTTTTATCGTTGATAGTGGGACAAAAAAAAAACCCAATAAATCAGTTAAAAAAAAACATTTTTTTAAATGGCCGACCTGGAAGTCTAAAGAACATTGTGTGGTTTTGGCAAACTTTATCTTCTTTTTTTATTGTCCTTATTATTTTTTTATCATTGTAAGTTTGAGATGAATATTAACTTGACATTTGTCTGCTTGCTGACACATTTTTCTAAAAACCCAAAACCAGGAATTTATGCCAGACAAATCTGAAGGTTGTTGGCAGGAATTGGATTTACAAAATTCCATTCTCTCTGTCTGCCTCTAAATTTTATTTAGTGAAATTTATTTTATGCAAATGCGATTTGAAACCACCTTTTTTTTTCTTCTTCTCTTTGAGAGGAAATTAGTTTATCACTAATCGCCTGAGGCGCCCCTATCAAGCTATGCCGACGGGGCTGCTCAGCCATTTTTTGTAGGCCAGAGTGTGCTAATCCTAGTGCACCGGCTTTTCAACTTACCCCCTGACCTTGTGTCTAACATCTTAGAGAGGTAAATAAAATAAGGAAGACCGTCTTGGGAATGTGGAAGAGAAAAGAAGTAAGTTCAAATTGAGTTCTTCGATATTTTCGCACAAATGTCCATCGTCCAAAGTTTTGGTGCCTAAAGTTGACGATATCGCTTAACATATTTAGCAATTTTTCTGGAATTAAAAGGAAAAGCACGAAACGCGAGCCAACGCAAGAAGTCGTCAACTGTTCGTGGCTTATCTCTATTGAAACACCCTTGAAATGTTTGAACGTTTTGATGCTTTAAGCAAACATTGAATTTCGCAGGAAGCTGACAACTCGAAAGATAACGACTTTTGTATTTCTTCTCACCGTTTCTCTTGGAGGAAAAAATAACAACAACAACTCTTCATCACTTATACTGTCTATAAATGCCGTTGATAGCTTGAAAGAGACTTGAGAATATTTTTGCCAAATAACAATTGTCAGGTTGAGGTAACGGACATGCTTATGCAAAACTGAAATTCTATACAAAAGATGTTACAAAGTGATTAATCAGAATCCACTGTTCGAAATCTCCAAAAAGCCACAGCTCCACTGGTTAGAATCCTCGAAGGTCCACAGCTCCACTGTATGGAATCCCCAAAGGTCCACAGCTCCACTGGTTAGAATCCCCGAAGGTCCACAGCTCCACTGTATGGAATCCCCAAAGGTCCACAGCTCCACTGGTTAGAATCCCCGAAGGTCCACAGCTCCACTGTATGGAATCCCCAAAGGTTCACAGCTCCACTGTATGGAATCCCCAAAGGGCCACAGCTCCACTGTATGGAATCCCCAAAGGGCCACAGCTCTACTGTATGGAATCCCCAAAGGGCCACAGCTCCACTGTATGGAATCCCCAAAGGGCTGCAGCTCCACTGTATGGAATCCCCAAAGGGCCACAGCTCCACTGTATGGAATCCCCAAAGGTCCACAGCTCCACTGTATGGAATCCCCAAAAGGCCACAGCTCCACTGTATGGAATCCCCAAAGGGCCACAGCTCCACTGTTCGGAATCCCCAAAGGGCCACAGCTTCACTGTTCGGAATTCCCAAAGGGCCGCTACTCCACTAGCTGGAAAGCCTGAAGGGCCATAGCTACATTGGTCTCAATCCTGTAGAGCCATGACTCTACTGGTCTCAATCCTGAAGGGCCACGGCACTACTGGTTGAAATCCCCTGAAGCGCCATAGTTCCACTAGTCGGAATGCCCGAAGGGCTAAGGCTCTACTGGTCAGAATCCCTGAAAAGCCGTAGGTCAACTTGTTGAAATCCCAGATTTAAGTTAAATTAAGAGATGGGTGATTTTTTTTTTCAGTTAATTACAAATTCTGACTATATTCAGCCAAATATTAATTGTGGAATTAAGAAAAAAGTTTTAAAAGGACATTTTTTAAAAACTAAAATGTGACATTAATTTATATTTTTGTCCGGCCAAGTAGGTGTATATTTTTCATGCATGTTTTTCTGATGAGAGGTCATTTTTATTGATAAACCTTTGTTTTATTTTTATTTTTTTGACAATCGTAAGAAGGAGAAAAAATTTCGAACTGGAATGTTATATTATTTAAATATTGGGTTCAAAATAACATGATTGTGAAACAATTGTAAATTTTGAAACAATTGTAAATTGAGTTGGTATGAATTTTTTCTTCTGGAATTAGATAAAAAGCTATTTATAAAAACATGCATATATTAAGCTCTGATTTTATCGTAACAAGAATATTGAGCTTCTATTTTCTTTGCAATTAGAAACTGAATTCAATATAGGAAATTTTAATTTGAATTTTTAAGAAATTTTCCAAGTAAACTTTTAAATAATTAGTTTAATTATATTTTAGAATATTACATAATTATAAATATTTGTTTTTATCTATACGTTTCATCCTTTCGGGAATCGTCAGTGTGGAGAAGATTATTCATACCGATGGCCAAACTCGAACCCCAGAACACGAGTCATGTTTCAAAATTAAAATTCAACGTCTTAGCCCACATGACCGTCATCAACAACCCTGTAAATCAGCGAGAGATTAATCCTATTTAAAGGCAGCCGTCGTCAAAGTGTTCTACTTCTGAAAGGAACATGCACATAAATATATATATATATATATATCCTCCACTCTATAATAAAGACCAATGTGTATTTATTTATTTGTGTGTATATATATATATATATATATATATATATATATATATATATATATATATATATATACTTCCATCTTGTCATGCAAAAGTTAGTGATTAAAGCATGTTTCTTTTTCTAGCCCCCCCCCCCTCGATGAAACCATTTAAAGTGGTGAGGGGAAGCGAGAAAGCAAATAGAATGTCAGGGAAATGACCCAAGACTTACCCCATTACCTGAAATAAATTCGGGAAGAAATCCTCCACTCTATAATAAAAGTCAACAGTGAGTGTTTTTTTTTCTTTAGGTCATCAGAAATGATAATAATTTTTTATATATGAAAAATTAAATTACTGACATAATTCTATGATTTTTAATATGAATATTTACCTCAACCAAGGCGGAGGTTATGTTTTTTTTTTCTGTCACTATGATTGTTTGTTGGTCTGTTTGTGTACAGCCGAGCGTCCACATCGCTTGACCAATCGTCACCAAACTTGGTCAAAATATCTGTCATAGTATAACTTAGAACTGATGTAATTTGGGTATATCTAGGTCAAAGGTCAAAGGTCAAGATCACAGAAAAAGTGAAAATCACATTTTTGGCGATAACTTTGGTTCTGTTCATCGTAGAGACTCACTACTTGCTCCATATTGTAGCCAATGAAGTCAAGCATCTTATATAATCTTGACCTTTGAGCATGACCTTGAAATGGTCTATCCTTACGTTGTCAGGCAGAGGTATGCAATCTCAAGACTGACATATGTTATTGTTTAGTAATATATCTAGATAGATAGCAAGTGCAAACACTGACGAAGCATAATTTTTTATCTCTGCATTTTTGACGGAGGGTGTGCACTACTATATATATATGATTATTTTTACTTATATAGACATGTACAAAATCTGCGACACTCGTATGTCGATGTTATCGATCAACAGCTGTTATAAACTGAGATCTCATCAGGCAGAGTTAGAATCCGATCTTTACCTCAGATCGTATTTGGGAGGAATGAAATGGGGAATAAAATAAAATAAAATTTAAAATTTGGAAAGTCACGTGGTTAGATTTAAGACCGTTGTGAATCAAATATAAAATGAGATGAAATAAAATGTCCAACCTCTATGTGTTGTGTGTGTGTGTGTGTGTATATATATACAGGGTGGGCAAAAATAAGGGTCCTATTTTTAAAAATTCATAACTTTTTTATTTATTGATTTTTTTTTTTTTTTCTTTTAGAATAAGTAAAGGACCCCTTCCGAAGCAAGCATGAGCCGTATTAGCCCTAAGGAACGTACCCTCATTTAGAAAACATTATTTTTGCTTAAAAAACTCAAAACAGTGTAAAAAACAATACTTTAGTTTTTGTAAGTTTTAAGAAGTGTTTTTCGGCTAAAATTTGTTTTGTTTATTTCAAAAAATCTCGGAAGGGTCAGTCTACACACACATAAAGTTTGGTGAGTTTAACTTTTATTTTGTGGAAGTTATTCAAATTCAAGTTATTCAAATTTAAAGATAGGACCCTTATTTTGGCCCACCCTGTATATATACTTGAAAATTTAGGTGACGCTCTATTTTGATATAACAAATAATAAAATCATTAAATAAAAAAACTTAACGGCTAATACAAAAAAGACCATCAGAAAAATTGAAAAAATAAAAAAAAGTATAATTAAACAGACGAATTCTGTTATTTTTATAACAATGTTTGCATATATATATATTAATAATATTAAATTATTTTTGATATTTTACCTACGTACGACTTCGTTTCGAGCTTATGGCTCTCATCAGCGCAAGGAAATAACAATCTCAGATGGTAATATATATATATATATATATATATATATATATATATATATAGTTTGTGTGTTAGAGTGAAATAAATTCCAGAAGGAAATCCGGGTATGAGAGCTCAATGTAATAAACAGAGCAATAATAAAGTAAAGTAACACAGAATCACATAATCACCGGTGCGATAATTTATTTCGACCCTTCGGTCTTATTCAAGCATCCAAGCAAGGCGATTTTCAAAAATTTTCAAAGTTATTTTCAAAAATGTAATCGCCTCGCTTGGATGCTTGAATAAGGCCGTATGGTCGAAATAAATTATTGCACCGGTGATTATGTGATTCTGTGTTACTTATATATATATATATATATATATATTATATGATGGACTCTCCCGTCGATTTCGACGTATGATATATATATATATAATGTGTGTGAGTTGGAGAGGGATTGTTTACTCTCCAAATTCTTTGAACTTTTGGGTCGCACTTATTCATAAACCTTATCGATTAACGTGATCAACTTTCCAATCAGCTGAATATGCTTGTTTTTTTGTTGTGGGAGGGGGGGGGGTGTCTTAAGCAAAAATATTAAAAAAAAACACACGACTGTTCTTATGATTGGGCACATTTAATCACTTTATTGATTTATGAAAAGGAAAACCAATATTGACTTTTGATGAATGATTCAGCCGTGGAAAAGATCAACTGAACGATCTTAAAGAAGCAGATTTGTTTTTTCTGGTTTGGCGGAGGAGGGTGTGCACGGGAGTTGTTTTTATCCATTTCGAGATTCTCTCCTTTCTCTCTCTCTCTCTCTCATTGTCTCTCTCTCATTTTCTCTCTCTCTCTCTCATTGTCTCTCTCTCTCTCTCTCTCTCATTGTCTCTCTCTCTCATTGTCTCTCTCTCATTTTCTCTCTCTCTCTCTCTCATTCTCTCTCTCTCTCTCTCATTTTCTCTCTCTCTCTCTCATTGTCTCTCTCTCTCTCTCATTGTCTCTCTCTCTCTCTCATTGTCTCTCTCTCTCATTGTCTCTCTCTCTCATTGTCTCTCTCTCATTGTCTCTCTCTCTCTCATTGTCTCTCTCTCTCTCTCTCATTGTCTCTCTCTCTCTCTCTCATTGTCTCTCTCTCTCTCTCATTGTCTCTCTCTCTCTCTCATTCTCTCTCTCTCTCTCTCATTGTCTTTCTCTCATTTTCTCTCTCTCTCATTCTCTCTCTCTCATTTTCTCTCTCTCTCTCATTGTCTCTCTCTCTCATTGTCTCTCTCTCATTGTCTCTCTCTCATTGTCTCTCTCTCTCTCATTGTCTCTCTCTCATTGTCTCTCTCTCTCTCATTCTCTCTCTCATTCTCTCTCTCTCTCATTGTCTCTCTCTCTCTCATTGTCTCTCTCTCTCTCATTGTCTCTCTCTCTCATTGTCTCTCTCTCATTGTCTCTCTCTCATTGTCTCTCTCTCATTGTCTCTCTCTCATTCTCTCTCTCTGTTATTTTTATGCATGTTTGTTGGGCGGAGGAGGGTGTGCGTGGGAGTTGTATTTATCCATTTCGAGATTCTCTCTTTCTCTTTCTCTCTCATTTTCTCTCTGTAGTATTTTTATGCATGTTTGTTAGGCGGTTGTGAATTGAATGTACCATCCCAGCGTGTTATGTTCAGGTCCTGTCGATTCCATGGCAATTAGAGATGTTGACAACCTTCACGTGGGCTCGCCAGTGAGTACCCGATTATATCAGAGAAAACCAATCCACTTTGTTTATATTAGATTTAATCATTAATTTATTTATTTTAATCATCAATTTATTTATTTTAATCATTAATTTATTTATTTTAATCATCAATTTATTTATTTTAAATAATCGGTTTAGTGATGATTGATTTTCAGTTGACTTTAAGGAAGAAATTTACACACACACTCAAACACATCCATATATATTTTTATTAATTTTATGCGTACATAAAAGTAATCCATGGACACGTGTTTCTGGCTCACAGCCGTCATCAGCATGGATAACTTAGACAAGGATTGAACCTTCGATATTGATGTCTATAGTCCGACCCAGAAAACTGCAATCCTCGCCCTTTTGTCAGAAACATCGCTCATGAAATGTGAGGACTAAAGGACATAATAAAGGAAGCGAGTTATCAGACTGCTGAAAGTAAACCCAAGGTCCACTTTCTACTTGGCGTTGACTGTACCAGTGTTTATATATATATATATATATATATATATATATATATAATTAACTTGTTACAAATATCCAGGGGGTATGAATCCGAAGGAAGTTGAAACCGGGTTTATGAGAGTGCTCAATGAAAATTCAGAGCAAAATATATATTTTTTGATTTTATTCCATTAGTTGCGACATGTCCCATGTCACCGTTATAGACAAAGCCCCAACTCTGTCCCCCTCCCCCTCCAATGTATTTTCAATTTTCAATCTCCCGTTAAAGTGAAGTTAAAACTTATGCCATTTGAATTCCATCGCCAGCCCGATGAGTTGGTCGCTATTTGCACCAATGAAACAAAACTTGTTTTGTCGCAACTAATGGAATAAAATCAAAATATATATATATATATATATATATATATATATATATATACACGTTTTAAATGTAGTCTTTATTGGGTTAAAGTGTTTGGCGTAGTGTGAATGCAGATCCCATAAAACTGAGGTGGAATTTGATCCCATTCAGTTCTTCAATTTTATAGTAAATGTACATTTATTTATTTGATAAAACCTTTTGATTGGAAGTCAAGTTCAAACGAAATAACTATTTTTACCTTAATTTGGACCCATCGTGACCTTAAGGTTTGACCTAGGTTAACATTACATAGGCTGTGATTGAGGACTTAGATTCGAGGTAATGTCATCGGTTATCTGCATAAAAAACTTAAGCCTGACAAACTGAAGAAAATGTAATTTAAACCATAAGCGTGACAGACTAGAGGAAATGCTATTTCAAGCTGAAGCATGACAGATTGACAACAATTGCATTTCAGACTTAAGCATGACAGACTGACAACAATTGCATTTCAAACTTAAGGCAAGACAGACCAAAGAAAATGGCATTTCAGACTTTAGCATGACAGACTGACAAAAATGGCATTTCAAACTTAAGGCAAGACAGACCAAAGAAAATAGCATTTCAGACTTAAGCATGACAGACTGACAACAATTGCATTTCAAGCTTAAGTGTGACAGACCAAAGAAAATGGCGTTTCAAATGTAAGAGTGACACACAAACCAACAGACAGAGCGTCTTATAGAGATGTGTGGACACATCTAAAAAGGCAGAGAAAATGTCAGACTTGTCTTTGTTGCAATTGAGATCAACCACAATTTGTTGGATTATTAAATCCACCCCTGCCATCCGAGACCGGTTTCTAGTTACACCTGTGTCTTTGAGATCAATTGTTCTCTTAAAATGTAAACTGACAATAGAATGTCACCAACCTAAACTCTAATCCTAACCTATCTCATGAGGTCGAAACTAATAGTTACTCATTTCTAAAATTGACGTGATTTTAGACATTTAAATCTTCCCACGAGAATTCACTTAAAGAAAAGAATCAACTCTTTCAGTTATGGAAGACACTAATAAAACAATTTTTAATCTTGTAAATTTTACTCATTGGGTACTATCAGCTGATTTAAAATAAATGCCACAAATATCAAAGAGGTGGATCAATTCAAATATCTTGAACACAACCTGCAAGAAAGATATTCTTCTTCTTTTTCGATTACCGTGCATCAGATCTGAGTTTCACATTGACCATGGCGGTACGAAGTGATTTTTCTCCATGTTGGGGTAGCAGGTTCAGCCCACAGGGGAAGGCACAGTAAAAACATATGTTGTGATAAAAATGGACTTGAAAGAAAGAGGGATAAATAAAGACCTGGTCAGAGATAGGTTAGTTTTAAACCGAATATGATGCTGATTCATAGTATCTCACGATGTTGACAATGACAATGTTTCAACCATATTATCTTCTGATGTAGTTATTTATCTAGCAATGTAATGTGATCCTTAAAGACAGGTTTAGATCTGATGACCTCAGAGGAAGATTAAATCTGGACAGTATAGGGAGATGTGTGCAGAACAGGAGACTTTGATTGTATGTCCACGTTGAAAGAATGGATGAGAGTTATGGGGTTAGTAGATGTAGAACAGTTGAGGTAGCAGGGTCACCCACAAGGAAGATCAAGGAAAATATGGGAGTAAGTGATTTGAATGGACTTTACAGAAAGAGGGATAAATAAAGACCTGGCCAGAGATAGGTTAGCTTGGAAGTTAATTTCTAAAAGCCGTCCAACACATGCCAGCATGTAAAATGGATGTTAAACCGATGATGATGGATGATGATGATGATGGTGATGATGAAATTCGATCATTTGTGTTGGTTTTGATGTGCCATTGCTTGAAGTCATCTTTGACTAAGTCATTCTAAGTCTTTCTCGGCCTGCTTTTTCCTCGCTTACCCTCAATTAGGATGTTTGTATATCTGTTTCTTTATCCATCAAGAGCTTTGTTCAATATATCTATACCACTGCAGGCTGTTGCAATGCAGAGCTGACTCCAGTCTGAGGACCTTCAACCTCAATAACAGGGAGTCTGAACTAACTCTGTTGTCAAGATGTGCACCACAAATCCACCGAAACATAACCGCGTCATTTTCCTATCCTGCACTGCAACTCGTGATGCATATTGCCTTCCTTGTTTAAGGAGATTCCTAAGTAGGGGAAGATGTTGACTATAGCTATTTCGTTTTGATCGGTAAAGATGTGGTGTGCACCAAAGTGCAGGTTTTGAGTTTTCTTAGCACTGCTTTGAACTTGTTGCCACTAAATTAATATGTGAAACTAATCCCCACTCTAAATTTTAAAATAATTGTTTTTGTTTCTTTCTTTCTGTCAAGTTTTTCAGGGTGTTCACATGTAATTGCCTAAAAAAGGTAGAATCTCATATTTTGGGGAGGCAAGGGAGCGATTTAACTTAAGGTGTTAATCTACAATAATGCCAAAGAAATCTTGCAATATATTCATTTTTAAACATTCTTAGTATTAGATTTCAGTTTTTTGTACGTAAAATGTATTACAATTCAACTGAGTTCTCTAACTTCTTTTTTTTAATGGATACATGGTATTTTTTAAGGTATTCCAACATATTTATGTGCATTTACTGCAAATTACTTGGAAACCAATAATTTCTGGAGATTTTCAGTGGCATATTCTGATTCCTTGTACAAAAATACACTTATATGGTAAATTTCATTGCTTAATCTTGTGTTTTAACAAGGATATAACATTTTTACTGAAAAATTAGTGTAAAAAATGTGACGAAACGCCTATGGTCTTAAAGAGGGGAAAATATCCAATCGTGTGAGGCACAAAAATAGTCATAACTTCCTTATTTTTAGTCAGATTTAAAAAATTTAAAAAGATTCTTTCTTGACTCATCAAGCTCTTTCTATATATGCGATTATTGAGATATTTTAAGCAACTAAAAATTTGTTCATGTGTATTGCTAATTTAATCCATAGCTGGACGGAGGATATATGTATTCATACCTCGGTGGCTAAATGTTTTTTTTTCTTGTTTTTTTTTTTTTTTAACAAACTTCACCCCAAACAAGGCATGCTGCCACTGTAGACATAAGAGGCTACTGAGAATTAGGTGAAAGTATTGGGGGGTCATTTTAAATTGGGAGCTGTGCAGCGAGATGCTTGTTCACATTAGTTTTAAATTTCTGCACTTTGGTACAGTCGGGGAAACAGGGAGCAGGGGAAACTGGGATTATTGAGATATTTTAAGCATTTTAAATTTTTTCATGTGTATTTCTACTTATAGGTCAGTGGTTTTCATCATGTTGGGCATTAGTCTAGGGAATTCCAGCCGCAAAAACTAACATTGTCAAAATCGTCTCCTCTGACCAGCATGCGACTGGGGACTGCTTAGGAAGCTGGCTCAACCCACCTACTGTGAATACCCCGCACCATATAGGAGTCAAATTATCAATCCACATCTGAGAGATTCTGAAACATCTCATTGCAGTTATCTCCCTTGTGTCTCAGTTTATGTCGGTCATAAACCCTATCATAATTCATATTTTTGTGATTTAAAAAGTATTTTGCGTAAATTTAATAGGCCAAAAGCATGTCCACTTACTTCTACTTTTTTCACCGATTCCAAATATGGTCTCACTTTTTCTCTAGGTCGCTCTGTTCATGAGATAGAGCCAGTTTTTGCTGAGGCGGATGTACACAGATAGCCAAATTAAATACATGCTGTACATTAACTATCTATTTTGATGTAATTAAAACCTTTTTTTTTTTGTAAATGTTGTACTGAATTATATATCGATCATATTCAAATTGGGCTCTGCACAAAATTATAGGGTTCCGTGTACTGAGTGTCCCTATAAATTTAAAAAATCCCTTCTTATTGGCAGTTTTAAAACAAATCTGGATAACTGGGAGGCAAAAGTGTAGATTCTCTACATCCAATCCATCGATTTGAGAAACGACTGTTCCGTTAATCTCAGACAATTAGAGTGTAATTACATGGTACACCATCCTGGAACAGTTTTGTGGAGTGTACATGATCAACATAAATCAATATGCAATCTATATAAAGTTTGTTTTTTTCATTTCACCAACATAGCTAATTTATGTACATATAAAAAAAAAAAAAAATTAATATGTGCTTCTAAATGTCTTATCAAATACCAGACGGAAATTAATCAACTAAGCAGTGAGTTTTCTGTATTGAATTGTTTTATTTTCTCAAAGGCTGATATCGTAATATTTGTTTATGACACAGAGCATATGTTGATACTTTTTACAATAAAATGTATCTTTTTTAAATTAAAAAAAAAAACTTACTTCACCCCAAACAAGTCAAGTTGCCACAGGGGCTACTGAGAATTAGGGTGAAAGTTTAGGGGGTCATCCTAAATTGGGAGCTGTTCAGCCAAGATGCTTGTTCACATTAGTTTTAAATTTCTGCATGTAGGTACAGTCGGAGAAACGGGGAGCAGGGAGGGAGTTCCAAAGGCCGGCAGCTCGAGGAAAGAAGCTATTGGAGTAGAAGGCTCTCTCCGGCATCTGCGGACCTCCACAGTGAATAGATGGGATTTACTAGCTGATTGTCAGGTTGGTCGAGTGCATTTACGTCGAGGGGGCACAAGAGCAGCAAGTTCACTGGAGACCATTCCATTGAAGTACTTGTAAAAAAAGCACAAGGTTGCAACATTGCGGCGATGGGACAGGGGCTGGAGCTTGTTGGATAATGAGGGACTTATCAGATTAGCGACTTTTATCTAAGAAGGAGAGACTAGTGGATGGTGCACCAGAGCAGATGTGACAACAATACTCCATGCATGGGCGAATGGTGGCTTTGTAGAGATATAGGATACTGTTCAGTGTGAGAAGTTTTCTAGGATGGTAGAGGGAGCCCACTTTTTTTTTTCAGCAGTCTTGGCAATGTCTTCTATGTATTTGTTCCAATTCATGTTACTTGTGAATGTTAAGCCGAGGAGTTTGAACGTTGGACTCTCAGGTAGGGTGTTATTTGCCATGGCAATCGGTTGTTGAAGAGGTTTCTTGTAGTTGTTGAAGGGAAGGAGCTTTGTCTTAGCAGTATTAAATGACCCCATTCCACTACAGACTCAGGATCACTTTCTAAGGATTCAGTCATTGCCTCGGATATGTGCACGTCCGTTTTGCTCACATGATGAGAGTAGAGCGTGGTGTCTTCAGTAAATATACCCATCTCAGACACAATGTCATCAGGGAGGTCGTTTATGAAAATCAGGAACAATAAAGGTCAGAAGATCGATTCCTGGAGTACACCTGCTTTTATGTTGTGTAGTCTGGATGAACGGCCATCGAGGACAACCTGGATCTTATTTTTGGATAGGAAGGATCTAATTATATTAAATATTCGTCCAGTAATATCATATGAATTAATTATGAGAAGACCTTTATGCCAGACCTTGTCAAAGACTTTGGATATATCAAGTGCTACCATCCTAGTTTCACCTGCCTTGTCCAGTGTATGATATATGCGTTCAGAGATGACCGTAAGGATATCCGCAGTAGAACGTGCTTGCCTAAATCTATACTGATGGTCAGAAAGAACTTTAGCACTAACGAGGCGCCGGACTATTGCTTGATTGATTAAGGATTCAAATATTTTAGCGGAGAGCGGAAGGAGACTGATGGGGCGATAATTGTGAGGGTCAGTTCTGTCTATTTTAGTGTCCATATAATCCTAACACTTTTCCATGTAACTATTGATTATGTAGAAAGGAGACATTTATCAGTTTCCTATGTCCAACAATGTAGATGTCCATAGTTTTCAGACTCAGACAGACAGACAGCAGCAGCAAGTCATGGGAACATATACCAGAAAGAACTGTTGGAAATAAGTCATACACCATCCACCATGATTGTGCAATCCCTACATACCTAGAAAACAGAGCTGTTAAACCTGACACAGTGATATGGGACAAAAGGAAGAAAGTAGCAACCCTAATTGAAGTCATTGGTCCCTAATGCTGCTGGCTTAAACAGAGCTCAGAGGGAGAAGATAACTACATTCCAAGGTCTTCTGTACGACATGAAAAGAAACTGGAATCTTAGGAAGATCTCCATCATTCCAGTAATCATAGGAACTACCGGGCTTATGAAAAAGAATTTCAAAAACTATGTGGCAATTATACCCGGTGAACAAAGTGCAAGAGAGATCCAAACAATTGTGCTTAAAGGGACAGTTAGAATCCTAAAAAAGATCTCTCGGTTGGGGTTTTTTGAAATAGCAGGTGAATGTCCGGCATTCAGTAGAATGCCCCAGCAAAAACAAAAAGATAAGAAAATTGGGTGCTTTTTAGGAATAGGTATCCAGGGATTTGCAATCGTGACGTAGTCAGTTCCGACTACAAATAAAGAAAGTTGAATCAAGTTCCGACTTTTACTGAAATAACAAATAAAAAAGGCGCTGTTAATTGCCAGACGATTATTTTTCAATCGATTAGAAATATCAAGTTCCGACTTTTACGTAATTTTTTTGATACCCTGATTACTTTTGTACCTTTTCATTCGGAATTTTTTGCATACCTTTCCATTTACCTGCACTAAAAGGGTTAGTTTAGGGTTATGTTAAAGTAAAAACCCAGTTCGGTTCGTATTACGTAAAAGTATCGAAACAACGGAATGCACTTCAATACAAGACAACATCAACAATTTCTTTCGTTAAATAACTTCTTTGCAAAAAAAAAAAAAAATAAAAAAAAAATACTAATAATACATTCGGTTTGTTCGGTGAAGTTTAACATTTGCTAGTCTCGGAAATTTTTGATGAAACTCGGAATTAATGACGTAAGCACTGAAATTTTCGTGGATACCTATTCCTAAAAAGTACCGAAAATTGGGGGGGGGGCCAACCTAATCAACTGTTTAAGTGGATGATGGTCTAAAGTGCTAATATCAGCGATGTGCACTACTTAAATGAGGGCGCGCTGTCCTCTGTACTCTAACAGCTGTAACAATTAAAAAGGAAAACACAAAAGAAGACAACAAAATCCTTGAAAGTACAAAGTGATTCTCCTTTTTTAATCACGTCTCGTTTTACAGACGTGGAGGAGGTTCGTCTTTTTTCTTTTTTTTTTTTTCTTTTTTTGCTAAAATTTACAATCTTGTTTGAAATATTTTTTATAAAAACTACACATCGTCGACTAGCATGGCCACCCGGCGTTGCCCGGAAGCATGAACAACAAAATAGAGTTTGTAACAGTGAAGTTGTGGGGCTTTGACGGTAATGGTCCCTATGCAGGTGGTCGCACACACAGAATTTCCGGTAACATCAATAAATCCAAAAAATGTTTCTTTTTAACCCAATCAAAACTATCTCCGCTTAAATGCAAAGTCAGTTGGGGATCAAAGTGTAGTATCTGTTCCGATGGATGCTACACCCCTTAGACCGGTACCGTCTTGGCTTTCGGGCCTTGATTCCGCCGGTCTTAGGGTTTGTCCTGTGCAGTTCTAGGAGGTCCACCCTCCCAGGCTTTGCCTTCTCACTCTTTGAGAAGGGGTTAGTCTATTGCTAATCGCCTGAGGCGCCCCTACCGAGTATTGCCGACGGGGCTGCCCAGGCATTTTTTTGTAGGCCAGAGTGCTCTTCCTCTAGGGTGTTGGCTTTCCAATCCCACTTTCCGACCTTGTGTCACATCTTTCTACTGTGGGAGGGAGGGAGGGAGGGAGACAAATACAAAAAAAAACCCCAAAAACTACAAAGTTGTTCTTATTTACTTGCCTCCCCACGAGGGCAGAGTTAGACACAAGATCGGTTTTTAATGTAGGTGGAAATCGAGCTCCTCAAAAAGGGGCACTCTGGATTGGAACAAGAATCAAAATTGCCTCAGTCTAGAAGGACGAATGGACAAAGTGCAGCATCAGAACAGATACTACACTTTGTTCCTAGCCAAAAGACCAAAAGTTGTTTTGCAAACATCTGAGATTTCATCGCGATTATAAAAAGCGATAAAATCCGAAGATTTTCCCATCACTTACTGCAGACGGAACAGATACTCAACTTTGATCCCAAATGGAGAAAAAAAATTATTCATTTCTGAAACACTAATGCTGTGCTAGTTCCAAAGTTCTTGTTTAAGGTCCTTTTTTTAGGGTGCATCCGGTAGTGAGCCCCTAATTTGGGAGCTTTGGGGTGTGTGAAGTTACCTCATAGTTACCACTTCTCCTAGGTACCTCCTGACTCGGAGTCGTAGTACCTGTCAGGGCCCCCTCTATAGGTTTAATAACATCTGTCTCGAGCAAGACACTAAACTGCTTCTGAAACCATTGGACAAGCTGTTCGTTTCTACCTCCAACCCACCACCCTGAAATGTATCTTTCCCAGCCTTTTCTACCCTTAAATTTTTTTTTTTTTTTATCATAGTTCACCCCAAACAAGGCAGGCCACCACTGTAGACGTAATAGGCTACTGAGAATTAGGGTGTAAGTTTTGGGGGTCATCCTAAATTGGGAGCTGTGCAGCGAGATGTCTGTTTATATTCGTTTTAAATTTCTACATGTCGGTATAGTCGGAGGAAACAGGGAGCAGAAAGTCAGTTCCAGAGGCCAGCAACACGAGGAAAGAAGCTACTGGAGTAGAAGGCTCTCCGACATCTGGGGACCTCCACAGTGAATGGATGGGACTTAGCGGGTTGGTCGAGTGTATTTACGTCGAGGGGGCACTAGAGCAGCAAGTTCATCGGAGCACATTCCATTAAAGTACTTGCAAAACAGGCACAAGGACGCAACATTGCGACGATGGGACCCGAGCTGGAGCTTGGTGGATAATGAGGAACCTATTAAGTTAGCAACTCTTTTTTGGACTTTGTCTAAGAGAGAAAGAGAGAGACTAGTGGATGATGCACCAGCCCAGATGTGGCAACAATATTCCATGCATGGACGGATGGTGGCTTTGTAGAGATATAGGATAATGTCAGGTGGGAGAAGTTTACTAGCACAGTAGAGGGAACCCACCTTCTTTGCAGCAGCCTTGGCAATGTCTTCAATGTATTTGTTCCATTCTTCCCCTCCCCAACCGTTCTTGGCATGACACAAAAATGTATCCAGTGGTGAGGCCCCAATTTCGGAGCTTTGGGGAGTGTGTATTATATCACGTAATTACAATTACTCACAGGTCCAATCTGACTCGTAGTGGTACTACCTTATCAGAACCACTGGCGTGCAGAGGAGAGAGGGAGGGGGGGGGGGGGTCGGGCGATGCCCCCCCCCCCGGGAATCCAAATTGGAGTGTCATCCAATCATATTCAAACTCTCTCTCTCTTTCTCATAATATTTCTCAGTACTAGGACTTATACTTGATTTACCACTCAGGTGGTTCGACACAAGGTCAGGTATGCATTTGAAAAAGCCAGCGCACAAGGATCAGTGCCAACCCCAGAATGCCTGAGCATCTCCGTCGGCATTCTCCGGTTGGGGCGCCTCAGGTGATTAGCAATAAAGACGAGTAGAAAGTGACTAACTTTCAGTTTACTTTCGGAAGCTTCGGAACTCTTGCTTCCCTTATTTTGTCCTTTAGTCCTCACATTTCATGAGCGATGTTTCTAACAAAGGGGGAAGAATTGCTGTTTTCTGGGTCGGAATCTATCTATCTATCTAACACTTATCGTTGGCTGGGTTTTTACCTTGAAGTGATATTTTTTTTTTGTTAGCTCCTTACATTAAGTGACTTCATGCCTTGTCTGGAGCGATTTCCATAAAAGAACAAAAAACAAAAAAAACAACCCCTTCTCAGAGAAAAGGTAAAGCCTGGGAGGATGGACCTCCTACGACTGAACATAACAGCAGTCCGACGGCAGCAAAGCCACTGTCGAACTGATCATGCTTTTAGGAAATGATCCTAAGTACTAGGACTTGTACTTGAGTCTTTGGGGCATACAATCAAGGAGTTGGCCCGGGCATCGCCAGACCCCTACACGCCACTGGTCAGGACCCAGTTATAGGTTAAATAGAAACTATCGCTTACTATTTGTTTACAAAATATCCGCCTACAAAACAAATACTACAAAACCAATCTTATGTAGGTTTTTTATTTTTTTGTATTCCCACAGTGGGAAGATTTGACACAGCGTCCTAGAGGAAGAGCACTCTGGCCTACACAAAAATGCTTGGGCAGCTCCGTCGGCATTCCCCGGTAGGGGCACCTCAGGCGATAAGCAATAAACTAACCCCTTCTCAAAGAGTGAGAAGGCAAAGCCTGGGAGGGTGGACCTCCTAGAACTGTACAGGACAATAGTAGCATCCATCGGAACAGATACTACACCGTGATCTTAGCTAAAAGGCCACGGGATTGTTGACATGCCGTAAAACCCAACAACGAACAGTCCTTTTTGTTTTTGGTTTAGAGAGAGAGGGAGGGAAGAGGGTGGACGGGGATCGTGTGTGTGTGAGTATGCGACACTTGATGGTGAGTGACTTGTCGGTGCGTGGTGTATGCTCTGCATGTGTCGGAAGGTTTGCATGAAGAAAACAGGGCTTGCGTGGTTGTGGGTTAGGGCCAGGCGATGTTCGGGTTAGGGACCCTCCGTTCGGCAATCCCTTTTTCTCACCTCCCACCCTCCACCTCCTCCTCCTCCTCCTCCTCTCGCTACTGAGAAGCTGAACAAGCTTGGCTTGCTAGCAAGTGCTTCCTGGGTCTCGCTAGCGAAGGTGGGTGTGTGAGATTGTGACACATTCATGAAGAATGAATGAGAATGACATTTTCTTTTCAAAAAAAAAAAAGAAAAAAGAAAAGAAAAACCCTTCCTTTTCTTCTGCGACAAATCCCCCTCTTCTCGCCCCCTCTCATTTATTCATTCATTCAGAGCGAACTCGTCGACAAGATAAGACGGATGATTTCTCTATTTAAAAAAAAAACTTTAAAAAGTTATTTTCGTGGGAATAATCTAGTTTGAAAGAAAAGTTTTAACACTTATATATATATACGCATTTTCTTATAACAATGTTTTAAAACATTGCTTAAAATGTAATATATAGTTTTATTTAAAACCAGGAGGGGAAAAAAGGGATTATTTTTATTTCAATAATTGTTTCTTTTTTTCCTCCCCATAGAATAAATTTAGGTTTTCTTCTTTACAGAGAATATTACAATAAGTCTAAATTCAGTTTTAAATTTATTATAAACATTCAGCGTTAGGTTATTGGTGAAAATCCTGACCACAGATACAATTATAGTATGGAATAATTTAGTTAATTAATTAAAATATTGATAAGTAAAAAAAAAAAAAAAATTAAAAAATTTTTTTTTTTAGGACAGACACATAATCTCCATTACATTAAGATAATCATTATTCCGTCCAATATATAAATAAAAAAACAAACACTTGCTTAATAAATTTTAACTTTATAACGGCATTGCATTGCACAAAAGAAAAACTATCTTCAAATTCCAACAATAACACGTGACAATTTTAGCTGCTGAGCACCGAATGGCGGTATCTTGTTGTTAAACTTTGAAGTTGTTTTTACTTATATCAGTCAGTGTAGACTATATAAACAAAGTGACAGACGGACGAACGGACAGCCATTAAAAAAGACAACACATGTTTCCGAGGTCAGTCTCCACCGCTTCTACCATGGATCATCATGGAAAGTTTGATATTAACACAAAGATGATGTACACAACATTTCTTCGAGGTATGTCCCCAGTCTCTCGCCCTCCTCCTCTTCAAGAGTTTCAGGATTACTTTACTCGGCGTTGCCCGGGAGTTTTTTTTTGTGCTTCTGTAGTTTCACAATAACATGTAAGGCCTCTGAAAAAAATATATATAGCCAAATAAATGTATAAACTTTGTTATGTACTTACGTGGTAGTTTAAAAGAAGACTACACTAAGAATTACGCAACTTCATCGTGTATTTGTTAAATAAAAAAAATATAAAAACGATTTTATCTTTCGGTGGCCATTTTTGTTAAACCAGTAAACAAAAGTTTGAGTTCTCTCCCTTGTCTATTTAATAAATGAAAATGTCTAACGAAACTTAAGATCGTTTTTTTTCTTTTTCTTATAATTTTTTATAAATACTCGATGAATTTGCGTAATTTTTCCTGTACAATCTAATTTTCAGCTAACACGTAAGTAAATAATAAAGTTTATACATTTTTAAAAATATATATTTTAATGTCGTGCCTAAACAGCAGAAGGGCCGTCTTTTTATTATTTTTTTCATTTTCGTTTCGTTTTTTTTTGTTGTTATTTTTGGTTTGTTTAAATTATTTTTTATTATTAATTATGCCTCTTTTTTTTTGTTTTTTAATTTATTTATTCTACTTGTGCATTTTAACAGCTTTTGTTTTCATCTAAGGGGAGTTCTGTCCGTGACAAGGGAAGAGTTAAACAAAGCCCCCCCCCCTCCCCTTCTATGTTAAGAATGGCTTTCTAAATTTGCATGGGGATGTTAAAATGCCTTTTTAAAACAAATTATGGGATTTGTTGAGGCTGTTTACATGTAATTTGTCCAAAAAAGTAGAAACTTTTTTTTTTTTTAGGGGTCGAAATACGAGTGGTGAGATTCGATGGCCAACAAATGCGTGCTCACTTTACGTATAACTTATATAGGAAAGTGATCCCCCACCCCTCCTAAAATCTAAAATGATAAAAATTTTCATAATTTTTTTTCATAGCGGATATTTGTTGAGGCTGTTTATATGTAATTTGCCCCAAAAAGTAGAAACTTTTTTTTTTTAGGGGTCGAAATACGAAAGGTGCACTTCTATAAATTTACCCAAATTATTTGGTTATATTGAAGTTTTCAGCTTTAAGATGGCTACCATTAAATTGAAACAACGTTATCTTAACCAACTCCCCCCAAATTTATACCCCCCCCCACACACACATGCACGACCTCGAATGACATCTATATAAGAACCAACTTAGTTGATTAATAATTCAATGACCAAAATATACCGTAATAATTGGGTTATATTATAACGAAATCGTTTGGTCATTAAATAAATTAATAATTGACCCAATTTGTTACTGAAATTATAACTAATTGTTGTTAAGGTATAAATGTTTAAATCTTTATTTATAAAATTATTGCATTTCAAAAGCTTCCAAAACTTTCAATCTTTTTAATAGATCAGGATTTGCTGAGAATTTTAAAGCAGGTTTAAATGACTTTTTATTCGACAGTTTAAAAGGCCACGAAGGTTCATTCTGTTGTTGTTGTTGTTATTATTATTATTATTATTATTATTATTATTATTATTAAACTATTAACGAAAGATTAAAATAGCTGACTTGTTTACGACGAAACTGAAATGCATTCTGGGGGATTTCATTTCGTAATTAAATTTTTTTTTTCTAATATAATAGGACCTTTTAAACTTCGTTTTATTTTACACTATTGCATATTTTTTTTATTTTAATAAATAATCGATTTTTAGTAATATTGCAGAGGGTTAAAAAGACAAAAACCAACGGAAGCTTTTGGCCCTAGCTGGGATCAAAATGTAGTATCTGTTGTCTTCAGTCATTGGAGAAGGAAGAGAAATCATTCTAGACCGAAAAAAACAAAAAACTTATTTAATAAATAAAAATAATAAGGGGAATAAAGTAATAATTAAATTTAAAAAAAGGGTTAAATTACAGAATAAATTTGATTATTGATCTTAAATCGTATTTATGTTCATTAAATAAAATAGCACTTTTTTTAGCCTATAAATTTTAAACATTTATTTCAAAGTTTTTCTCGAGAACAGTAAACGGACATTTAATTTTTTTTTTAATAATTGTGATTAATAGTTTCTTTTAATTTCGTAAAATTCCGTTTAAATTTGCTTTTTTTTAATGCCGAAAAATGTTTTTCGAGCGTTTCAAACATTAAAATTAAAAAAATGGTCTACGAAAAAATAAAACTTAAAAAATACAAAAAACAAAACACATGGCCGTCGGTGATTATTAAAACATTGAATTAAAGTTCGATTTTTCGAGACGTTAAAACGTAAATTAGAATTTTATTTCAGGACTAAAAGCACAATTTAAGACCAA
Organism: Sepiola atlantica; assembly: GCA_963556195.1. Classification (NCBI taxonomy): domain Eukaryota; kingdom Metazoa; phylum Mollusca; class Cephalopoda; order Sepiida; family Sepiolidae; genus Sepiola; species Sepiola atlantica. The sequence continues at coordinate 457,984 of OY744534.1, read as the reverse complement.
AAATCAATTCCATCCAAACGAAATAAGCGAGATATTCCTACTGCTCCTATAGTACAATTGAACCAATAAATGACTCATAAAACCTTTGAAATAAATTAGATAAAATAATAAATATATTTCTATGTTAATAAAATTGTGTGACCACTTCTCGTGTGTCTGTCTGTGTACGTGTTCCTCGCCTCTACGTGACTTTACACATATATATTTTTTTATTTAGTAAATAAAAATAAGTCACGTTGAGGCGAGAAACATAGTAAATAATATTTGGCGACATTGAATTATCTTACCTAGACGTCGCTATTCCGAATTCGTGACCGTGGGTCGCCATCAGTGGACTTTCTCTTATGTACCAAACGGTCATAAACAAAAACAAATATTATTGAGACGGTTTCAAACCGATATAAATGGTTCCATTTTTACTTGATTTTTAATTTTCATTAAAAAAAAAAAATTATTGCAACAAATTTTAATAAATTTGAATTATTAAATGTTGGGGCTTCTGCAGTTTCACGACAACATGTTCAAAAAAATATTTAAAGAAATGTATAAACTTTGTTTATGTACTTACGTGGTAGCTGAAAAGAAGACTGTACCGTGGCCACCGAGCCTCTCGGTGGCCACGACTGTACACCCAAAATTACGCAAATTCATCCATCCAGTATTTGTTAAATTAAATATAAAAAAACGATTTTATCTATATGTCGCCATTTTTCTTATATTTTGACTTTTCCCGAAAGTTATCTCCCTTGTTTACTTCATAAGCTGAAATATCTATTGATATGTAAGATCGTTTTGTTTTTTCTTTTTCTTATAGTTTAATAAATACTCGATGAATTTGCGTAATTTTTTCTGTACAATCTTATTTTCAGCTACCACATAAGTACATAACAAAATTTATACATTTCTTTACTTATTTTTAAAAATTACAAATTTTTTAAAATAGATTTTTGGGCGTTATTCTGTTTGGATTTATAAAACAAACCAACAACCGGAAACAAATATGTCTTGTAAACTAATTATATATATATATATATCATTTTTTTTTTTTGGGGGGGGGGGGGGTATTTGTTTTGCACGTGTCAAAAAGTACGAATTTTATCGACAAATATATATATATATATATATTTGTCGATAAAATTCGTACTTTTTGACACGTGCAAAACAAATACCCCCCCCCCCAAAAAAAACTGATATATATATATATATATATATATATATATATATATATATATATATATATCAGTTTTTTTTTGTTTATTTTGTATTATTTTAGATTAACACACTAAAAAAATGAGATTCTACTTTTTTAGTCGATTACGTATGAATACCCTTAAAAACTTGGCGGAAAGAAGAAATAAACAACAAAAACAAACAATTATCCTTTTTTTTAGAATTTAGAGTGGGGGATCAGTTTCGCATAAAAAATTAACGTAAACTGATCGGGTGATCGTTATTATTAGCGTCATAAATTATTTTAAAGGAAACACCGTCAGGAAATTAGTCAAACAATTTGTTTTGCTTGCCTACTCATTTGCGACCTATTTGCGTTAAAAAATTAATATTTAAAAGAAGTTAGAATGTGGGAGTGGAGGTCACTAAGGGTTGACTTCACACTTCCCCAAACTTTGAAATTGGGGCCTCACCAGTGAATGAGTGGATATAGTATTGTTTTATACCCAAGACTGGACAAAACAGACAGAGAGGGCCTGTTGTTTTAAAACATGGAATTTCAAAAGTAAAAATGGGTTGCATTTTTTAAGTACGGAAGGCGATATCGATAAATTTGATTTCAGATATTTAGATAGTGTTCAGTACTTAGATGGGCGACCATTTGGGTAATCGCAGGTGCTTTATTTGTATAACTCGGTCCTAGTGGCCTTGCAAGCAGAGGGCCGGCTACCAATGTGAAAAGGATTTTCATGTGAACTCTTAAATTTCACTCATATTTTGTCAAATATTGAATTCTGAATTTATTGAATACAATATCTTTTGAATTCTAAAATATTTATCTGCAACTAAAAATGAACAGTCCTGGTCCGTTCATTGTGATCTGCGCCGACCAAATACTGGCTGGCGATGACAGACTGATTTAAAAAAAAAAATGACAACAATTCTATAAAATGTTATAAATCTATAAATTTTATCATTTGAGGTTTAAAAAAAAAAAAGAAAGTCTTCTGCTTTTATCTCGTTGAGGCCGGGTATCCATTGGACTTTTTCCATCTAGATTTGTTTGATCGTAACAGTTATACTCTGACCGATGAGTCGCACCATCTGTCGCCATCATTTATGGTGGTTAAAAAAAAAAGAATAGTGTTTTGATTAGGATAAAGTCGATCAGTTGCATGGAGATAGATAATATGAGAATGATACAATGGATGTGCAATGTGAGTTTTAAAGACAGGCTTAGATCTGATGACCTCAGAGGAAAATGAAATCTGGAGAGTATAGAGATGTGTGCAGAAGAATAGATTTCGATAGTATGGCCATGTTGAAAGAATCGATAAGAGTTCCTGGGTTAGTAGATGTAGAACAGTTGAGGTAGCAAGTTCAGTTCACAGGGGAAGTGCAATGAAACCATGAGAAGAAGTGATAAAATTAACTTCAGGGATAAATAAAGATCTGTCAGAAAGGTTCGTTTGAAAGTCATTTTTTCTTAAAGCCGTCCAACACATGCCAGCATGTAAAATGGACGTTAAACCGATGAGGAGGAGTTTGTTTACCGGGCCCTCGTTTCAAGAAAGTTAGACACAAGGTCAGCTTATAGTGGGGGGTTCAGCTACCACCTCACTGGATGGTTGTAAAATGCGCCGTGATCGACCCCGTCGGCATTACCCACTGGGGGCGTCTCAAGCGATTAGCGATAAACCAATCCCACTCCCAAAGGAGAAGGTAATACCTAGGGGGATGTCCTCAAACCCACCCAGAATCACTGTTCACTTAGGCCAAAGGCACTGTGTTCAGTACGTGCATCTCCCCCCCCCCCTTCCCCTACTATCAACGTCGTAAGTAGCAAAGTGTATTGTTAGGACAAATTGGTGTCCAGTAAAATAATAACTTTATTGTCACTTTTATTTTGGACTAAATATTGACCACAGGAAGAAAGATGTCAGTGTCGTCCAAGTAGCCATTTCTTCATATGGCCTCAAATTGGTCTAATTTCAAAATACGCTCGGTAGTGTGTGGGGGTGGGGGGTACAGTATTTATTTTATTTTATTTTTTCCACTAACACACACCCCGGAAAGTTGCACCGGAAGTCCATCCTTAAGGATCAATTTTATTTAATAAAATAATAATAATAATAATAATAATAATAATAATAATTTGAATAATAATAATAATTGAATAATAATAATAATTGAATAATAGTAATAGTAATAATAATAATAATAATAATAATAATAATAATAATAATAATAAAGGAACCCCCAGTCTTGAAGTGATATATTTCTTATATAGCCTATGACCTTCACTGAGAGGTCAGTAGTCCATGTGCCAATTTTCAAGCAATTCTGTCCAGCGGTTTGGGTGAACATAAGACACAAAGGTCAGGCGGACACATACACACAGAGTTACTATTTTATATATAGAGAAGATATATATATATATATATATATATATATATATATATACCACGGGTGAGACGCCCCTAAGTTTATAAGTGACAACAGGGGGTGGAGGTAGGGGGCTACTAATGACTAAACAACAAATTCTGCACGTTTTTATTTTCTTACAAAACAAAGGAATGGCGTCTCTTTTAGTGTCGCATACTGAGCATGACTGACATATTCAGAATGTGTAGGTCTGCGGTGTAGGTGTGTGCAGATATACGAGGTGAGTCTCATCGACTATTCATCTCGATCTTTGGCTAAGATCAAAGTGTAGTATCTGTTCCGATGGATACTGCACGCCTGTTCTGTGCAGTTCTAGGAAGTCCACCCTTCCAGGCTTCGCCTCCCCTCTTTGGGGAGGAGTAAGTTTATTGCTTACTGTCTGAGGCGCCCCTACCGGGGAATGCCGACGGGGCTGCCCAGGCAATTTTTAAATTGCCAGAGTGCTCACCTCTCGAGCGCTGGCTTTTAACCCCACTTGCTCGACCCGATCATGGGTCACATCTTACTTGTGGGAGTAAGATAAAACTGGCCTTGTGCCTAACTCCGGGAGGAGTAAATAAACATCTCGATTTAGCCTTTTGGCTAAGATCAAAGTGTAGTATCTGTTCCGATGGATACTGCACGCCTGTCCTGTGCAGTTCTAGGAGGTCCACCCTCCCAGGCTTCGCCTCCCCTCTTTGGGGAGAAGTAAGCTTATTGCTTACTGTCTGAGGCGCCCCTACCGGGGAATGCCGACGGGGCTGCCCAGGCAATTTTTAAATGGCCAGAGTGCTCACCTCTCGAGCGCTGGCTTTTAACCCCACTTGCTCGACCCGATCTTGGGTCACATCTTACTTGTGGGAGTAAGATAAACTGGCCTTGTGCCTAACTCCGCGAGGAGTAAATAAACATCTCGATTTAGCTCATTACCTCCGCCAAGGCAGAGGTTATGTTTTCGGTCCGAGTTTGTTTGTTTGTTACTGTGTTTGCGTACAGCCTAGCGTCCACATCACTTGACCAATTGTTACCAAACTTGGTCAAAATTTCGATCATGGTCTAACTTAGAACTGATTTAATTTTCAAATATCTGGGTCAAAGGTTAAAGGTTAAGGTTACTGAAAAGATGAAAGTCACACTTTTGGCGATAATTTTGTTTCTGTTCACCATAGAGACTCGCTACTTGGCCCACATTGTAACCAATGAAGTCCCATCTCTTATGCGATGTTGACTTTAAAAAGTTCGGTTTCAACTTCCGATTTTTCCAAATTTTGTGTATGGGTCTGATGCTCTTTGATAACAGTAACCCACATTTAAAAGTTTCAGCCTGATCAGATAAATAGTTTTTGAGTTGTCAACGTTTCCATGGTCTAACTTCGGGAATACTTCATACAATATGAAGAAGTCAGGCCCAGACAAGACTATGGCCCATCTTTACGTTGTCAGGCGGAGGTATGCGATCTCGCAACTGACTTGGGTTATTCTTTGGACTACTATTCTCATTGGTTGTATATTCGTTTCAGCTGATGTTTAAAAAATAATTGTTTTTATGGAAATCGCTCCAGACAAGGCATGAAGCCACTTGATGTGAGGAGCCACACAAAAATAGTACTCCAACGATAAGTGTTAGATGGATAGCTTCCGACCTAGAAAACAGCAATTCTTCACCCTTTGTCAGAAACATCACTCATGGAATGTGAGGACTAAAGGACAAAATAAGGGAAGCGAGAGTTACGAGGCTGCCGAACTTGGTGAATAGTGCAAATAACATAAGATATTATTTCTTGATGATTAAGAATTTAGCTATGAAATTGTTATAATGGAAATGATGTGTCTGTTAAAATAATTATTTGAAACTATTTGGATGTCGTTGGTCGTGGTGATGGAGACGGAAGAGAGACGCTCCGAAAGCGACCGTGTCCAATCCAGGAGATAGCTTCTGCGTAACCTCGCTCGGTTGAGCAGCACTCTTGATGCGGTAGAACTAATCAAAGAGATTCCTCGTCGTCGCAGAGATTCCTTTGTCAGCTGCGCCTGCCAGGTCGAGCACATTCTGACAAAAATACCAAAGATATTTCGCTGTGTTAGACAACCCAATTTGTACTGGAAAGCTGCAGGAAGAATTTCTTTCGGATTGTTTTCCACTCGGCGCGTCTTCAAAAGATGTGCAGCCTTTGATATCAGGTCCCCCCCCTCCCCCTGGAGGCGTTTTCAAGCGCCGTTATTATTGATCTAATAAAGATAATGTGTTCCTTAAAAAGGGGGTGGGGGTTCATCCATACTAAACGGAACTGTGTTAATGAAACTCATGAATCAGGGACCGTTTTTTTTTTTTTGAAGAATTTCATAAAAAAGGGTAATTTTTATATGCGTAATTTAAGAATAAATACAATTAAAAACTGAACGAGTTAAGAAGAATTCAAAATGGCTTGATGCTTCACTTTTGGCAGTTGGACAAAAAAAGACATTGTTTTATTGGGGAGTCGAACGGAAGAGTACCTAATAGGTAAAATACAAATATTAAGGGGAGCAGGACCCTGCTCCCCTTAATATTTGTATTTTTGTATTTGGAAAAATATTAAATAAAGATGTTTTCGTTTTTTTTTGTTTTTTTTTGTATTTTGTTTTTTTAAAAATTGTTTATTATTATTATTATTATTATTATTATTATTATTATTATTTATTATTTACTCACTTGGAGTTTTCACACAAATCATCATCAGTGATTGCTAACTGCCAATAACAAGTGGTGTTCACTGGAGTCTGAGTGACAACAAGTCTCCTCAAATTTCCAGCCCTCTCCACCCCTTTCGATAACTTTTGCAAATCATTTTACGTTATCGCAACAGCCGTACACAATTGATTTCTCGCTAGCACCGATCGTTGATCTACTCTGGAATCTGAGTGACAATAAGCCTCCCCAAAATTCCAGTACACTCATACCCTTCCAGTGGTGATCTCCCTACTCGGTCTTTCCTCCTTGACCGTCACAATCATTTTTTGTAATGCCACTTTTTGGGGGGGGGGGTCATGATATGGGGTTTCTGGTTGTTTCAGTTTCCTTGGGCTCGTGTGTTCTTTTTATGACTTCGTTTTATTTCTAATTCAACTTTTAGTAGTAGTATTACTATTATTAGTAGCTATATAATAATACACTAAGGCAATTTCATGTTTGTACTACGTTATCACCCTTCTACCCTTTTTTTAAAAAGATCTAATCGCCGAGGATACAATGCAAAAACGGGGAAACTCTAACAAAATTACATTTTCTTTGCCTTCGAGCTACGATAAAAGTGTAGTATCTGTTCTGTCCAAAGATGGTACAATAATATCGTAGGGTCCATCGAATGGAAATATGTCACATACGTCTACAAAGGTTTTGGAGGTAGATGTATTCTGAAACTACATTAGCTAGAGTTGTCGTCGTCGTCGTCATCATCATCATCATATTCAGTTTAACGTCCGTTTTACATGCTGGCATGTGTTGGACGGCTTTTAGAAATTGACTTCCAAGCAAACATATCTCTGACCAGGTCTTTATTTATCCCTCTTTGCCTCAAGTTCATCTTTATCATCCCCCCCCCCCCCTGAGTAAGAGTACTTAGATAAACATGTTTCAGTTTGAACAAAGGTCGTACAATAATATTGTGGGGTCGGCGTTTGCGCCGGGCGTCGATTGAATGCATTCCAGCACTATACAACAGATGAATGATCCAACTGTGGAATTTCCACGGGTCCCGTCACTCAGTATTAGTACGACAAAAATAAATAAAAAAACAAAAAAAAAACAAACTGAACTATTGAAGAGGAATTCAAGTTGGCAGTTGAACAATTAGAGACTTTGTTTCATAAGAAAACAAAGATTTACATAATATTCAATCAATATATTTCATGAATATATATTGTTAACAAATTGATCTATCTGCTTTTGTTCTTTTACATTGAGAATAAATGTCTTAAATAATCTAATATAAAAAGTAAAGTCGTATTTCTGTCTGTGTGTCTTCATTTGTTGTCCGGATAAAAAGTCAGAAACGACACGAGATACATTTACAAACCTTTACATCAGCAAAATCCGTATGACCCCCAGCCGGTTATGGCAAGAACAAAACACTGTAATATTAATTCCCTTGGAGTCACCAGGGACAAAATCCGTGCATGAGGTTAGAAAAATTTATTTTCTTACATACTTACTGGTAATTGTTCGAAAAACAGAACTGAAAATAGGTTAAACAGACAGTTGCTGATGATTTTTAGCTCTTTCTAGCTTTCTTTTTCTTTCTGTTTTATTGAACCAGTTGGCAAACAGAGGTTAGGGAGGTAAGGTAGGTATTTATCTACTCCCCACAGAGTAAAATGTGACACAAGGTCGGAAAGTGGGGGTTTGATAAGTCAGTACTCTAGAGGAAGAGCACCTATTACCTTTAAAAATTGCCTGGGCAGCCTCGTCGGCATTCCCCAGTAGGGGCGCCTCAGGCAGTAAGCAATAAACTTACTCCTCCCCAAAGAGGGGAGGTAAAGCCTGGGAGGGTGGACCTCCTAGAACTGCACAGGACAGAACCCATAGACTGACGTAAATCAAGCCCCGAAGGCCAAGACAATACCTGTCTATGGGGTGCAGTATCCATCGGAACAGATACTACACTTTGATCTTGGCCAAAAGGGGGGTAAAGTAACGTGCCTGAGGTAGCCCCTTACGTCTACAGTGGTGGCCTGCCTTGTTTGGGGTGAACTATGTTAAAAAAAAAAAATATGTGTGGAGAGAGAGAGAGGGGGGGTGAAAAGAGAGAGAGGGAGAGAGAGGGAGAGGGGGGTGAAAAGAGAGAGGGAGAGAGAGAGGGGGGGGTTGAAAAGAGAGATGCTATACACACTTTCTTTTTAAACTCTCCTATTTTATTATCCATGCTCCCGGGCAACGCCGTGTATCCTTGCTGGTTGGCAGATAAATGGGTTCAGGTCAGCTGACGATCATTGCAGAATTAGAATCTATGTCTGGAGACGAGAGAAAGCGATGGACTATAATGACTATATAAACCTACAATTACTTTGCAGCATTTTAGTAACATCCAATTATGAACTAATTAGCAATTATTGCTATTGCTGAAAGTATATTACGTTTTTGTTGTTGCTCTTCTTCTTATTTATTATTTATATCGGACAAATAATGAAATGAAAGTAAACGAATACTTGAAAGAAAGTTTTAATTTTACAAACTAAATTTAAAAAAAACAAAAAAAACTCAGCGTACAAAAGCTTTTAAGTCTACTTTTAATTAGATATAAAATTTGGTTATTTTGTGAAATTGCGACCAAACTGAAAAATGCTGATTCCTTTGGATGGTGTGGCGGAAAAGTTTTAAAGCTTTCAAAGATTTCCTTTTTTTTTTTTTTTTGTTTTTTTTTGCACCTCTGTTTCTATATTAATAATAATATTAGGTACTGATATCGATCCTGAACCAGCTTTCGTGACGTTCGACTCGGAATCGTTCGGCTGTCCTACGCAAACAGCCGAGTGTTGACGAGCCGAAGCAGCGAGCAGCCGATAATTTTGTGACAAATTGAAAATAAGTGCTTTCGAAGACGGATTTTTTGTTAGGAAGTTTTTTTGAAGAAAATAAACCCAAAATGAATTATGAACAGCTTTGCACTGCAGTATCATCGCGAGCAAGTAAAAGTAAATAATAAAATTTTAAAAATATGTCGTGATAAAAGTAATTTAGTATGTTTTTTTGTTTTTTTTTGTTTCTTAAAAAAAATTCCTTGTAAATAAAAATACAGTATTCATTTTATAACGGTAACCTCGCTATGTTTTTTTTTCCTGTTGTTTCTTCCAAAAAATTCATGTAAATATGTTTAATTTTCTTTGTTGTTTCTTTAAAAAATTCCTTACCTAAACCCTAACCCTAAACCCTAACTGTAACCCTAACAAAAATAACCAAGCAAGTAAAACATTATGATCATAGGACGCAGCACCGTATCAAAAATGTCGTCTGGTACAAATCGGCTTGTCAACTCTCGGGCGTTTGCGTAGAACAGCCGAACGCTTCCGAGTCGAACGTTATGAAAACTGGTTCAGGATCGATAAGAGCACCTAATATTATATTATTTAACTATTATTTATTAATAATAAATGCAAGAATGTATTATTAGTATTTAGTGTTAATAATATTTACATTTGCTGCTAAGAAGAAAGATTGTATTCATTTTAATTACAATTTGCTGCTGATAACAAAGATGGCGTCCATCTGATCTGAAAAGTATTCCTAGGCGGATAAAGTATTATCTGAAAAAAATTAAATGGAATAAAATTTATTGCTCTGGTCACATATTTTGCTAGTCTGGGAGGATAGTATCATGACTAACGAACATATACTACACTTCCCCCTCAAAAAAAGAAGTTAATGCTCGGAAGTATGGTATCATGACAACATAACAGGTATTACACTACCTCCCTCCCCCGAATTAAGCCTTAAAAGATAGTACATTAGTCTGAAATATTATAGTAAACTGAATTGAGCATTAAAAGATAGTACATTAGTCTGAAATATTATAGTAAACTGAATTGAGCATTAAAAAATGTTTGTTGTTTTTATAATGAATGCAAATCGTAAACTATTGTTTCGCTCCCCGGCTATCGCTTGCATTAGAATCAACACGGTTAGAATAGGGAGATGAATACAAATAAAAACCATGTTATGGTGGTCATCGGAGGCGCTGGCATAGTTATTCAGCAGAAAAATGATAGTGTTCATACAGACCTTCTCGATGTATGACCCTGTCCAATGAAAGTGAATAAACTGAATTTGTGATGTGATTTTTTCTATTACTGTATTATTAGATACGAGTGCGATCAATGTGGATTGCAATCTCATCCTTACCCTGCCCTGTGGCTGTAAAGGTTGAGCCAACGTACTTGAACTGATCGACTTGTTCGACAATGGTACCAGAATGATAGGAACTCTGTCAGAAAGTGGGTAGTTGGCTGACAAAACCTTTGTTTTGCATCGATCATCGGATCGTGGCTTCAACAAGAGATAAAACTCTCAACAAAATTGAAGATATACCGCGCGCTAATATGCACAATACTTTAGTACAGCTGCAAGACCTGGCCCCCCTGTGGAAAGTTCTTCATACACTCAAGGTCTTCGACACATCCTATGCATCTATCTCTGTGACCAAATCCCAAACGTATGCACTCTCTCTCTCTCACACAGACGTGATGTTGCTAGTCTCAGTCTTTTCTATAAATACTACTATGGCATGTGTTCTTCAGAATTATGTGATCTATTCCCTGCTTCTTTTGTTCCAGCTCTTGGTCTAGCAGTCTCCATCAATTCATTGTAATATGGCTTCCTATTCTAGTAGTTTCTTTCCAAGAATTGCAGGCTTGTGGAACTCTCTTCCTGTTCACTGTTTTCCTCCTGCCTATAGCTTTGGCCTTTTCAAGACTAAAGCCAATAGGCATCTCCTTTCTTTGCGATAGTTATCTTTCGTTCTTGTTAGCTTCTCATATCAAGTGGCTTCATGCCTTGTCTGGAGTGATTTCCATAAAAAAAAACAAAAAAGAAACACCACCAGCATCACAGAGACTCTTCTTAAAAGGAGACTTTGCTGGTTTGGTCACGTTCTTCGATGTCTTGAGGAAGAATTCATCCACAAGTTGATAGTCTCAATCGCACCCGCTGGCTTGAGGAAACGAAGAGGCGGCCGACTGAAGACTTGGATTGGAACAGTGAAAACATAGAGCTGGTGGCTGGCATCTGCGTTTTTAGTGTTCGTTGCTGGAACCGGGAATGGCTGAATTATGCCGAGGACTCAGCTGCCGATTGGTGTGGGTGAACCACCTTGACGTGAGATGTAGTGAATGCCGTTAAAATGAGTTACAGTATTGAAGGATGGGATATAAGTATAAAATCCGAGAGAATGTAGACAAAATATCTAAAGCAGAACTTACATGAAGAACGATCGAATGACTTTATTTGATTAAGCACTCTGCTGAAGCTTTTAATCACATAGTGAAGCGAAATATTTGAGTACAGAATTTTTTTTTTTTTACTTCCGGCAAGGAAGTTATGTTTTCGGTTGAGTTTGTTGGTTTCTCACTATGTTTGCGTACAGCCTAGCGTCCACATTGCTTGACCAATCGTAACCAAACTTGGTCAAAATACTGATTTAATTTTGGATATCTTGGTCAAGGTCATGAAAAAGATGAAAGTCACGCTTGTGTCGAAAACTTTGGCACTCTTCATTGTAGAGACTCGCTACATGGCCCATATCGTAGACAATGAAGTCTCGCATCTTATTTGGGCTAGCTTTAATGATGTATTTGTGTCTTTATTTCTACTAGCATGTTTTTTGCTTATCAACTATTCCATGAACTGATTTTCCATATATATATATATATATAATTTGAAATTAAAATGCATGTTTCCTTTATTACCACAGCCAAGGAAGTTATGTTTTCAGTCGAGTTTGTTGGTTTCTTACTATGTTTGTTTGTGTACAATCTAACGTCCACATCACTTGACCAATAGTCACTAAACTATCGGTCATTGTCTAACTTAGTACTGATTTAATTTTGGAGTACCTAGTCCAAAGGTCAAGGTCACAAAAACTGAAATTCCCACGTTGGCGATAACCATCTGTTCTGGCCCATATTATAGCCAATGAAGTCCGACATCTTATTTGACATTGATCTTGAAGATGTCGGTCAGGGTTGAAATTGTGACTGAATTTTAACTAATGGGAATAAATCATACCATATGGAGAAGTACGGCCCAAATAAGACTTTGCCTCATCCTTACGTTGTCAGGCGGACGTACGTAGTCTCACGACTGTTTTTAATGTGATTTTATCTTTTTTGTGATTTGTCCTTTTTTTCGTTTTATTTTGCCGTCTCTACATTTGTTCTTTTATTCTCATGTTTTTATTTTGTTTTACTCTTAAAGTGATTAAATTTGTAATATTCATGTATAACAATGTCTGTGTCAGAAACTAAAAACAACTCCGCCTCCCCCCCTCTCATTCTTTCTCTCTCTCTCTCATTCTTTCTCTCTCTCTCATTCTTTCTCTCTCTCTCATTCTTTCTCTCTCTCTCTCATTCTTTCTCTCTCTCTCTCATTCTTTCTCTCTCTCTCATTCTTTCTCTCTCTCTCATTCTTTCTCTCTCTCTCATTCTTTCTCTCTCTCTCTCTTTCTTTCTCTCTCTCATTCTTTCTTTCTCCTTTCTCTTTCTCCTTCTTTCTCTCTCTCTCTCTCTTTCTCCTTTCTCTCTCTCTCTCTTTCTCTCTCTCTCTCTTTCTCCCCCTCTCTTTCTCCCCCTCTCTTTCTCCTTCTTTATCTCTCTCTTTCTCCTTCTTTATCTCTCTCTTTCTCCTTCTTTCTCTCTCTCTTTCTCCTTCTTTCTCTCTCTCTCATTCCTTCTTTTTCTCTCTCATTCTTTCTTTCTCGTTCTTTCTTTCTCTCTCTCTCTCTCTCTCTCGTTCTTTCTTTCTCTCTCTCTCTCGTTCTTTCTTTCTCTCTCTCTCGTTCTTTCTTTCTCTCTCTCTCTCGTTCTTTCTTTCTCTCTCTCTCTCGTTCTTTCTTTCTCTCTCTCTCGTTCTTTCTTTCTCTCTCTCTCGTTCTTTCTTTCTCTCTCTCTCTCGTTCTTTCTTTCTCTCTCTCTCTCGTTCTTTCTTTCTCTCTCTCTCTCTCGTTCTTTCTCTCTCTCTCTCTCGTTCTTTCTTTCTCTCTCTCTCTCGTTCTTTCTTTCTCTCTCTCTCTCTCTCTCGTTCTTTCTTTCTCTCTCTCTCTCTCGTTCTTTCTTTCTCTCTCTCTCTCTCTCGTTCTTTCTTTCTCTCTCTCTCTCTCTCGTTCTTTCTTTCTCTCTCTCTCTCTCTCGTTCTTTCTTTCTCTCTCTCTCTCTCGTTCTTTCTTTCTCTCTCTCTCTCTCTCTCGTTCTTTCTTTCTCTCTCTCTCTCTCTCTCGTTCTTTCTTTCTCTCTCTCTCTCTCTCGTTCTTTCTCTCTCTCTCTCTCTCTCGTTCTTTCTTTCTCTCTCTCTCTCTCGTTCTTTCTTTCTCTCTCTCTCTCTCTCGTTCTTTCTCTCTCTTTCTCTCTCGTTCTTTCTCTCTCTCTTTCTCTCTCGTTCTTTCTCTCTCTCTTTCTCTCTCGTTCTTTCTCTCTCTCTCTCTCTCTCGTTCTTTCTCTCTCTCTCTCTCGTTCTTTCTCTCTCTCTCTCGTTCTTTCTTTCTCTCTCTCTCTCTCTCTCTCATTCTTTCTTTCTCCTTTCTCTTTCTCTTTCTCACTCTCATTCTTTCTCTCATACTTTCTCTCCCCTCCTCCATTGTTGCAAAGAGGAAAAAAATATGAAATAAGTTTAACGTCCTCGTTTACGTTTCTTTTTTTTGTCTTCTTTTTCTTGACTTTCACATGGGAAGTTTTTATTTTCTAATCATTGCTCTAAGCAATGACCTTTTTGCCCCCCCCCCCCTCTCTTCCAATTTGACCGGTCTCTGAAAGGTCAAATATCAAGTGCCATGTCTGTCTGTCTGTATTCTAGATTTGAATTAAACATTTCTCAATGTCTGCAAGATCACCTTTGTTGTTGTTGTCGTCGTCGTCGAGGAATGTGATGGCCATGATATCAGATAGTTTTGATCTGACATCTGATTGGCCATCACATCCAGAGGTCTGCAGGAGTCGGAGTCATTTTTTATTTTGCATGAACCAGATACGGCCGGTCAAGCGTATCAAAAGGGTCAGGATCTGTGGAAAATAAGGTACCAGAATATGGTGCTTCCCTCAGGAAAACACTTAAAAGATGGAAATCTCTTGGCATGCTAAATACACATGTCAATTCTGTAGAAAGGCTGATGAGCCGTTGCTATTGTAGGAAAATAGTGGCTCGAGGTACTTGCTCTTACAGCACAAGTTTTTTGTTTTGTTTTTGTTTTTTGTTTGTTCTTTGTTAATTTAAAAAAAATAATTGTTGATTTTTTAAATTTAAATTTTGTTTTTGTTTTTCGTTAATTTAAAAAAAATAATTGTTGATTTTTTTTATTTAAATTTTGTTTTTGTTTTTGTTTTTTGTTGATTAAAAATTTTTTTTTGTGCTGCCCTTTACACACACACACACACACACACACAGAAACACACACACACGCACAGGGACACACCCACATACACACACGGACCCCCCCCCACACACACACACACACACGCACAGGGACTGACAACTCAACATCTGACATAATCAGCAAAAAGTTAATTTCAGTGACTTGAAAGTGAAAGATTGCCACCAAATTCTTTCATATTGTTTGTGCTGTAAAATGTTCCTCTTGTATGAGGCATTTCATCAATGCTGGATCAAAACACGTTTTATTCATCGGTGTCTCCTGTCTGGCAGACATGACACATTGTTTGTTGTTTTTTATTTAAACAATTCAGAATGTGTGATTTTTTTTCTATGACGTATTTGAAGTGCATGTTTTAATATTAGGAGTTTTGTTATGTTTTTTGCTGTTCCAGTTGCGTTGTCTTTCTTTTTGTATATTTCTTTGTTTTCATTTTTAAGCCTTTCTGTGGATTCTTAAACATTTTGTTCAGATACTATTGTAGTGACCGCGTGTAGATGATGAGATAACCTGTTAAGACACTACCTTTTTTTTCTTTTCTCATTCTTTCCTTTCTTTCTTTTCCAATTCTGTCCTTTCCTTTCTTTTCCCATTCTCTCATTTCCTTTCTTTCTTTTCCCATTCTCTCGTTTCCTTTCTTTCTTTTCCCATTCTCTCGTTTCCTTTCTTTCTTTTCCCATTCTCTCGTTTCCTTTCTTTCTTTTCCCATTCTCTCGTTTCCTTTCTTTCTTTTCCCATTCTCTCGTTTCCTTTCTTTCTTTTCCCATTCTCTCGTTTCCTTTCTTTCTTTTCCCATTCTCTCGTTTCCTTTCTTTCTTTTCCCATTCTCTCGTTTCCTTTCTTTCTTTTCCCATTCTGTCGTTTCCTTTCTTTCTTTTCCCATTCTCTCGTTTCCTTTCTTTCTTTTCCCATTCTGTCGTTTCCTTTCTTTCTTTTCCCATTCTGTCGTTTCCTTTCTTTCTTTTCCCATTCTGTCGTTTCCTTTCTTTCTTTTCCCATTCTCTCGTTTCCTTTCTTTCTTTTCCCATTCTCTCGTTTCCTTTCTTTCTTTTCCCATTCTCTCGTTTCCTTTCTTTCTTTTCCCATTCTCTCGTTTCCTTTCTTTCTTTTCCCATTCTCTCGTTTCCTTTCTTTCTTTTCCCATTCTCTCGTTTCCTTTCTTTCTTTTCCCATTCTCTCGTTTCCTTTCTTTCTTTTCCCATTCTCTCGTTTCCTTTCTTTCTTTTCCCATTCTCTCGTTTCCTTTCTTTCTTTTCCCATTCTCTCGTTTCCTTTCTTTCTTTTCCCATTCTCTCGTTTCCTTTCTTTCTTTTCCCATTCTCTCGTTTCCTTTCTTTCTTTTCCCATTCTCTCGTTTCCTTTCTTTCTTTTCCCATTCTCTCGTTTCCTTTCTTTCTTTTCCCATTCTCTCGTTTCCTTTCTTTCTTTTCCCATTCTCTCGTTTCCTTTCTTTCTTTTCCCATTCTCTCGTTTCCTTTCTTTCTTTTCCCATTCTCTCGTTTCCTTTCTTTCTTTTCCCATTCTCTCGTTTCCTTTCTTTCTTTTCCCATTCTCTCGTTTCCTTTCTTTCTTTTCCCATTCTCTCGTTTCCTTTCTTTCTTTTCCCATTCTCTCGTTTCCTTTCTTTCTTTTCCCATTCTCTCGTTTCCTTTCTTTCTTTTCCCATTCTCTCGTTTCCTTTCTTTCTTTTCCCATTCTCTCGTTTCCTTTCTTTCTTTTCCCATTCTCTCGTTTCCTTTCTTTCTTTTCCCATTCTCTCGTTTCCTTTCTTTCTTTTCCCATTCTCTCGTTTCCTTTCTTTCTTTTCCCATTCTCTCGTTTCCTTTCTTTCTTTTCCCATTCTCTCGTTTCCTTTCTTTCTTTTCCCATTCTCTCGTTTCCTTTCTTTCTTTTCCCATTCTCTCGTTTCCTTTCTTTCTTTTCCCATTCTCTCGTTTCCTTTCTTTCTTTTCCCATTCTCTCGTTTCCTTTCTTTCTTTTCCCATTCTCTCGTTTCCTTTCTTTCTTTTCCCATTCTCTCGTTTCCTTTCTTTCTTTTCCCATTCTCTCGTTTCCTTTCTTTCTTTTCCCATTCTCTCGTTTCCTTTCTTTCTTTTCCCATTCTCTCGTTTCCTTTCCTTTCTTTCTTTTCCCATTCTGTCCTTTCCTTTCTTTCTTTACTTCCTTTTCCTTACGAGTCTTCAAGTCCAATGTCAGCAAATACTTGTCGAGCCATCCTCTTAAGTAATCAAATTCTGATCTTTCCGCCCATCGTTTCCAATCCTCTCATCGTATTGTTCAGCATCCAAGTGACAATCTCACTAACGCTAATTCTCGAATGGCTTTTCTCCTTGTCACTTGGTGATTCATTAGTATAAAAGAACTCAATAAATTGCATGATCGAACCCGTCAGTATTCGCCGGTGAGAGCACCTCAGGAAAACCTAAAACGTAACGAAACTTCCATGAACAGAGTTACTTTCTAAGAACTTCTCATCTGTGGAACACAATACCACGGGGTTGATTCTCTGCTGACTACAACATGGTCGTCTTAAAGTCCAATGTCAACAAATACCCGTCGAGCCGTCCTCTTAAGTAATCAAGTTCTGATTTTTCCACCCATTGTTTCAAATCCTCTCATTGTGTTGTTTATCATCCAATTGATAATCTCATTAACCCTTATCCTCGAGTGGATTTTGGCCTAGGTAAGTGGTGACTGATTGGTATATATATATATATATATATATATATAGTCATCCACATACAGCCTGTTTCGCTGTTTCATAGCTCATCAGTGCGGCTAGACCAGTTAGTGCCTCAAGCCGGGATCGAAACGCAACATATATATATATATATATATATATATATATATTTCTATATTAAAGAAAGAAAGATGAAGATAAAAAATTGCATAAAATTACATAAAATTGATACAAATTTTATTAAATCGAAAGTTCAGATGCAAGGAGTTACACTAATCCTTAAACCATGGTTTTTCAAAGATAAAACTCTTCTCGTCAATGTAATGTCGATGTAATAAAATTTGTATCAATTTTATGTAATTTTTTATCTTTCCTTCTTTAAAATTGATTGCTCTACTCAACGTATTGAGCTTTACTTTATCACGATAGATCACTTTACGATACTTCACTTATCGTTAATTCTATTATTATTATATATATATAAAAAGGGACATCCGGCATTGCCCGGGATTCAATGAGAAACCTTATATCATTTTGGGTCAGCGTATTAACACCATTCTGTCTTTTTTTATTCTTATTTTAAATTTTATAAATTCAATTTCTGTGGTAGTGGTGGTGGGGGGACAGATGTGATCAGCTAACGGTATTCACTTTACTGCAGTTTCACGGTAGATCCGATCATCAGAAGTGTTTGAATGAAAGTTCAAACTGAACTGGGAATCAAATTCGAAGATATTAGAGAGTGAGCCCTTAGAAGGCAGTTTCATGACTCAAAATTGGGTGCTCTATCTCTCTTATCTGCCTGTGATACCCAGTTTCCAGGTTACACCTCTGCACTCATCACCATCACAATATTCGGTTTAACGTCCATTTTTTTACATGCTTGCAGGTGTTAAACGCTTTTTAAGAATTGATTTCTTAAACTAACCTATCTCTGGTCAGGTCTTCATTCATCCCTCTTTCTCTCAAATCCATTCTTATCGCTTCCTTCAATCTTTTTCTTGCCCCCCCCCCTGCTACCGCAATTGTTCTACATCTACTAACCCAAACACTCTCATCCATTTTTTCAATGTGACCATACCAACGAAGTGTCCTGTTTCCCGATAATGTCCAGATTTAATCTTCCTCTGAGCTCATCAGATCTAAGTCTGTCTTTAGCACTCATAGGCCTCCGTCGGTCAGGGTCGACCATGGGTGATGCATCCTTAGCGTATTTGTCCTGTCTGTCTGCTCGGCTGGAGCAACACCACTTGTGGCTAAAGAGACCGATGTGCGAGTGGCAGTGTCTGTCGCAAAGGTCACTGGAGAAGCTCAAGTGTACACTCCAGCCTGTAGGAGTGTTGATTGAGTGTTGTTGGAGGCTAGCCTGGCCGGTGTGATATAGAGGACAGGCTGTTGTCCACGTAGCGTGTACCCCCTCTTTCCATGTCGCTGATGGATCCAAAGAAACAGCAAGTCTTTTACAGTTTGGCGCCGACGCTGTCACAGAAGCTGGTAGAACAAAGTTATAGGCAACACCAAACTGTCTAAGGGGTTCCATTCCTGATTTTTTCTATAGGTTTTCTCCTGAAGCCTTTCCCCATAGGTGGGTATTCTACAAGGCAACGTCGGTTTGAAATCAGGGGTTTACGTTCCCCTAGCACTCACATTACACATCGTATAATTATCATATCATTTCTCTCCATGCAGCGCATGTCCTCAACTCTCACTGGCCAGGTTTCACTTCCATACATCATCACACTTAAAACACATGCCTGATAGACTCTTCCCTTGATCGACAGTGGTAACGCTCTGCTGGTTAGTAATGGCAGAAGTTTCCGGAACTTACTCCATCCATTCCTAACTCTTGCAATCACACCGGCATCAGCTCCTTCATCTGCTCCAATGGTATCACCAAGGTAACAAAGCTTCTTAACAACTTCAATAGCCTCGCTATACGAATATATTTTCTCCACATCGGAGTTCTTATTCGTCTCCGTATTCGATAGCAAATTTGTTGATGTAACAATTTCATAAAGCGTGACTGAAAAGGAATATAAATAGGAGAGTAGAAAGTGACTAACTTGGGTTTACTTTCGGCAGCCTCTTAACTTTCGTTTCCCTTATTTTGTCCCTTTAGTTCTCACATTCCATGTGTGCTGTTTCTGACAAAGGGGGAAGAATTGCTGTTTTCTGAGTCGGAATCTATTGGCTAGATTTTATTTTTATCTTTTTTTTTTTTTTTTTTTTTTGCTCCTTACATCAAGTGGCTTCATGCCTTGTCTGGAACGACTTCCATTAAAAAAAAACACACAAAAAAAAACGTTTTTGTGTGACTTCTATCCTCGGTTAAAATGCCGCAATCATTTGTTATCAGTGGTGCTTTTAAGCAACGCACGGTGTTAATTATGGCAAACAACCATGCACTTTTAAAAATCTTTTTTTTATTTTGTGGCGGGCGGGGGGGGGGTGAGCCAGTCAAAACGAGGTTAAGTTTTCTGTTGTTTATATTCTTTGGCCAATTTGGGGTTGAAGTTTTTTTTTCTTCATAATTAGACTCTTAAATGTTTATCTTCTGAATATTTTATTAAGCTCTCTTCTTCTTTGTGGAAGATTGTATTCGTATGCATATATATATATATATATATATATATATATATATATATGCATATAATAAAGAGAATATTTAAAAAAAAATATGGTGAAGCCTGAAACAACGCAGAAATTTTTTTTTTTTAAATAAATTATTTATTTATCTAAAAAAACTTTTCTTTTTTTTTTGTCTAAACTTCAGTACTTTCGATATAAGATACCTTCCTTGTTATAGTTGAAAAAAAAAAGAAAAATTTTTTTGAGATAAATAAATAATTTATTTAAAAAAAAAACAAATTTCTGCGTTGTTTCAGGCTTCAAAATATTTTAAAAAAAATATTCTCTTTATTATTCTGATTTCATCAGCGCTTCGATGTGCGACCTCTCAATATATATATATATATATATATATAAGTTTTATTCATACAAACATATCATGGCTATATATCGAGAACATGTTTCAATAGAGATATACCCCCCCCCCTGCTCCAACATGTCAACTAGTTAATAGCTGACCCACTTAAATCTAGTGACGTAAACGTAAGTCTCACTTAAACTAATTTGATCGGTCGATGCCTGAAATTTGAATGTAGGTAAAATTTAGCGATAAGCATGTTTCAAAAATGATATTCTAGATTTAGTCACGTGGCCCTTATGGATAGAATTTGTAATTTTTAAAACATTTTTTTTTCTTCGATACGAAAACATAGAGAACGAACCCTTATCTTTTGGCCAGAGAAAATTGAACATATTGAAATTGAGCTACAATTGAAACATGTTGTGGATATGTAGCCATTTGTTTGTATAAATAAAACATAAATAGCTCTATTTATTATTGAGCACTGTTATATAAACACAGTAATTATTCTCCGGGTTTTACTTTGTGGACTTACCTGGATTACTAATATAATATAATATATATATATAATTATATATATATATATATATACACAATATTATGATAAATATTTAAAAAAAACTTTATCCACATTCACATATGTTTAATCCTTTTCTGGGAATCATCAGTGTGTAGGATGATTGTTTTGTCATGGACACAACGATATATATATATATATATATATATATATATTCCATGATAAATGCACAAAAAGTGCAAAAATTTGGGAATTTCCTTGCTTTTGTACATTTAGTGTATATGAATTTTCATCTTAACCCTATTAAGGGCATATGATTTCAGTATACTGGCATTTTTCATGGAATGCCACTTCTTTTGTAAAGGCTATGCCTCAATACAATGGTCATTTTTAAGGTTTTTTGGAATTTTCTAGAAAACTAAGGTATATGGTAAACTGAAATTAAAATGCCATCAACTAGACCCTAGAACCTCTATCTCTGCCAAAAATCAGCTGAATCCATCAAATAGTTGATGAGATACAAGGTGGCACATACGTACACACGGATAACACAAAATCATGCCTGACCTTTCTGGATCTCTGGGTTGCCTTGACTAATGATGCTGAAATTCTACACACTTATAGAACCTATCAAAAAAAAATTTTGTGCAAAGTTTTAACTAATTTGGTTTATTGGTTTTTGAGTTATGATTGATCAAAGAAATTAGATTTTTAACATAGGCCGTTTTTGAAGTCTATTAAGGGATAGAGCACTCTCGCGCCTTCCTTAATATATATATTGTATAATTGGGCATCATTCTTTCTTTTATGCATGTTTGATTAAACAGGAGTACCAACTTTTTCTTATTCAGCTTTTGATCCGTTTTTTCTAGTCTTCGTACAACGGATTTGATGTTATAATCCAAGGAGTGTAAAAAAATCTCCGTCTTTTGTGCGAACGTTTTCGACCGACATCGGTCGTCGTCAGGCGGTTGCAAAATAAAATAAATTGTTGAATCTATCAAGAGGGCGCTCTTTTAAGTTATTTCAACAGCACTTCAATACACCTTCACCCCCCTCATAACGGGAATGGTTGATGTTTGATTTATTAATGCGTATAAACAATGTTTTCATTATGGGGAGGCGAACACTGCAACCCGAAACCGCCAGAATGGATGTGCTATTTGTTAAAATGTTCCTAAATTCGTTCTTTGGGATGCCATGCTTTATAAGATGTTGGTATATGGAGCTTTGAGGTGAGGTGGCAAGTAAGTCGGCGTGATATGGTAGTCTTAGTCATGCCAATATACGTGCTGTTTGCAGAAACACATTCTCTGATAGGGCATTTAAACACGTATATGACATTACTAGTTTTAAGTAAGCCACTATCAGCCGAGCTATTTTTTATTAATAAATTACTAGTTTTTGACTTTTTGTAGTATGTAATGAATCTGATTTTAGAGTTATTATCTACTGGGGTTACGTGTTTGTGTATGATATTTTTTATTATACTCCGGTGATTATAACATCAAATCCGCCGTACGAAGACTAGAAAAAACGGATCAAAAGCTGAATAAGCAGAAGTTGGCACACCTGTTTAAGCAAACATGCATATATATAATATAATATATATATATATATATATATATATATATGAAAATCTTAGTGAAAGATCAGACTTTTTTCCGTCTGAGGAGATCTTAGTTTCTAATAACTACTGATCGATAACATCGACATACCAGTGTAGCAGCTTTTTGTACATGTCTGTATAAATAAAAGATTATATATATATATGTTAAATAGTACAGACCACTTGTGTCAGCATATTTTTTCGTTGATCCTCTCTAGATGGCTAATTAATGTCATAGTTTTAAGCTGGAACTGGCGAATGAACCTGCCGTACTGGTTGAGTACTCCAGTACTTTCGATTCCTTCCGGAACCATCTTCAGGGGGTTAGGTATCAAGTAAAGAACAAGAGTTCTTAAATGTGTGTTTTCAGTTAAAATGAATTATAATTCAATAATTATCCCCACAATATTTGACAGTGTATTGATTTACTCCTCTCCAGGAGTTAGGCACAAGGCCAGTTTTTATCTTACTCCCACAAGTAAGATGTGACCCAAGGTCGGGTCGGGAAAGTGGGGTTTAAAAATTGCCTGTGCAGCCCCGTCGGCATTCCCCGGTAGGAGCGCAGTAAGCAATAAACTTACTCCTCTCCAAAGAGGAGAGGCGAAGCCTGGGAGGGTGGACCTCCTAGAACTGCACAGGACAGACCCATAGACCGGCGTAAATCAAGCCCCGAAGGCCAAGACAATACCAGTCTATGGGGTGCAGTATCCATCGGAACAGATACTACACTTTGATCTTAGCCAAAAGGCCAAGAATTTGACAGTGTAGGAAACGTGCAAACAATAATTTGAAAAGAGCTATAATAATAATTTTGTTTTGGAAAAGAATTTAAAAAAAAATTTTTTTTATAAAGAACAGGTTTCTAAGCAACGTATTATTTTTTTTTATGACAAAAAAATGTGTTGTTCCGATCGTTTCCGAGAAATTAATAGTCTAATTATATTGAAAACAAGATGACAATGCAGACAAAAAATGTTTATTCTATTTAAATCGGATGTTTGGTAAGTTTCGAAACGGAGCCATCTCCTCTTCAGATCTATCTTTGGAGACCGTTTGTAAATTATCTGGGTAACAATGTCTGGGTTGAAAATGATAAAAGTCCAAGAAATTTATTACTATTTATTAATAGCAAAACACCTCGCATGGAGTGTTTGTCATTACATTAAAAATGGCTGCAGATGCTCCATGCGATGTTGCTTCTATTAATCAAAAACAAATTACTTATATATATGTGTGTGTGTGTATATCTGCATATGTGTGTGTATATCTGCATATAGATGTGTGTATATATATATATATATATATATATATGTGTATATATCTGTTTGCATGTGTGTGTGTATGTATCTGCATATAGATGTGTATATATATATATATATGTGTGTATATATCTGTCTGCATGTGTGTGTGTATGTATTTGCATATAGATGTGTGTATATATATATATATGTGTGTGTGTGTGTGTGTATATATATGTGTGTGTGTGTATATATATATGTGTGTGTGTGTATATATATGTGTGTGTGTGTGTGTATATATCTGTATATATATATGTGTGTATATATCTGTATATAGATGTATGTGTATATATCTGCATATAGATGTATGTGTATATATCTGCATATAGATGTGTGTGTATATATCTGCACGCATATGTGTGTGTAGATATCTGTATATGGATGTGTGTGTGTATAGATGTGTGTGCATATATCTGCATGTTGATGTGTGTATGTATATATATATATGTGTGTGTGTATAGATGTGTATGTGTGCATATGTATAGATGTGTGTGTGTTTGTATAGATATGTGTATATGTGTGTGTGTGTATAGATATGTGTATATGTGTGTGTGTGTATAGATGTGTGCATATGTGTATATATATGTGTGTGTTCGTATGTATATGTGTGTAACTAGCAGATATACCTACCGTTTATTTCTAATATTATTACATAATCTTTTTAATTTGCAAAGACCTTCGTTCCTATAAAGTTTACAAATATACATTTTTAAAGAAAACTTTGCTACGAATAGACTGAATGAATACACTTTTTCTTGGTCTGAATATCCTAGTTTGGGACAAACAGATGAATGTCGTTTATTTTGATATAGATGGCATTTGGACAAGATCGGACCGGTAGCAACTTCTGTTCAAATGTATACAAACGTGTAGGATCATAGTACGCTTCTGACGATCGGCTCTACTGTTTATCTGCAGTAAAGTGTTAAGATAACCCTCTTTTAATTATTTATTATTGTTTTTTTTTATTAAACGTTTTCTCTGCTAGCTTCAGAATAAGCACAAACATGGCTGAGTGTTCTCCCAAGTCTTACGATCTTGGGCCAAGGTGTTTGCTTGGTTTATGTTCATGTTCGTCCAATCCCAAACGTTGTCTATCCATCTTTTCTTTTGTTTACATTTGTTATGCCTTCAACGCATATTTCGAATAACCCTATTATTGCTAGACAGCTCTATCTGAAATTATATTGAGTCCGTTGTGTATGCAAGATCTGTCTTTGTTTGTTTCTCTTCAAATCCGAGAAGTTGCCGTTTCATGTTTTTGTGTCTGCATGTCTGCGCGTCCGCACAGTGTATTGATTAAATATGACTCTGCGATGTTCTCATGAACCCCCACCCATCCATCGGAAATCTGAATTTAAAAAAAGATGGACACTCTCAATATTACTCAACGAATAATTTCCATTGTATTAATAAAATCAATAACAAAAAAATGAATTTTGAATATATATATTTGTATATATTTATATAGTGTAGTTTTTTGTTGTTTTAGTTTTTTGTAAACAAACTTCTTATGTAATCTTTCTGTATCATTATTTTGTCTTGAAGAGATTTAAAAAGATTCCAAATGTAAGTATATGTTAAACTTACATCAAAGCGAATATCATCCGCGGATTGAATTTAACTCGTATTTTGAAAAATACTTTACGTTGACCAAAAAATATACAATAAATTAAATCGTTTTTCCGAAAACTCATCGAAAAATTTAG
The DNA here is from genome assembly GCA_963556195.1 of Sepiola atlantica. Classification (NCBI taxonomy): domain Eukaryota; kingdom Metazoa; phylum Mollusca; class Cephalopoda; order Sepiida; family Sepiolidae; genus Sepiola; species Sepiola atlantica. Next base: position 432,540 of record OY744534.1, on the reverse strand, counting down.
TAGAATTGAATGACATTTAAATTTCTTTTATTTTTTAATGCAATTAAAATAAACGTCTTTGGATTATTATTATATGTACGATAACTTCTCCGGAATGGGGACAGAAGTCAGGTATAGCTCCTTCATTTTGTATTCATCATCCCTAAAGATGATGGAAACGTGCTTCCTAGGGAAACAATACAAATAGGACATGTATAACTCATTCATTCATACATACATGGACATATTACAATGGTTGTCCCTAACATACATCAATGGACATATTAATACCTATCTAACCACACATGTCATTATCATCATCATCATCATTAGAGGACATAAGGCAAGTGTAGTTTCTTCATCTTGAATCAATAACATTCAATTTAAAAAGAAATACAATTAAAAAAAAACGACTTTGGATTATTATTAGGGACTAGCTATGTACGATAACTTCTTTGGGATGATGACATAAGGCAGATGTAGCTTCTTCATCTTTTATTCATCATCCATGAAAATGATGGAAGCAGGCTCCCTAAGGAAACAATACAAATAGGACACATATTACTCATTCATTCATACATACATGTACATGGACATATTACAAACGATTACAATGGTTGCCCCTAACATACATCAATGGACATATTACAACAGATTACAATGGTTGTCCCTAACATACATCAATAGACATATTACAACAGATTACAATGGTTGTCCTTAACATACATCAATGGACATATTGATACCTATCTAATGATTATTATGATGATGATGACGTGTGGCTTAGCAAGTTATACTTAAGTACTTGCTAAAGGCATCTTCAGAGTTGGATAATTATAGAGATTTAATAAATTATAGAGATCTAATAAATTATAGAGATTTAATAAAGCTAACGTGTATGATTTTTTTTACCTATACTCATATTGGATCGGATCAATTACATGAACATGCAATACTTATATTGGTAAAAAAAATTGAAAGGAATGAAAAAACTAAAATGATCTTGAATAAAAATGGAATAACACACAGCAATATTAATATATAATGGAGACAGAAAGCAGGTATAGCTTCTTCATTTTTTATTCATCATCCCTAAGAAACCATACAAATAGGACATGTATTACTTCTTCATTCATACATACATGGACATGGACACATTACAATGGTTGTCCCTAACATACATCAATGGTCATATTGATATCTAGGTACGGGCAATGAAAGTGAAAATATTTTGTTTTAAACCAAGAACTGAATAACCCTGATTTAAAAAAAAAAAAAAAAAAAAAAAAAAAAAAATTAATAAAATTAAAAAAAAATTTTTTTTTTAATTTAAAATTTTAAAAAATCCAAAGAATTATCCGAGGACACCACACAATCCCATCCAGTTTTTCTCTTTTTTTATCCCCCAATAATAATACCCCTTTTTTCTCTCCACTTAGGAACTGTCTTGCTTGTTTTCAGCTCTTGAAATAACCCGGAAAACAGTGAGCAGTTCATACCTAGATAGATTTGGGAGGGGTCCTACTAACCACCACACTTAGCATTTCCACCCCCCACCCCCCAACCGATGAATTTGTACATATATTTTTTGTAAATGAAAAAAACGTCAAACTATTGGGAATAATGTTAGGTAGGTTTTACCCATAGTGAATGTGGTATTTTGGTGACTGAAACTAGTTGAGAGAATAGACCAAGAGGACGACAACCGACCCCCATCTCACCCACCTAATTTTGGCCTTGTGCCACATCTTATTTTATAAAGAAAATTTAGTATACTGTGAACTTTTTTATAAAATTGTAAAGATAAATAAAATCTCGTCTTAACGAAATTTTCAGTGTTTATTAATTAATAAATGAATGGTTATATAAAGTATTTATTTTCATCTTGGGACAATAGTGGCGCCATCCCCTACATCTTGGTGGATAGCTAATGAAAAGGGAGCCCTTGGGTCGCCCTCTTTACTGCAATCGATCCATTTTTATTTAATAGAATTTTTAGTGTTTATTAATTAATAAATTAATGTTAATATAAAGTATTTATTTTCATCTAGGGACAATAGTGGCGCCCTCCCCTACATCTTGTGTGAGTTTTCCAAACTTTCTTCGAGGTTCCATTATTGATAGGATCAACTTGGTACAGCATTGTAGCGATCAGTGCAAGCTGCTTTGTGTTCGTGGCGGAAGTGGCTACCAACTTCTGATGGTTAAAAGAATCCCGCTCAGTTTGGACCGGACGGCTAGAGAATACCCAGCCCCCCCTCCTTCCTACTGACATGGGAATCCCCCCCCCTTCTGAGTCCCTCTCTCTCGTTTCAGAGGCATCCTTGCTCCAGTGGAAAACACTCAACCGCCTGAGAACAGGAATGGGGCGACTAAATGTTGCTATGACTAGACGGGGCTTAAAAAACTGACCCAACCATCTGCGAATGTGGAGAGAAGGACGATGCGATACAACACTGCCCCCTACTGCCCAACCGGGGCAGCTTGAAAGATGGTGCAGAGTGCAACAATAATGCAAAGGACTGCGTATAAAAAAAAGTGAGGAAACTGTTGTATGACCACGTGACGCTTCAAAGACACGCAAATAAGAAGTTTGGAGTGTGTCCAGCAATGCCGCACTTCTCACTGTAGCCTCCTTATTAACATCTAGTATATAAGAACCACTTACTTTCCCGGGCAATACCGGCTGCCCTTGCTGATTTATATAATACTAAAACTTTGAAAATCTTGTTTGGTTGTTTGTTTGCACACTAAAACGAGGGAGTAGTAGTAGCAGCAGAAGTAAAATAAGAGAGGGAGAGTAAAAAAATGATGTAAATAAAGAAGAAAAGGAAAAGTCTAAAGTAGTCGTAGTAGCAGCAGCATCAGTGTAAAAGAATAAGAGCCAGATGATGACATGAATAAATAAATGACATAAATAAAGAAGAAAGGGAAGAAGAGAATGGAGTAAGGGTGCATTGGTGGTGGAAGATTAAAGGATCCCGTTCAGTTTGAAGCGTGCCCATCAGTGTTGCACTATTAGATGTAGGTTCCGTACAAACATCTAATATATATTAATCATTTTTTTTATACATGCGATTGAGGACCGCTTTTGATTTTAATATGCCCTAGAAACTTCCTCTTTTTGCGGAAGCCGGCTCAACCCGACTGGGGTGAATGCCGCATCAGGACAGGGAACCACTTTATTTCTTAGGCAGTGCCTCTGCTAATCTGTATTTGCTTGGAAGAAAGGGTTAGGGTTGTACTTGCTTGGGAGCAAGGTTTAGAGTTAGGGTTGTACATGCTTAGAAGGAAGGGTTAGGGTTGTACATGCTTGGGAGGAAGGGTTAGGGTTGTACTTGCTTGGGAGCAAGGTTTAGAGTTAGGGTTGTACTTGCTTGGGAGCAAGGTTTAGAGTTAGGGTTGTACATGCTTAGAAGGAAGGGTTAGGGTTGTACATGCTTGGGAGGAAGGGTTAGGGTTGTACTTGCTTGGGAGGAAGGGTTAGGGTTGTACTTGCTTGGGAGGAAGCCGGCTCAACTTGACCGGAATGATAGTCGATTTGCTTGAGAGAAAGGGGTTAGGGTTGTACTTACTTGAGATAAGGGTCTAGGGTTTAGGGTCGTACTTGCTTAGGAGGAGTGTTTAGGGTTAGGGTCGTACTTGCTTGGGAGGAAGGGTTAGGATTTAGGGTTAGGGTTGTACTTGCTTGGGAGGAAGGGTTAGGATTTAGGGTTAGGGTTGTACTTGCTTGGGAGGAAGGGTTAGGATTTAGGGTTAGGGTCGTACTTGTTTGGGAGGAAGCCGGCTCAACTTGACCGGAATGATAGCCGATACAAGAACAAGGGAACTGTGTAAGACATGAATAATGTGTTGATTTAATAAATTTACTTGATATGTTTTCGTCGCGTTTGTCTAAAGTAGTGAAATTAGAAACGACTGTGCGGCCGTGGCTAATAAGTAAATAAATGCATTGTATGTGTTCCATACAGTTGTTTTTCAGGATGAGGGTGGAAAAGATATTCGAACCCTTATCCCCCTCCCTTCCCCATATTTTCTGATAGGATGAAAATAGAAACAGTCAGGAACTTCCTTTTCCTGTTTAGAAAACGACGAAAAATATAAACTAGAAATGAATATGACTCACAAAAAAAAAAGAACGGTCGCCATCTTCGTCGGCACGTTTATTAATTAACGAAGAATATAAAAATACAGTGAACTTTTTTTTCGTCTCAATTAGATAAACTCGACCATTTCTACTTGTGTTTACAATGTATTTATTCGACATTCAGTTTCAAGATTAGAGGATTTTTAGGAGGAAGAATTTTGCTTAGACTAAACAACTTGAATCCATATAATCTTAAGATGCTAGGCTTAAGCACTTTAAAATGTTTGTCTGCCTGTCTGTTTGTCTGTACTTGTATGTGTGTGTATATATAATATATATATATATATATATATATATATATATATATCTGTATATATATATATATATTTTACACCACATTCTCAACAAAACTTTGTACAAAACATAAAAACAAAAACAACGCTCATTCCACTCATCACACATTTTGAATTTTAACGGCTGTGATTCGTTCGGAAAAAAAAAAAGAATAAATACATTCTTTTCACGTCATAATTTTTAAAAATTCTAACGACTGTTTCATTTTAACCCCTTCTCCCCCCCCCCCCGCTCCCAATTTTTTTCACGTCACAAACGCACCAAATATTTTTAGATATTGTATGTGTATGTTATTTCTTCAAATCAATCATCTTCGGAAAGTCTTGAAATAAAAGAGGACACGTTGAATAATTTTGGTTTTTCCTTCTTCATTTTCAATATAAAATTAGTTAAGTGTGTATATATATATCTATCTATCTATATATATATTTATATGTACAAGATAATCTAATCTAATGAACAAATCATGAATTTTGGAATATATATTCTAGGCAACACGATGAGTAACATAGGCACATTATTTTTTTTGTAAATTGTAACATTTAGGGGGTGCATATACATAGTTATGTATGTATGTATGTATATATTCGTTGTACATGATTAACTCCTAAACTAATGAACTGATGATTATGTCTGGAACTGATTGTGCACTGATGAGTCGTGGCAAGGCATCAACTTGGCCGAATTCTATTGTTCGGCAGTACTATATATCGAGATCGTACCCCAGTAGAATGATTGCCCACCATTGCAATCGACTGGCTGAATATAGTGGAATACCCTTTTTTGAGCCAAATATTGAAAGTAGTGGCTTATGGTCTGTCAAAAGTGTAAAGTGACGCCCGAACAACATCTTATGGAATTTCTTCACAGCAAAAATCAGTGCCAGTGCTTCTTTTTTCACTTGACTGTAATTGCGTTCAGCGGGTGCCAGGGATCTGGCTGCATGCATAATAGCTTTCTCAGTTCCATCTGTGAATCTATGCGAGATCACTGCTCGCACGCCATGATTTGATGCATCTGCTGCCACGACTATTTTCTGATTTTGGATCAAAATGTGTGAGCAGTAGGTCAGAGTTAATGAGTGCTTTGATCTTGTCAAATGATTTCTGACAGTCCACGGGCCAGGACCATTTTGCGTCTTTTGTCAACAGTTTGTCGAGTGGTAATTTGATGGAGTGAAGGCAAGAAACTACCGTAGTAGCTCACCAGCCCCAGAAATGTGCGTAGGCTGCTAACGTCCGATGGGGGTGGCATGTGTTGAATGGCTGCCACATTAGCAGGATCTGGACGACGACCTTGACAATCAAAGATTAATCCCAAGTATTTTATGGAAAGTAAATAAAAATGGCACTTTTCAGGTCGGAGCTAGAAACCAGAGTTTTGGATGCGGGTTAGGACCTTGGATAAGGGTTTCGGGTTATTATCAATAAATGCGAAAAAGATTTTAGAAAAACTCTTTTTGGTATTTATCGATAATAACCCGAAACGAAACCAAACATAACTCATAGATACAACCAGGGTTGTGGAATCGGAAGGAATAAGGTCCGACTCTGACTCCTAGGATTCTAAAATATCAGACTCCAGTTTCTTAAAGTTTTCAAATATTCAGACTGTCTGTTGGTTCTTTATAGATTAAAAAATCCGACTCCGACTCATATCATTCTTAAGAGTCCGACTCTGACTCTTTTAAAAACGTCCGACTCTGACTCTTTTAAAAACGTCCGACTCTGACTCTTTTAAAAACGTCCGACTCTGACTCTTTTAAAAACGTCCGACTCTAACTCTTTTAAAAACGTCTGAATCCGCAACTCTGAGTACAACACTGTCCTTTATCGTTACCATTTGAAAGTTGGAAAAACTCTCTATATAGCAAAGACATGTGTGTTCATGTATCCGATTTCAACAGTTGATCGCCTCGCAAAACCAACAATCAGCAGGTTAGAGTTAGGGTTACTCTTGATGTTTTAGTCACAGTCTGCATATGTGTTGATGGTTCGGGGAGATTATAAAAGTGACACAAAACTCCCACACTCAGAATTCAGATATCTCCACTTTGCATGAAATTCAAACCATAGGTATCAGAGACCAATTAAGATAGATCTCCCATATTTCAAGATCATCTGAATATTTTAAGTGGGCGTAAAAGACGCACAAGTCCCCAATTTGGACATCTGTTTTAATATTCGTTTTCTTTCTATGATGTTTGTGCTGTTGCAGGTTTAGGTTTGTGTCCGCGTTGCAGAGTCGGAAGATATGACGTGTAACTCTGACTCCGGCTCCAATTACGTACTTTACCGTCTTCCAATATTCAGACTGTCTGTTGATTCTTCGGAGATTGAAAAATCCGACCCTGACTTACAACTCTTTTTAAAACCTCCGACTCCTTCCAATTCCGCAACCCTGGAGCAGGAAGGGAATTCCAAAAACAAAGGAGAGTAGAAAGTGACTAACCTTGGGTTTACTTCTGGCAGCCTTGTAACTCTTGCTTCCTTTATTTTGTCCTTTAGTCCTCACATTCCATGAGCGATGTTTCTGACAAAGGGAAAAGAATTGCTGTTCTCTTGGTCGGAATCTATCCATCTCACACTTATCGTTGGCTAGTTTTTGATCTTGCAGATGTTTTTTTTTTTTTAGTTCCTTGCATCAAGTGGCTTCATGCCTTGTCTGAGCGCCTTCCATAAAAAAAATTAAAAAATGGTCCGAGGAAAGCAACTATCAGAATAGAAAATCTTCCCCAGAATTCCAAAATATCCAATTCCGGCTCCAATTACTTATTTGAAACTCTTCCAATATCCAGACTGTCTGTTTATTCTTCAGAGATTAAAAACTCCAACTCCGACCCCTAACATGTTTACAAGTCCGACTCTTTCGAAACCCTCAGACACCTTCTGATTCTGTGGAAGTACTTGTAAAACAAAGGTGCAACACTGTGATGATGCGACAGGGGTTGAAGCTTGGCAGACACTGTGGGAGCTATTAGGTTAGAAATTCTTTTTTGCACCCTGTTCAAGAAGGAGAGGTTAGTGGTTGGTGCACCAGCCCAGATATAGCAACAATACTCCATGCACTTAGCTTATCATAGTCGTAACAAGTGAGTTTGTAAATTTAAATCAACAAAACAGTTACTCACTTATATCTCTATCTATATAAAGTTAGATATGTTTATATATTTGTATATACAGGATTCACTCCTAAACTAATAAACCGCTCATTATGAATTTTGGAACACAGCTGCTATGGTGTAAGAGATCCAAATGTGGGCTATATTTAGTTTAATTTAGTTTTATGCTAATGGGTAAAACAGGGGGTCGAAGCTCTTTGTGAAAACTAAGATATCTCTGATGTTTGTGAAATTTTAAAAATAAGTATTAGACATCAATTAATAAATATTCTCTAAATTTCATTTTTCTTTGAAGTATTTTAAAAGGGGTTTTAGAAGGCATAATATGTGCACAACCGCCCATTTGAAAATCAAAATAGTTCACATTTGCATTGAATTTTATTCATAGTCATTAGACACTAATTATGCAAGATTCCCTGAATTTCAATTTTTTCTTAAGACCCTTTAAGCATCAGCCTTAAATTTTAGACATTTTCTAGAATCAAAATCTTGTAAGGGATTTTGATCAAAATTCGAATAATGGTTTAGTGTCATTAGATCTTGATTTTAATCTTTGTAAGGAGACATAAAAGTGGTGCAAAATTCTTCTGTTCAATTAATTTAAATTTTACCCGCCCTGGGACGGGTATTATTCTAGTGTGTGTATGTATATATATATATGTATATAACCCGGTTGAAATTCTTTGGATTACTACCCTGTGGATGTTTTACCCGGATTATTATTATATATATATATATATATATATATATATATATATATATTATTAATATATGTATTACAGATCAGATCTTCTGTAATACATATATAAATAAATATTACGCTCTTATTTTTGGAATAAGGATTCTAGACATAAGGTTTAGTATCATGAGATCTTGATTTTAGTCTTCATATGAGGACATAAAAGTGGTGCAAAACTGTTGTGTTCGAGGAATATATTTTACCTGTCCTGGGATTGGTATTTTTCTAGTTTTGTATATGAACTTGCTGCTCTGGTGCCCCCTCAACGTAAATACATTAGACCAACTCGACAATCAGCTAAATCCCATCCATTCACTGTGGAGGTCACCAGATGCCGGAAAGCCTTCTACTCCAATAGCTTCTTTCCTCGTGCTGATGGCCTCTGAAACTCCCTCCCTGCTCCCTGTTTCCCCGACTGTACCGACATGCAGAGGTTTAAAACTAATGTAGACAGACATCTCGCTACACAGCTCCCAACTTAGGATGACACCCAAAACCTACTCCCTAATTCTCAGTATCCCCTTACGTCTTCAGTGGTGGCCTGCCTTGCTTGGGGTAAAATATGTTATATATATATATATATATATATATACATATATATATATATATATATATAAGTTTATTTGTACAGCGATATATATTTAAAAAAAAAAAAAAAAAAAAAAAAAAAGATTCGTTTTACAAGTTTCATTGTTTCAGAATTGTTTCAATTCATGGATTTGGGACAAACAGAAACAATAAGCGATGATTAAACTCTCTCCTGAAATGCGCATTATCCAAGAAGTATTTGCTTTACGATAGGGACACTCTGTTAAGGAGACTATAATCCCAGGCATTACCACTTCTAAAACCAGGGAGATGGATTTATCACCTGCCTTTTTTTTTTCTTTTTTTTTTTTTAAATTTAATACTAATGAATCACCACTTACCAAGGCCAAAGGTCATTCGAGGATAAGCTTTATTGAGTTTGTCAATTGGAAGATGAACAATGCTATGAGAGGATTGGAAATGATAGATGGAAAGGACAGGGCAGCTTGACAAGTATTTGTTGACATTAGACTTGAAGACGACTATCTTGTATACAACAGGGAAGCAGTTCTGTGGTATTGTGTTTCACAGATGGGAAGTTCTTGGAAAAGAACTCTGTTTATGGAAGTTCCGTTTTTACGTCTGCCTGAGGCGCCTTCACTGGAGAATGCCGACGGGTCCATCAGAAAATTTTTGTAGGTAATTTGTTGCTGGTCATGAGCACTGTTATGATGCTCAGAAATGGCGCACATCACATTTTGTCACGTTCAGCCCTCGAGGGGAGGCAAGTAAATTGACGATAAGGACAATAGGAAACAAAATATATTGTGTGTTCGGAACTTTTTAGATGAGGATTGATAATTTGGATTATTCGGACTATTCTCATCTTGGATGTTATTCCCACAACATCTCGACCAATGTAACTTTCAAACGTCTTCCGGTGCGTCTTGTCAAATTCGGGAATCTTCATGTCGAATTCGGAAATTTGTACGGAATTTTGAACAAAACCTTTTATTTAATCCACATGGGGTAGCTTGTTCTCGTTCTGTCAGCCATGACCGGGTAGAAGTCTTAAGTAATTCTTAATTATATTCTTCGTATCGCCCGCACTGAGGATTGAACCTTCAACCTCCAGGAGACTGTCACTTAGAACTGATGATTACTAGCATTTATATCCGTTGTGCCACAAATTCTTGAAGTAGGTCAGAGATTACATTATTCAATTCACAGGTAGATTATTCTCATTCCATCAACCATGATCGGGTAGACGTCTTAAGTAATTTGTTATTGTTATCTTAGTATCACCCGCACTGAGGATTGAACCTTCAACTTCCAGAAGACTGTCACTTAGAACTGATTATTTACTTAGTAGTTTGCGCCATGAGTCTTTACAGACAAAACACACCTAAAGAAGGTTAGAGGTTACATCGGCTGAAACGTTGTAAGAATAACATCCAAGATGAGAATAGAAGTCCGAATAGTCAAAATAACACAGACTATTTCACCTGGTCGCTATTTTCATAACATATTTTGAATAAATGTGATTCTTGACTTTAAATTGTATTTGAAATCCACATCGGGGTCACCAATTTGTGAGGGAATTAACACGCATTAAATAAATTAACAACACAATTTGTACAAATTAAAGTATGTACATTTTATTCACAAACATCAAAAGGTATAGAAGATTCAAAAGTTCATACGACGATAAAGTTGAAATAAACTCAGCAAGTATGAACAGTTTAACTTGTGTACATTTTTTTCTCCTACTAGTATGTTTAAGTAGTGCTTATTTGACGTGAGGAGTGTGTATGTTATTCAAACTGCTAGGTCGTCGTATATTACTATGGTGACAAGTGAATGAACACTAGACTGCAGATAAGCTGTGCTTCTTTTCTTTTTTCTTTCTTTTTTTTTTATTTGAGATTAGGTTCCTAGCGGCTTGGCGCCAAATTTTGAACAGATTCTTTTAATGCTTTTGGTGGAGATAGTTTTAGCTCTTCTCATTGGCTGAAAAATATATTTTCTATTTTATTTGAATTTGGAATCGATTTTGTACAAAATATGTTTTTTTTAAAATTATTATTAAGATTTCTTTAGTGTTCACAAAATCTTCTTCCATGCCTGAAGTAATTCTAATTTGTTAATATTGTATTTTATTTTGGTGCTTGTGCATATCAGCCCTGACAATGAAATATTTAAAGAATGTATAAAATTTATTATGTACTTACGTGTTAGCTGAAAATAAGATTGTGCAGAAAAAATTATGCAAATTCATCCATTAGTTATTTAATTATAAATAAAAAACGATTTTAACGATTTTATCACTCGGTAGATATTTCCACCATTTTGTATCTTAGATTTTCCAGTGGTCAAGGACGATAACTCATATTTTCACGATTTCGGGGTTTGGGGTCTCCATTGTTTACAAAAATGTCAAAATGTACGTAAACTCATTTTTTTTCTTTTTCTTATAATTAAATAACTACTGGATGAATTTGCGTAATTTTTTTTCTGCACAATCTTATTTTCAGCTAACACGTAAGTACATAATAAATTTTATACATTCTTTAAATATTTCATTGTCAGGGCTGATATGCATAAGCACCTTTATTTTATATATTTCCGAGTGTAAAATAAAGATGGAGACATTTTCATTTTAAGAAGGTCAGGCAGACGATACCTTTTAGAATCTTTTTTTTTTTTTTCAAATAAAGTGTTAGCTACTTGATTTTTTGTGTGTGTGTCACTCACTATCCAGGTTTATCGACTATGTTCCCTTCGACAATACAAGAGGTTCGACGCTGTCTGGCTGTCCTTATGCTAAGTCTCAACTGATCACGATTGTGGGGGTTGACTGTCTCCATTTGCCACTGTTTACTATACGGTCTTGCTTGACGGTTTCTTTCCGTGTCTTCTTTTTGCCGTCCAGTCTTAGGTCTCTGCAAGTGCTGATATACGCCTTGCTTCTGTTAACATGCCCGAACCAGCGTGCGTTCATAAAAATAGATTCAAAAACTTTTTTTGTGTGATATTTAAAGGAAAAAGTTTCCCACGCCTTTTTTTTTTTTTTAATTTTTAAATATTTTATTATTTAAAATTGAAAAAAAAAAAAAAATATTCACGGGCTAAAATAACTCGTGAATAATAATAAAAACAATTCTGGTAATTTTGTTAAAATGAAAGTCAAGTTGAAGAGTATTTTTTTTTTTTTTTAAAGGCTTTAAACGTTATATAACATTTGCGAAGGGGAGATTTAATATTTATTGTATTAAAAGCAGTGAAACAGTTATGAGCCCCCCCCCCCCCCGCCGCACCTTCCTTCAAAAAATATAAAATATTGTAACATTCTTCAAGACTGTCAAGGGTTCTTTCCCCCCCCCCTTTCGTTTATTCTCTTTCTCCTTCCCCATCTTTCTCTCCCCCTTCACACCCACCCCCGCCTTTCTTTATTCCACTTTTCCTCTCTTCCCTCTCTTTTCCAGACTCCCTCTATCCCCTTCCCCTCTCTCTATCTTCCCTTCTATCTCTTCCTTTTATCTCCCCCCCCCTCATCTGTCCCTTTTTCCTCTCTATCTCCTCTCACCCCCCTCTCTCTTCCACCACTATATCTTTTCTTATATTTTCCGTCCTTGTTTTCTCTTTCCATTCTTCCTCCTTCTCTTTTTCTGCCTCGCTCTTTCTCATTTTCCCATAAAACACTCTTTTCCCTCTATATTCATTCTCTACCCCCTCTCTCTCTCCCCCTCTCACCCCCTCTCTCTTTCTGGCACTCCTGTTTCGCTGTGGACACTAGTCACTCCTTATAAAAATGCTCTGCTGACTTAGAGCTTAGACGACTTCCTGACGACCACCTCCCCCCACCGCCCTTCCTCCCCAAACAATAAAATTGTCACAGTCACGTGGGTGTGACCCCCCCCCCCCCACCTCCGCCTCGCAAGTGCCTGGGAAAACATGGTTTCATTTCTTCCAGTGCAATCTTTTTTTTTTTTTTTTTTTTTTTAAGTCAACAAGACAGACCTTGAAAGAGGCTAATAAACGTAGTAAAAATAGGCCTCGGATATAAAATGAAAAATGAACAACACAAAAAAAATTAGATTTAAGAAAAATATGGAAACTTTTTCGATTTATAAGCAACCAGCTGACGTATGCGGCTACGTGAGGTTTCTCAAATCAAGGGAGGCGCGATAGCGCTCTATCCCGTAATAGACTTCAAAAACGGCCTATGCTGGAAATCTCATTTCTTTAATCAATCGTAACTCAAAAATCAATAAACCAAATTAGTTAAAACTTTGCACAAAATTTTCATTTGATAGGTTCTATAAGTGTGTAGAATTTCAGCATCATTAGTCACGGCAACCCAGAGATCCAGAAAGTTCAATCATGAAATCATGTTATCTGTGTGTACGTACGTATGTATGTGCCACCCTGTATCTCATCAACTATTTGATGGATTCAGCTGATTTTTGGCAGAAATAGAGGTTCTAGGGTCTAGTTGATGGCATTTTAATTTCAGTTTACCATATACCTTAGTTTTCCAGAAAATTCCAAAAAACCTTAAAAATGACCATAGCCTTTACAAAAGTAGTGCCATTCCATGAAAAATGCCAGTATACTGAAATCATATGCCCTTAATAGGGTTAAGATGAAAACTCATATACACTAAATGTACAAAAGCAAGGAAATTCCCAAATTTTTACACTTTTATTGTCATTAAGGGTATGCGAACACAACAGGGCTATGTATTTTACTGGTAGGAATTTTTCTTCAGCGCACCTCACACACTTCATCCACTCATGCATAGAGATTTATACTGTAGTGATGTGATAATGAAATGGTTTGGTTGATATTTAGTCATACCCTTAATGACAATAAAAGTGTAAAAATTTGTGAATTTCCTTGCTTTTGTACATTTAGTGTATATGAATTTTCATCTTACCCCTATTAAGGGCATATGATTTCAGTATACTGGCATTTATCATGGAATTTTCATGAACTTTGAAATCATCTAATGAGACTCTGTAGCTTGGAATATGGTATAAACGACTATCACGTCTTTGTAAACGTACCAATATCAATGTTGATTATTAAAATGTTATAAGTGGTGAATAGGAAAAAAAATGGACAAAAAAAATAAAAATTGAGAATGGGTCACTATTAAGCAAGTGCTAAATTCACCAGAAGGTTGATGTGAATGACAGAAAAACAGGGTCAACAAACAAAACATATTTATATATTTACTAATTTATTGTAGTATGAAATATATTTGGAGTGAATAAATTGTTTGTTAGAAAAGTTAAAAGTTCTCGTGTGTGAATAAAATTAGAAGTGTGTGTGTGTCTATATGTTTTCTGTCAGTGTGAATAGGCAGTGTGGCATTGTGAGTGTGTATTTGCTTGCCTTTGTTTTGCAGTATGTGTGAATATGTGTGAGTGATTTGAGTAGTCATTTGTAGTCGTATGTGCATTGGGTGTATTGTCTCAGGCTAACTGGACTCCATCTTGGATTCCTTTTTTTCTTGGTTTTTGGTTGTCCAATTGCTGTTTTTATTAAAAATTGGTATTTTATACCGGCTCGCTGTTTATCATGCATCTTCTAGTGTGTGTGTGTGTATATATATATATATATTAGTAGAATGTTTTAAAAGGCTGTGGGCAATGCAAATTCCGGGTAAGATGTAAGTAGGAAGGAACAAAAATAATAAATCGAATACGAAATATGACTTACTATTTATTTTTCCTAAAATCTTACATAACAGCAAAAGTGTTGTTAGCTGTTTGTGTGATGTCCGGATGATTAAAAAAAAATCATTTAATATTTCGGGAAAAGAAACTTCCCTTTGTCAAAAATAATCAAACCAGAAGAAATTTCTCCGACTATGCAGAGAATCTGACAAAATAAAATGTATATATATATATATATATATATATATATATATATATGAGAAAGGAAGGATGATAGTAATCTGACGTAATAGGAAATGAAAAAGTAAAAAAAAAAAAACAAGAGATATTTTTTATATATTCATCAACGTTTCGTCTTTATTGTAAGACTTCCTCAGGATTATAATTTGAAGAAAAATGTCATGCAAGTACATCGAAATTTTGGGTAGACATGATGGAGAGATAAAGGAAAGTAGTAGCCGTGGCTACTGTGAGCGCTGGAGGAGAGTCCAGGCTGTGAGAAGTCAGTGGTGACGAAGAATGTATATATATATATATATATATATATATATATATAATATTATATCTTAGAATAATGAATTCCACCCTGAATAGAAGTTTTCCTCCACTTTTATGTCCCCTTACACGGATTAAAATCCAGATATAACGATACAAAACTTTATGTCTCAATATTTATTCTAATTTTGATCAAAAGCCATTTCATGATTCTGATTTAAAATATTGTGCCCCTAAAAACCTCTTTAAAATATTGTGGCCCTAAACACCTCTTTAAAATATTGTGTCCCTAAAAACCTCTTTAAAATATTGTGCCCCTAAAAACCTCTTTAAAATATTGTGCCCCTAAAAACCTCTTTAAAATATTGTGCCCGAAAAAACCTCTTTAAAATATTGTGCCCCTAAAAGCCTCTTTAAAATATTGTGCCCCTAAAAACCTCTTTAAAATATTGTGCCCCTAAAAACCTCTTTAAAATACTCCAAAGAAACTGAAATTTAAGGTATATTTATTAATTAATGTCTAATACCTGTTAAAGTTTCACAAAAATCGGGATTATTTGAATTTTCACGAAGGTTATCACCCCCTTTTTACTTCCTTTGCATAAAACTAAATTAAACTAAATGTAGTCCACATTTTCACCCCTTACACCTAGCAACAGTGTTCCAAAAATCGCAATGATCGGTTAATTAGTTTAGGAGTGAATCATGTACATACAAATATATAAACATACCTAACTTTATAAAGGTAAACAAGATATATATATATATATATATAACTTCTTTGTAAAATGGTAGGAAAAATCCCAGCAGAGTGCTCGATTAATTAAGAATTAAAGTTAAAAATTAAGAGCATAATATTTATTTATTCTGGTACAGAAAAATTAGTACAACATTCGTACCGTCGGTTTCAAGCACGGAAGGTCTTACCCATCCGGCTCTCTTCAGCTTCTGTTGTCATCAACAGAAGCTGAAGAGAGCCGGATGGGTAAGACCTTCCGTGCTTGAAACCGACGGTACGAATGTTGTACTAATTTTTCTGTACCAGAATAAATAAATAAATATAAATATATATATATATATATTTATATTTATTTATTTATTCTGGTACAGAAAAATTGACAACATCTTTGAAGCACGCATGAGAATGTATTTAAGTGAAATATTTTGAAAATCAACAATCGTGCAATTTAAATGAAAAATTCATTTAGTTAATTTTTTTTTGCAAGCTTTCGTTGTAGAACAACTTTGTCAGGCGAGACTGTGTTATAGTTTTTTTCTTCTTCTTTTCTTCCTCCTCATTTGATGGTATTAACCCCGAGGGGTCGAATCACGATATGAGCAGAAAGAGACGTTAGGATAAGTGTAGTCCTGGCGATGTTATGCGCACATTGGCGTTTTTTAAGTAAGAAAATTGACAACATCTTTGAAGCAGGCATGAGAATGTATTTAAGTGAAATGTTTTGAAAATCAACAATTTCCTTACTTAAAAAGTGCCAATCTGCGCATAACATCGCCAGGACTACAGTTATCTTGACGTCTCTTTCTGCTCATATCGTGATTCCGGGGAAGGAGAGGGGGCTTTGTTAACTATTCTGTACTTTCATCTAACAATTTGATAAATAACTTAATAGATAAAAATTAGTACAAAACTTGGACAACCAGAAGAGTAGGCGACCTAAAATAGGAAGTTTTTATCATCAGGAACTAAATATGACTGAACACTGTTTGCTGCTGACTTTGAGTCGCTTACTCTTCTGGTTTGCCAATTAAATACGGATTCATAAAATTTCAAATAAGCTTCTGGTCCAGGCAATTATTATTTATTACATTTTCTGAATGGTATTACGGCGATTTATTCGTTTTACAGCCAAAATGGCGGACAATGAACCGTTTGCTAATTTCCGAATTCACAAATGAGTATTTATTTACTCCTCTCCAGGAGTTAGGCACAAGGCCAGTTTTATCTTACTCCCACAAGTAAGATGTGACCCAAGGTCGGGTCAGGAAAGTGGGGTTTGAAAAGCCAGTCCCCGAGAAGGTGAGCACTCTGGCCATTAAAAATTGCCTGGGCAGCCCCGTCGGCATTCCCCGGTAGGGGCGCCTCAGGCAGTAAGCAATAAACTTACTCCTCTCCAAAGAGGGGAGGCGAAGCCTGGGAGGGTGGACCTCCTAGAACTGCACAGGACAGACCCATAGACCGGCGTAAATCAAGCCCCGAAGGCCAAGACAATACCAGTCTATGGGGTGCAGTATCCATCGGAACAGATACTACACTTTGATCTTAGCCAAAAGGCCAAGAACGTTAATTTCAAATTTACCTTAAATTATTTTAAAGTAAATACAGTTGGGAAATTAGTCTAAAACAATTTATTTAGGTTTACTTACACATTTGTGAGGTCGGAAAAAAAAACAGAAATTAGCAGATGGTTCATTGTCCGCTATTTTGGCTGCGAAACGACTAAATCGCCGGTGTAATTTCAGTAAACTATCTATACAATCTGCGATTACCCTCGCTTGGGAAACATACATTGGGGAGATAATTAGCCTTCCCCAGTATTAGTAAACTTAAAAGGCCATTTCACTTTCGGCTCAATCTTGTATTTAATATAATTCTGCTTGTTTTTTTTTTGCATATAAATGTTCATGTTGTATTGTGGTCATGATATCTGCCTTTTTTGTTTAAAATGTTCATATCTGAGCAATAAAAACCATGTTTCAAAGTGAACATAAAATTAATAATTATATCACCAACCGCAATTATTCGTATTGAAGCTTTTTTTTCATTCTTTTCTTTCTTTCTTCTTTTTCTTCATTTAAACTCCTTTTTTTCACCGACTTCCTGACTTAAAATGCACCAAACATTGATGTTATTGTTTTTTCCTTTCCCATTGCAAAACTCAATCATGTTCTGCAAAGCCCCTCCCCCTCCCCCAAAAAAATTCCTCAACAAAACAACTAAACCAAACCAAACACAATGAATAAATATTTGAATATATTAAAGAACTTGAAGCATAAAAACTTTTACAAAACTGACCGGATTCGGCATTAAATAACCCGAAAAGGGTTGATATGCCGTAAAACAAAACAACCAAACCAAACTCCATTTTTTTCTCATTTTCTTTCTTTCTTTCTTGTAAGGACACCCAATCCCAATTCACAACGTAGTTGTCCGTCATATTTAAATATGGTTTCCCATTGAATTTTGAATGAAAAAGAAATATGTATACATTTTATTTAATGTTTGAGGCATTTTAATTTTCCTGCCTGTATGTGGAATTTTTATACACTGATGAAGCCTCTTCATGAATATTTGTGATATTATTGTATTATAAAAATATGTTCTTGAAATGGGCAGAAACAATTGTCTCTCAATAAATTGTTTTTGAAGGAAATATGGAATGTTTCTCTGAATAACTTCGGCTTACATAATGTTAAATTAAGAGCTCTAGTCGTACACTATTGAGCTACAACATAAACCTTTATGTAAACTTAAAGAAATTCATGTAATATATATATATATATATAATTCAATAGAGTACAAAATTTAAGACATAATCAATATTTAAAATATAATCATGCTTCAAAAATGAACACTTACCATCGTTTATCCATATGTACGCGCGTTTCAAAAAATCAGTTTATTATCACTATTACATTCGAGTAAAACTAGACAAACTTTTATGATTTTCCTCATCAGCATATAGATTTTATCAATTCATATTCGGATAACTTTGTAATAATATGAAAGCTCTGTTTAACATAACATGTTAACCATTGAGCTTATTTTTATTTGCAGTATTTAGTATATCCTGGGGATCCGTAAGATTTTATTTTTTAATAAATAAATGTTGTATTATGTAATCTCTTGGGAATATTGCAATTGGTTTGGTTCTTTAACTTGAATTTTTCCATATATATATTAAAATAAACACTACCTTGAAAAAGCTGTAAACAGTTATAATACATATATATATATATATAAAGTCAGTTCATATTATATTCCAATAACCATGGTTTTATTTTATTATTTTTATCTTTTCACATTTCCAAAAAACATAACATTTTTGTGAGATATATTTTTACGGTCCGTTTCATTTGTCTTGTGCCAAACAACATTTTTATGTCAATCGTCTCTGCAACACTACAAAATATTGTAATTTAAATCTTTTTAATTAAATTCATGAACACTTGAATCATCCAAAGAAATCAGTTTTGAAACATTATTGAATGGTAATCGTTTTCTGAAGAAGAAAAAAAGAATATATATATATATATATATAATAATTAATTTTATTGTTTCCATGGTTACTTCATAAACCGCATAATGTCTTCACTTTAAAAAGATAAAACGCATGGTTTTTGCATTGAATCAAAAATATAATTTAAAAACCAATAGGATTTGCTGGAATCGGATACAAGACAAACAAATAACGAAAGAAAGAATTCTAATTAAATACAATGAAAATATAAGCTGAAGCCGTTCTTCAATCTGATTGGTTGGTTTGAAACTCTGCTGTTTCGGGTGCACCTACAGATCATCTTCTGATTGGCTAACATTGAAAGCATGTCACTTACATGCTGGGCAAGCAGAGTCTATTCAGAAAGCACACATTAATCTTATACGTGTGTGTGTGTGTGTGTGTAAAAAAATTAGTGTCTTTTAGGCACATGTACAACGCATGCATATATATATATATATATATATATATATATATATGTATATATATATATTAGTATGAAAATATACTTATGGCAAGTAAGGTACACAGAAACGTTTCTTTTGTTTATCGGGTAAACCATCAGACTAATTGTATGGATTTAAATTTTACGATTATTTTTCTTATTAGTTTTCATATAGGAATACAGAATGTTTTCTTAGACTACTACCTGTAATATTCTTCAGTGTAAAGAGTAATATATATATATATATATATATATATTTTGTTGAATATAACAGACAACTTATGATCCTTTCAATACTTCGAATTAGAATCTTAGTTTCGGGGATGGGGTGTGTGGAATTGGCCGATGAATCTGCCATAGTTTTGATTTGTATCCCAAGTACTTTCAGACCCATCCGGGTCCATCTTCAGGGGAATGAGGATAATTCAGGTACAGACCATGTGTTAGATTTATCGGCCAATTCCCCCTCCCTTCCCCGAAGCTAAGATTCTGATTCGGAGTATTGAAATGATCTACCAAAGGATATCCAGACATAAGTTGTCTGTTATATTCAACAATACTTGCCTGTAAGAGAAGATGCTGCATATATATATATATATATATATATATATATATATATATATATATATATGATCTCTACACTGACGATTCCTGAAACGTATACGTATGTAGATAAAAACAAATATTTATAATTATTTGTCGCCCCCAAATCTAGGGTGGGCTCTGTAGTGAGTAGTATTAACACAGCCGTCATCATGGTTTCAATGCATGTTCCTTTCAGTAGTCGAACAGCTTAACGATGGCTGCCTTTGAATAGGTTTAATCTCTTGCTGATTTACCGGGTTGTTGATAACGGCCGTGTGGTCTAAGGCGTCAGAATTTAAGTTTGAAACATGACTTGTATTCCGGAGTTCGAGTCATCGACTAGTATGAATAATCATCTCTATACACTGATGATTCGCGAAAGGATGAAATGTATACGTATGTAGATAAAACAAATATATATAAGTTCCGAATACGTTCGTCGAACACTCTCGACTAGTCTTCTATCTGTGCCCGCTTCTAGGTACATATAGATCTTAATTTCCCTAAATTATGTGACAGTTTCCGTGGGCCGAGTGGATATGGTTGACTCTGTGTACCGGATTCGCGCCTCCCGACCGTCTGAAATTGTTACTTCCCTGCACTGATGAGAGCAATAAGCTTGAAACGCTAGCGTCTGTAGGTATAAATAATTTAATATTTATTTATAAATATTATATATATATAATGTAGATAAAAACAATATTTATAATTATATATAGGAGACTGGATATTGACATGAACACAGTTTTATATTTTTTTTTTATTGAAAGTTGGGTTTTGCTCACTACTTTTTATATTTTCAAATATTTGCTAAACAGTAATACAATTTTTTTATTTTTCTTCTGATGAAAAGAGCTTATTTTTGAAAATCCATGGATTAAGGAAAAGAAAAGCTTTTTTTTTATATTCCATGTTTAAATATTGATGATTTTTTTAGTGGTCGTTTTAAGATTTAAAATAATTAAATAATAACGAATTTCTCTCGATTCATTGAAGCCATTTGTCGTTTTACAGAGATGTAACATCAACAAATATTTTTTTTTCAAAGAAAACACCACCACGCTGACAGTTTTTTTTATTACTTGATCTCATATTCCAAATATTATTTTTAACGTTTCTTTCAAGGCAAATTGTAAATATGACTATATTTGAATTATTTACGACCAGCAATATATCTCCCCAGTGAGATGAATACTGCTAATATATATATATATATATATATATATATATATATATATATATATATCGAAACAGTTTTTCATGGTAAGCAACTGATGATCCCTTAAAATAGTGTTAGAAACTAACTAATATAATAACTGTAAAAAATAAATTGACTTACATGAGTAATTTTCCACTGGAAGACTTGAGACTATAAGTTGTTTTTTTTATATAATTTTTTTAATTTTTTTTATATAGTTTTAATGGTTGAGAAACTTCCGAGACTATATATATATATATATATATATATATATCCTCCACTCTATAATAAATTATAGAGTGGAGGATATATAAACCACCACTCACCAATTCCCAGACCTGACATATAGATGGCCCCACTAATAAAAATGCATGACTTTTTATAAAGTACTAACCTTCAAATGACACGTGTCAAAATTTGAGACCAATCAGACTATTAGTTTACAAATTACAGTTTTTTAAGTGAAATGGCTACTGTTGCAAATTCTCAAAACAATGGAAAAATCTGAATTTTGAGTATTGATGCTTTCTGATGGGAAAAATACTATTGAAGCAAAGCAATGGTTTCATAAGTGTTATTCGGACTCTTCTCTGTCGGAAAAAAAATTGTTAAGAGATGGTATGCAGATTTGGATTGGATTTGAAGAACTGATATTGTAAACTAAAACGTATTTTAAGGCCAAAGACAAACCGTTCTACAAAAAATTGTTAGAGAAGCATTGGAATCGATGTATCATCTGTTCAAAGTGAACTATCTCAGCTCCCGGCATTGTTTCGAGTCGTGCTGGACTTCACCTTGCCTCTGTACTCAAGCAATGCTGGTTCAGAAGAGATGTACGGTTAGAAATTGCGAAACACTTGCTTCACTATATACACATCGAGCAGTCACTCTTACAAGAGGTATCTATTGATCTCCCTAGACTGATAAGAAGACCAACTATAGTCTTGTACACTTTTGAATCCAACGCATATTTTTTACCAAATAAACAACCTACATTTCAAAAAAAGCATTGAATTGTTAGAGAATCGTTGGAATCGATGTATCATCCTAGGAGGAGACTATGTTGATGAATAAAGTCGAATTTTGCCTCAAGGTTGTTGTTTTATTAGTTAGGCCCGGTATTTATTGAGTGATGCGTTATCGCATTCTAATTGAACAAAATGGCTTTAGATTACAAAGAAATCTTAAAGTGGCGTATTTGAGAGGGGTTATCACCGGTGTGAAAGTGCTGACGTCACATTCGGCCACCATTGACCTGTACACTTCTTCAACGTTAACCTAATTTTAATTGAACAAAAATTACTTGAGCTTGCAAAACAAATCTTCAATATGATTGATTTACTGACACAATAAAAGCAAAACAAAGAAGAAATGGAAAAACCTTACTGCTCCCCCAAAAAGTGTCTGGCACTTGTTCTATGGAACCATCTTCTACTTTAGACCAAACATTTTTGGGCTTTTTTTTTTTGTGCGTACCCTGTGAATTCACTTTGTGGTACCCAGTTAAATTGGATACCCTTCTTGCTGATTTGTTGTTTTCTAAACAGGGTCCTAAAACCCTTGGGTGTTAATTGCTACTGAGGCATGTTGTAACGTATTGCCAGAATAGGAGGCGGGTATATTATTTAAAAAAAATTTTTTTTCTTTTCTGGTGTGTACACGAAATCAGGTCTGTCTGGCACACAGGGAGCGTTGATGCCTTAGGGAGAGGGAGACAGGGTGGTTGTTTTGCAAAGTCACACAAAAAAATGTGTTCTGGAAAAGGAGAGGCAGTCTTTTAGTTTGTCTTAAGAGCCATGTAACCCTCATCCTCTCCCGATACCCAATGCAACGAAATGACTGTCGCCCCCCCCTGCCCATACCCACACATTGCAACGAGAGAACTGCACCCCCTCCCCCTCCGTTACTAAATAAGATGACTGTCCCATTTTTATGTAACCATGGTTTCTGCCAAATAAGCTTTGAGAGACTAGAATTCCAGAAGTGTAAAATGTTTTGGCGCTAAAAGATTGTTTTGTTGTTTACTTTTGAGACATTGGCATCAGATTTAAAGACTCGCAGACTTTTCAAAGTGGCGTGAGGAATGAAATTACTTGACTAGATGGAAGTAAGCTTAATATTTTTTGTTCATTTTATTTAAAAATAAAAAATGAGAGGGGGGAGGTGGTAGGTATAGGAGTTTAGGCTACATGTATTTTATTTATTTTTTTGCATCTATGTTGTTTTTTTTGTGTGTTTTGTAACTTATCTGTATATTTATAAAGTTGAGGTATTTGTCGCACTGACAGTGAGATTAAAAGGCCAATTTCCTATTCACAATACGAGAGCAGTTTTCTAGTATACCCAGTCATGTATATGTAATCAATATCCGAAGCTTAATTTCTTTTAAATGGAAATCGCTCCAGACAAGGCATGAAGCCACTTGATGTAAGGAACTTAAAAAACTAACCAGCAATAAGTATCAAATGGATAGATTCTGACCCAGAAAACAGAAATTCTTTCCCTTTTGTCAGAAACATAGCTCATGGAATGTGAGGACTAAAGGACAAAAAAGTAAACCCACCAGTCACTTTCTACTCGCCATTAAATTAGCATATTGCTTTGTAAAACGAACTCTCATTAATTAACTGTTTTCTTTTACGACGATTGTTTTTATTTTACAATTACTCAAAGTGATTTACTATAGATCGTGGATAAATGCTTATCATTTTGAATGTGTAGAGTCTTTCTGGTTGTTTACCGTCAATTTTACTTGTGTGGGTTGTGATTTAGGGTTTCCTCAATTTTTATAGGCAACACCAGGGATACGGATCCCGCTAATCTTATATATAAAGAAGAGTCAGCCAATCAATAATACAGCATATTCTTTTGAAATACTGTATATATAGTAGAGAGCAAAGACCCCAAAATATCTATTTGCATACCTAATTTGTATAACTGTTTAAACTGTTTATAATAAATTAATGTTTGGTGCAATTCATTTGTTATTTTATTATCCTATTTTTCCTATATATATATGCAATAGTTTTGTCGATATTAGCAGTAATTAATTGAAGTGATTTAATTTAATAAAAAGGATAAATTACTAAAACCTTTCTTAAAACATGTTCATTAATTTTCAAGGGATGTAATTTAAATGAAAACTATTGAAAGAAGGATATATCGACGAGGCATAAGAGTAGTAAGAAAAGTTCATAGAGAGAGGGGGAGTTGAATCTTCTCTCTCTCTTTCTCTCTCTCTCTCTTTCTCTCTCTCTCTCTTTCTCTCTCTCTCTCTTCTCTCTCTCTCTCTTTCTCTCTCTCTCTTTCTCTCTCTCTTTCTCTCTCTCTCTTTCTCTCTCTCTCTTTCTCTCTCTCTCTTTCTCTCTCTCTCTTTCTCTCTCTCTCTTTCTCTCTCTCTCTTTCTCTCTCTCTTTCTCTATCTCTCTTTCTCTATCTCTCTTTCTCTATCTCTCTTTCTCTTCTCTCTCTTCTCTCTCTCTCTCTTTCTCTCTCTCTCTTTCTCTCTCTCTCTTTCTCTCTCTATTTCTCTTTCTCTCTCTCTTTCTCTTTCTCTCTCTTTCTCTCTCTCTCTTTTTCTCTCTCTATCTCTTTCTCTCTATCTCTTTCTCTCTCTCCTTTTCTCTCTCTCCTTTTCTCTCTCCTTTTCTCTCTCTCTCTTTTTCTTTCTCTCTCTCTCTTTCTCTCTCTCTCTCTCTCTCTTTCTCTCTCTCTCTCTTTCTCTCTCTCTCTCTTTCTCTCTCTCTCTCTTTCTCTCTCTCTCTCTCTCCTTTTCTTTCTCTCTCCTTTTCTTTCTCTCTCCTTTTCTCTCTCTCTTTCTCTCTCTCTCTTTCTCTCTCTCTCTTTCTCTTTCTCTCTTTCTCTTTCTCTATCTCTTTCTCTTTCTCTCTTTCTCTTTATCTCTCTCTTTCTCTCTCTCTTTCTCTCTATCTCTCTCTCTCTCTATCCCTCTCTCTCTCTCTCTCTCTCTCGTTAGTAAAAATAAAAGATTATAATTGAATTAAAAAAAGACTAGTTGAATTTGTAACTTTAAGAGGTTCAATTATTCATTTCATTTCATTCATCATTTTCAATCCTCTCATAATATTCATCATCATTCAACTGTCAACGATTGATTCATCTCATTTAACCCTTATCCTCGAGTGGCTTTTGGCCTTGATAAGTAGTGACTCCTTAGTAAATCATAAATAATAATGGTGTTAATAATAAAACAACTAATGCTACTACTGCTAATACTTTTTAAAAATTTGTTTTAATTCCCACCAAACAAGGGGGCACATTGCCACTGAGAGATGTAAGGGGCCAAACTGTGGATTAGGGGCCAAATTCATAAGGAGGTCATCCTAATTGAGAAGTTGAGCAGCGAGATGTTTGTTTACATCCTTCCCCCCCTCTCCCTCATTTCTCCCTCATTTCTCCCATTTTCACTCAACCAAACACCATGAATAAATATTTGAACATATAGAGAACTTGAAGCCTAAAAACTTTTACCAAAATGACCGGATTCGGCATTAAATAACCCGAAAAGGGGTTGATATGCCACAAAACAACCAAACCAAACCAAACACCATGAACAAATATTTGAAGATATAAAGAATTTGGAGTGTAAAATCTTTTGCCAAAATTATCGGATTCGGCATTAAATAACCCGAAAAGGGTTGATATGCCGTAAAACAAAACAACCAAACCAAACACCATGAATAAATATTTGAATATATAGAGAACTTGAAGCCTAAAAACTTTTACCAAAATGACCGGATTCGGCATTAAATAATCCGAAAAGGGTTGATATGCCATAAAACAACCAAACCAAACCAAACACCATGAATAAATACATGAACATATAAAGAATTTGGAGCATAAAATCTTTTGCCAAAATGATCGGATTCGGCATTAAATAACCCGAAAAGGGTTGATACGCCGTAAAACAAAACAACCAAACCAAACACCATGAATAAATACATGAACATATAAAGAATTTGAAGCATAAAATCTTTTGCCAAAATGACCGGATTCGGCATTAAATAACCCGAAAAGGGTTGATACGCCGTAAAACAAAACAACCAAACCAAACACCATGA
This sequence comes from Sepiola atlantica, assembly GCA_963556195.1. Taxonomy (NCBI): domain Eukaryota; kingdom Metazoa; phylum Mollusca; class Cephalopoda; order Sepiida; family Sepiolidae; genus Sepiola; species Sepiola atlantica. The sequence goes on along the minus strand of OY744534.1, from coordinate 406,006 downwards.
ATAAATACATGAACATATAAAGAATTTGAAGCATAAAATCTTTTGCCAAAATGACCGGATTCGGCATTAAATAACCCGAAAAGGGTTGATACGCCGTAAAACAAAACAACCAAACCAAACACCATGAATAAATACATGAACATATAAAGAATTTGAAGCATAAAATCTTTTGCCAAAATGACCGGATTCGGCATTAAATAACCCGAAAAGAGTTGATACGCCGTAAAACAAAACAACCAAACCAAACACCATGAATAAATACATGAACATATAAAGAATTTGAAGCATAAAATCTTTTACCAAAATGACCGGATTCGGCATTAAATAACCCAAAAAGGGGTTGATATGCCACAAAACAACCAAACCAAACACCATGAATAAATACATGAACATATAAAGAATTTGAAGCATAAAATCTTTTGCCAAAATGATCGGATTCGGCATTAAATAACCCGAAAAGGGTTGATATGCCGTAAAACAAAACAACCAAACCAAACTATGTCCTCATTCAACTACACACTAAAAACAAACACTTATAGATTCCAAAACTATTAGCGAAAATTGCAGCAAATTGGGCATGAAGCGCCTTTGGCATGCTGGATGTGTGCTACTGCTAATATTAATGATAAAAAACACGGGCGTTCGGAATAGCATTTTCCAACGCTGAACGTGCAGATTGAATGGACGCAACATAAGAATCTCCGTTCTTCCATTGCGAATGTTGCGAATGTCACTAAACAACCCAAGGTCATCCTGAATCCTTCTATTTTGCTTCAGCGCTGCAGGCCTGATGCCCCTGCTGGCCCTACCCTTCTGAGTGCAATGCTACCCGACGGGCGTGTCCCCAGGAACTCTGCTTCAGTTAATTATCATCATTTGCCGCCAACCTTGAAGCGACAGAAATTATATTTCTCATTCAAACACAGTTTATTTGTTCTGCTTTTATGACGTTTTGTTTTTAGCTTTTTTTTTTCTCACTTATTATATTTTATTAGCTTTTTATAGCTTATTTTATTAGCTTTTTTTAGCTTATTTTTTTTTTTTTTTTTTTTTAAGCTTATTTTGTTAGGGTTTTTTTTCTTCATATTTTCAAGATATTGTCCCTAGAAACGACTTCAATGACACAAATAAGACACCGCCTTGAACTTTGTGTATATAACAAATACAATAAGGATAACCATAACACCTCATTATCTTCTATTATATAAAGGGAAGTTGTGCGTGTCTGTATGTCCAGCTAAAACTTAAAAACTACAGAACAAAAACCATCAAAGTTGATATTTTCTTGATCAGCGCTGCCTGAAATGAATAATATCTAAAATTTAGAAAAAAAAATCTATGCGTTGAACTTAAACTGCAGCCGATTTCGTCGGTGGGGGAGGGGGCTCAATTTTCCAGTCATTTTCATGTACTAACTAAAGGGAAATAACTCTGATTTTTTTTCAAGGAGTTATTTCCCTTATGCCGATTTGAGTAATCTATAAAAAGTGTATGTCCAGGGAGAGGAATGGGCTGGGCAGAGAAGAGAGAGAGAGAGAGAAAATGGTGAGGGGTGGGGAGAGGATGACCGGGGAAGAGAGAGAGATCGAAGTTTTAATAGAAATATGTTACACTTTTGCCCCGGGCAACGCCGGATAGCCTTGCTAATTTTGAATATTGCCAAATACAAAAACATGTCCTTATTACTGGGTGACCCCCCCCCTTCCCCCCCAAAAATGCCACTAGTGAAATTCACTATCCTTTCTGCAATCCAACCATATTTGGTACAAATTAACTTCAATTTATGCCTGACTTGAAAATAGATTAAAAAAAACAAAAAAAAACTTTTATTCATCCCTAAACAAGGCATATTGCTGCTTAAGCTTAGGGAGCTACTATGAAAGGAGTCAGATTTATAGAGGGAAGCCTAGGTGGGGAGCTTGGCAGCAAGATGGTTGTTCACATTACATTAAAATTTCTACATGTTGGTAAATATAAAAGCTGTCCTTAATGTTACCAGGTTGTAAGCAAAAATAATGTTCAATTTCAGAAACAAATATTTATTCATTGAGCTCCTGCGGGACTCATTGATCAAGCTCTTTCAATTTACCAATTTGCTTCAGATAGTCTGAATTCATTGAAATACTGACATCAAGTGCCTTGGATATTTTGCTGACACTTTGGAAACAAGGAGTAGGGAGGGAATTCTAAAAGCAAGCAATTCTGAGGAAAGAAGCTATCAGAATAAAAAAGTCTTTCAGCATCTAGATACCTCTACAGCGAAGGGGTGGGATTTTGCTGCTAGTTGCGTCGGTTGGGTGTATCTCTACATTAGGTTTATCTTCTACACTCTCTAGCCAGTGCTTTCATGCTTGCTGAAAAAAAGAGTTCAACTTATTTATTTGTATTAAGCCGTGATTGTTTAAGTTCGAAACATTTCATTTAAAGTTTTCAATTTTTTCTCATTTCAGCTCGTGATAAAGGACAAATTAGCAGAATCAAAAAACTAAAAAGACGGATTTCAGCCAGTTTTGGTCGTTTGAGTAAGTGGAACATTCTTTTTTTTTAATTATGATTTTATTTCTTTATCTGTTAATTTTCTTTTTTTTTTTTTTTTGAATTTTTTTTTTTTTTTAATTATGATTTTATTCTTTGTCTGTTAATTTTTTAATTTTTTAAAAATTTTTATTGTTTTTTTGAATTATGATTTTATTCTTTGTCTGTTAATTTTCTTTTTTTTCTTTTTTTTTCTTTTTTTTCTTTTTTTTTTTTTTGAAGTAATGCCATTTTTTTTCAAGCACCCAGTTTCTTATATATACATATAAGTGCATTTTATTATATGAGTGCGTGTGTGGGAAGAAATGAAGACAAAGTTCTCAGTTAAATAAATATGTGCGTATAACATGTATTTATTTCAGTATTATACATTTATTGAATGATTGGATATGCCATAACTCTGGTTTCATGAATTAGGTGCAACTGAGAAGTATCGGGGCACAGTAAAAAACGTGTCAAATCTATTTGATGATCCACTTGATGAATGGATTAGACGCGTTTTTACTGCACTCTGCAGCTTAAGTGGATCGCCACTTGATGAATGGATTAGATGTATTTTTAGGGCGCTCTGCCGCTTCTCAGTGGCACCTAATTAATAAATGTATATCCAATTCAATAAATCGTTACTTATATCAATCTTGACCCAGTTTCCACGAGTTTCTTGTCGGAAGCGTTCGGCTATCCTACGCAAACACCCGAGAGATGACTGCCCGATTTGTACCAGACGACAATTTTGATACGGTTCTGCGTCCTATGATTTTAATGTTTTGCTTGTTTTGTTTTTTTATTTGTTAGGTTTAGGGTTAAAAATATTTATTTGATAACAGTAATTTCGCTCTGTTTTGCTTGTTTTATTTGTTTTGTTGTTTAAAAAATTTCTTGCAACTATAACTAAAAATTATAGGACGCAGCAACGTATCAAAATAATAAAAAATATTTATTTGATAACAGTAACTTCACTATGTTTTGCTTGTTTTGTTTTTGTTTTTTTTTTCTTTCTTTTAGAAAATTTCTTGAAAATATAACTTAAAATCATAGGACGCAGCACCGTATCAAAATTGTCGTCTGGTACAAATCAGCTCATCATCTCTCAGGCGTTTGCGTAGGATAGCCGAACGCTTCCGACAAGAAACTCGCGAAAACTGGGTCAAGATCGATATAAATACCAATAAATCTATAATACTGAAATATATATTTAACCCTTAAATGGTTTGTTTTTTTATATATTAGTTTGAAAATATTTTATCAAGGGAAAAACGTTTCATAGGGGTAATATAAAGTAGTATAAATGATTTTTGTAAAAAAAAATTAAAATTATTTCGCAAAAATAAATGAATGTTGCAAATGTGCAACAAATTGCACATTTGCCACATTCATTTATTTTATTTATATTAAATAGGTATTTTGTTGGAACGTATCATATTTGAAACAAAAAGCATTTAAGGGTTCACATCCGTATGATAGTACGTGCACTACCTTGTCCTCATCAGCCGTCAACCAAGGGTGACTTACAGTGTACTGGCACCACCAGCAGCAGTTTTTGTCACCGAAGAGAATATTACGTAGTTTCATGATGTTTTATTGAAACACCTTTATTTTGGTCGTTGATGACGTGTTAAAATGATCATCGCTTGATCTCGCGTAAACACGAGAAATGCTATCCAATACATGCATTTTGCTTTTGGACAAGGGCACCTACGCTTAGCAATAGGATCCTGAACAGTGTGGGCGCAATTCTGATTGATACTCACATCATTCGATTTGCATTCTCTGATAGAGATCGTTTTCACTTGCATGATATATAATTTCCTGCAGTTTGTGTGACTGGTTTTACAAATGAAATACCTCTCAATGTATATCAAACATCTCCAGCCCCAAAAAAGAAAATGAAAATAAAGACATGTGTCAGCAGTACCTCCATCTTGAGATATATTGTGTCAGCAGTACCTGCATCTTGAGACATATTGTGTCAGCAGTACCTGCATCTTAAGACATATTGTGTCAACAGTACCTGCATCTTGAGACATATTGTGTCAGCAGTACCTGCATCTTGAGACATATTGTGTCAACAGTACCTCCATCTTGAGACATATTGTGTCAGCAGTACCTCCATCTTGAGACATATTGTGTCAGCAGTACCTGCATCTTGAGACATATTGTGTCAGCAGTACCTGCATCTTGAGACATATTGTGTCAGCAGTACCTGCATCTTGAGACATTGTGTCAGCAGTACCTGCATCTTGAGACATATTGTGTCAGCAGTACCTGCATCTTGAGACATATTGTGTCAGCAGTACCTCCATCTTGAGACATATTGTGTCAGCAGTACCTGCATCTTGAGACATATTGTGTCAGCAGTACCTGCATCTTGAGACATATTGTGTCAGCAGTACCTGCATCTTGAGACATATTGTGTCAGCAGTACCTCCATCTTGAGACATATTGTGTCAGCAGTACCTCCATCTTGAGACATATTGTGTCAGCAGTACCTGCATCTTGAGACATATTGTGTCAGCAGTACCTGCATCTTGAGACATATTGTGTCAGCAGTACCTCCATCTTGAGACATATTGTGTCAGCAGTACCTCCATCTTGAGACATATTGTGTCAGCAGTACCTCCATCTTGAGACATATTTATAGATTGACGGAATCTAGGTGAGAGGACGGTCAACAATAATCTGCTGTTAAAAAAAAAAATCTGCTAGAGAAGAATATTTCTAGAGGAAATATTTCTGAATGCCGATTTTTATAAAACACAAATTGGTTTTTGTCTCTGGGAAATAAAGATCGAGAAGAAATAATTAGTGGCTAAAATAAAAAATGCAACAAAAATAATGGAACCTGATCTTGGAACAGCAATCGAGTTAAGACGATACAACTCTGAAAATGGTTTATTTGGAAATAGATTGAAATTTAATCAGGCGAACGAGAGATAATCATGTAATGAGATTTTGTATCAAGTGTCCAAAGATGGCGGCGTTGAAATAGATCAGTGCCAATGCCAGTCGGCCATGATTTATCGATATGTTTTCGGCCTCTCTTCTTTATTACACGTGTTGTTTAGTTTTTGGTAATGTTTTTTTATAGATGCGTCCACACATCTCTATAAGAGGCTCTGGCTGTCAGTCTGTTTGTCATGCTTAAGTTTGAAATAGCAGTTTTAGATATGTACACAAATCCTATGAAACCACTATTTTTTTTTGCATGGACTAGTACATCAACCACTGCCCTCTCCCTCTTGGACGGGATGCGAAAAATAATTTTTGTATATAACAGGCCCCGCACTGTCTGCCAAGCTCCAACCCCTGTCGCATCGTCACAGTGTTGCATCCTTGTGCTTATTCTACAAGTACTTCCACAAAATGTGCTGTGATCAATTTACTTTTACCCCCAACCTACTCGACGTAAATACCAACGACCCACCCAACTAGTAACAAAATCCCACCCCTTCACTGTAGAGATGCCGGAAGATTTCCTACTTTAATAGCTTCTTTCCTCGGACCGCTTGCCTTTGGAATTCTCTCTCTGCTTCCCCGACCGACAGTTGGCCGTTTTCCAAAAAAGAAAAAAGAACTCGCGTTCATAATCGCAGATGTTTGTAGTTGAAACTAATTTGCATGTGTAAAGACCAGTTGACTTTTAAAAAGACGGATTAAAAGCAGACAAAAGCGGCGAGTTGGATGTTTGACGGCCGAAAACAAGCGTTGGTGTTGGAAATATTTTTTCGTACTACTCCAGATGGAGCGCCTAATTTCCGTGACTGCTCGGCGGCAATAATCGGGCAGGTCGCGGAAACGCCCAAGAGCTGCCGAAACGAAAACAAGGCTGAAGCAAAACTGAAAGTCGTAAAATGGAAGAGTGGCAGACGACAATATAAGACGAAGAATACAAAAGAAAAAAATACATATATTTGAAAAAAAAATGAACAAACCATAGCTGAAGAACTATAAATAAACTTTTTTTCTTTTTTTTTTCGTGGGCCAAATGAACCATTTTAATTTTTTTTTGTCTTTTTTTACATAAATCAAAGAAGTAAATGCTATTTCTTTTACGATATTTAGGCAACTTTTTTTTTTTGTCTTTTTTTTTTTTACATAAAACAAAGAAGTATGTTATTTTTCTTTATTGTGATGGTGTTGCATGGACAGGAGTTCCTTCTGAAGTTTGGACCGTCATTGTAAACTTATTACGATGATAGAAGATTTACATACGTCTTTATTTCTTACACATACCAAACCGTTTATCTTTTTTATTTAAGGAATACTATTTTAGTTATAATCTGAATTGTGACGCTCAGTCTATCTTACTATTCAAAGATAAATTGTCCTTGATTAATCGAGTTCTCTTTGTGACTACTTAATCGCATCACGCAAGCTTTGTGTGTGGTTGGCCTAATGTATACGATCACTGTCTACGAAATCAGCCAAGCTGAGTTCGAATCTTATTGTATCTGTTTTGTCTAACCAAAGACTAATACCATTGTGTAAAGCGAGAAAAATAGCAACTTGTGTTCAACTAATCGCATCCAAAGAATCGTTTGTAATAGAAGTAACAGGATGAGTTGATATAACGGATAGTTTAAAATCAAACACATACGAATTTAATAAAAAATCAGAGGATAATTGAACACCAGTTGGTTGGTTGGAGAATTTGTTAAACGCAATTTAGGTGTTTAGAATCTATTTGTATGATGTCAGTCAGTCAATGGGCAATGGGCAATGGAAATCAGTTCTGCTAAGTGGATCAGGTAATTCATCAGAAATTTGAGAAACAAAATGATATTAGAAAAAAATGGTATCGAAATTGAAAACAAAGAAACGATGATGTAGGTCTGATGCTGACGTTTGTTTTAAAAACACGGGCATGGGACGGAGAAACAGAGAGACCTTGAGGAGAACATACTGATAGATACTGTGACGTGGAGGTTTGCGCAGAATAGCCAGGAGAGACGTGCAACCAATTATCAATATGATGTAGCAATAGAGACAAAAAGGAACACTCATCAACTTCAAAGCGTATTAGATGTTTCGCATGTCGGACAACCGTTTTTCCAAAGAGAAAAGAACTAATGTTCATAATTGCAGATTTTTATAGTTGAAACCAATTTGCATATGTAGAGACCAACTGGCCTTAAAAAGACAGATTAAAAGCAGTTGGGATTTTTTTTTGGGGGGGGGGTGAGGGTAGCTGAGAGAAAGCGTTTGAGTTGATAATTTTGTCAGGTAAGTTGTGGTGTTGTATGAACAGGAGTTCCTTCTGAAGTTTGGACCGTCATTGTGACTTTATTATGGCTATAGGCGATTTACACACATCTTTGCTTCTTGTAATCATAATGGTAGAAAAATCAAGCCAATCATTTGTAATGCAGTCTACAGAAGAGATGCTGGGAATCCGCAAAAAGCATCTCATCACTCTGACCTGTATCCTCTTCATCATATCTCAGTTGTCAGGGTTCATAACTCACAATGTATAAGTATACAAAGAAAGACACCCGGCATTGCCCAGTGTAGAATCAAAATGACTCTTACTAGGGTATTAGCTCCAACTAGCGTCCAGTTGACAAACTCCTACTTAAATGAAGCAATATTTATATAATAGTTGACTAGCAACCAATCAGAACCTAAAACACAATAGAACATCCCAGCCTTCTTATGTACCAACTCTCTGACTTCTGATCTCTATCTATGTAGATCTCGTCCAACTGGTCAGACTAGCTACCGTATTCAATATGCTGGTGCTATCAGATCAGGCTGTCTGAAGATATCGGCTTCCTGGACCAAAATGCACCAAACATTGATGTTTTATTGTTCCTTTTTTTTTCTTTGCAAAACTCAATCATGTTCTGCAATAACAAAAAACAATACAAAACAAAAAAACAAAACAATTCCTCCCCCCCCCCCCCCCGCTCCATCCCTTCCCCCAAAACCATTACCAAATGACCGGATTCGGCATTAAATAACCCAAAAAGGGTTGATATGCCGTAAAACAAAAAAATGAAACAGAACACCGTAGATAAACATTTGAAGATATAAAGAACTTGAAGCATAAAAACTTTTACCAAAATGACCGGATTCGTCATAAAATAACCCAAAAAGGGTTGATATGCCGTAAAAAAAACAAAAAAACTACCATGAATAAATACTTGAACATATAAGGAACTTGAAGCATAAAAACCTTTTCACCATACTACAACTAATGTTTCGGCATTAAATGACTCATAAGAGGTTGACGTTCGTTTTAAAAACACGGGCATGGGACGGAGAAACAGAGAGAAACAGAGAGACCTTGAGGAGAACATACTGATAGATACTGTGACGTAGAAGTTTGCGCAGAATAGCCAGGAGAGACGTGCAACCAATTATCAATATGATGTAGCAATAGACAAAAACGAACACTAATCAACTTCAAAGCGTATTAGATGTTTCGCATGTCGGACAACCGTATTAGAAAAGGTTGATATGCCGTAAAAAAAAAAAAAACTACCATGAATAAATATTTGAACATATAAGGAACTTTAAGCATAAAAACCTTTCACCATACTACAACTAATGTTTCGGCATTAAATGACCCATAAGAGGTTGATATGCCTAAAAACACTAAACTAAATTCAATATGGCGCCACGAACAGGGTAGTCTCAGTATCCCACTAATCTGTCATTTCTTGATGGGTTGCTGATTCCCTTATGGCATCTATTCTGGTGGATGTCTTGGGAGGAAGGTGTGTGAAAAATAGGGAATCAAAGGCTTCCCCAGGGAAGCTCTAATACATTAGCAGGAGTCAAACTCCGTACCAAGTACCAACTGAGCTGTCAGCCATTGCCGATAAAAACTATATATATATATATATATATATATATATATATATATCCATGGACGGCGGCACCGAGGGGCGGGGGTGCTCAAGCCCCCTCACTTTTTGACTTGCCCCCCCCCCACTTTACGGTCATCAATAATTAAGTTGATATGCATGTGTTTAACCGGGCCCCCCACACACTTTTATAACTGTCCCGCCGGCCCTGCACTCAATGTGTGTGTGTGTTTGTGTGTTTTCTACAGAAAGAAAGATGAGATAATTTACATAAAATCTAAGAATACATTCTTATGTAAAATTTATCGGGGTAGACAATGGAAGTATTCCTGAATCTCTAAGTGCACCCCTAAGGGGGGCTATGAGGGCGTAGCCCTTTAAAACTTTAAATACATTCTATTCTTATGACATTTATATCATATGTATAAAATTCTCCGGGGAAAACAATGGAAGTGGTCTCGAATATCTATGTTACCCTCTATGTGCCGAATATCTACGTGCCTCCACCTCTACGTGACCCATCTGGGTTGAACCCTCCTTAAAATTTCAAATACATATATCTGATTTTAATGAAATTTAAACCAAATGTAAAAGACACTAATTCAGAGATTTTTCTAACAATTCAGCTTCTTCTCGCTATATTAGGGGGTGAAACGGGAGGAGGGGGGGTCAGTAAAAACAAAGAAAGTAATATGGCGTTATGAGCGTAGTGAAAAAAGTACATAGTAGTGATCCTCATTCAATCCCGAGCAACGTCTGGTCACCCTGCTAGTAATAGCAATTTCATTTTGAAAGACGTTTTATTTTTTGGATGCGACTCTGCATCTCGATAAGAGATTGGTCGATCTTTCTGTCGTGAAACAAAAAAAGAAGATGGCAGCCACTAAAACATGTGACGATTATGACCATGATGATGACAAAACGGTCCATTTTTCTGTTAACATTATTTGAAAATCTCTTTCAAATTTTCAACATAAACGTAAGCATAATATATACGAGCGGGAACTTCCGGTATTACCTAGGAAGGGATGAATGAGGACCCCTGTGTACACTTGCTCCTAACCCTGAACACCAGATAATTATTTTTATTCTTATTTTTTCATTTTTATTTTTAAGTTAGAAATAAAATAGACTAAAATGTCATTTTCGCTGCTTATGTTCAGCGCTAATGCAAACCCTAATCTTAACCCTAGATCTAACCCTGACCCTAATCTTAACCCTAGACCTAACCCTGACCCTATACCTAACCCTAGACCTTACCCTGACCCTAACCTTAACCCTAGACCTAACCCTAACCCTAACCTTGATCCTAACCGTGACCCTAACCCTAGACCTAACCCTGACCCTAACCTTAACCCCACACCTAACCCTGACCATAACCTAGACCTAACCCTGACCCTGACCCTAACCTTAACCCTAGCCCTAACCTTGACCCTAACCTTAACCCTAGACCTAACCCTAACCCTAACCTTGATCCTAACCGTGACCCTAACCCTAGACCTAACCCTGACCCTAACCTTAACCCCACACCTAACCCTGACCATAACCTAGACCTAACCCTGACCCTAACCTTAACCCTAGACCTAACCCTAACCTTAACCCTAGCCCTAACCTTGACCCTAACCTTAACCCTAGACCTAACCCTAACCCTAACCTTGATCCTAACCGTGACCCTAACCCTAGACCTAACCCTGACCCTAACCGTAACCCCACACCTAACCCTGACCATAACCTAGACCTAACCCTGACCCTAACCGTAACCCTAGACCTAACCCTGACCCTAACCTTAACCCTAGACCTAACCCTGACCCTAACCTTAACCCTAGACCTAACCCTGACCCTAAACTTAACCCTAGACCTAACCCTGACCCTAACCTTAACCCTAGACCTAATCCTGACTCTAAACTTAACCCTAGACCTAACCCTGACCCTAACCTTAACCCTAGACCTAATCCTGACTCTAAACTTAACCCTAGACCTAACCCTGACCCTAAACTTAATCCTAGACCTAACCCTGACCCTAACCCCGACCTTAGACCTAACCCTGACCCTAAACTTAATCCTAGACCTAACCCTGACCCCACGATATTATTGTACTTTCCTCCTAATTTAGAATTAATGTAATTTTCATCACTGAACCTGCAGATTAAAAGGATCCATTTTAAGAATATCCATTTTCATTTTCGTTTTTTTAGTAAGTTATTCCTGAAAATGGATTTCCCCATGAGCGATGATTTTCTTCCAGGTGTCGCTTTTCGTTGTGTTAAGCCTCCAGCTATGGCAGAGTTCGCAATAATTGATTTTTTGTCTCCACTTGGCACGATCACAGGTTTGGTCCGTGTGAAGTCCAGTTTTATAGCGATCATTGTGTAGGACGTTCCTTTTGATCGCTTCCCAGTGACTTCTAATTTAAAAACGAGTTACGTGACGTGTCATTGTCGTCAGCACATGTCAAAATCATCTGAACTACCATTTCCTCATCTTGCCCTTGACTGGCGCAACGTTGTAGTACCTTCGGATGTTGCTGATCCGCACCTGCGGACATTAATGGCTGTCCTTTCAACCTTCGCTCTTTTTCCGTTCAAGGTTACCCAGTCTTTTCTTTGGCACATCCATTGCATGTTGAAAATGTTCTCCGGGTTCTTGGAAGACTTTGTTCAAGTATTTATTCTAATCGTTTCATCTGTCAAGTATTTATTCTAATCGTTTCATCTGTCAAGTATTTATTCTAATCGTTTCATCTGTCAAGTATTTATTCTAATCGTTCCATCTGTCAAGTATTTATTCTAATCGTTCCATCTGTCAAGTATTTATTCTAATCGTTCCATCTGTCAAGTATTTATTCTAATCGTTCCATCTGTCAAGTATTTATTCTAATCGTTCCATCTATCAAGTATTTATTCTAATCGTTCCATCTGTCAAGTATTTATTCTAATCGTTCCATCTGTCAAGTATTTATTCTAATCGTTCCATCTGTCAAGTATTTATTCTAATCGTTCCATCTGTCAAGTATTTATTCTAATCGTTCCATCTGTCAAGTATTTATTCTAATCGTTCCATCTGTCAAGTATTTATTCTAATCGTTCCATCTGTCAAGTATTTATTCTAATCGTTCCATCTGTCAAGTATTTATTCTAATCGTTCCATCTGTCAAGTATTTATTCTAATCGTTCCATCTGTCAAGTATTTATTCTAATCGTTCCATCTGTCAAGTATTTATTCTAATCGTTCCATCTGTCAAGTATTTATTCTAATCGTTCCATCTGTCAAGTATTTATTCTAATCGTTCCATCTGTCAAGTATTTATTCTAATCGTTCCATCTGTCAAGTATTTATTCTAATCGTTCCATCTGTCAAGTATTTATTCTAATCGTTCCATCTGTCAAGTATTTATTCTAATCGTTCCATCTGTCAAGTATTTATTCTAATCGTTCCATCTGTCAAGTATTTATTCTAATCGTTCTGTGACCGTGCGGAATCAAAGCTCTCTTTGGTCATGAAACTGATTCTTGATTTCAATCTGCTTCTTGGTTGTCCATAGCCAGATAGGTGTTGTCTTCTGTCGGTTTCCTGTTTATGTTTTTGGATTCTCACATGGGCATCCTTTCGGATATGGGGAGGTGCCATGTCTGCAAATATGTGTCCCAGTGATTCTGCGGCATTCATTATTTAGGGTCGATTAATTTGGCATGGTATGACCCAGTCTAAACTTGTGGCGAGTAGAAAAGCTGCACGTGTTGACATTGTTAATCATGACGGTTACTTTCACTGCAGTCAATGAGGATATGTTCCATTGTCTGTTTGGGATTTCCACAAGGACAGTTTGCTTGCCGTAGCTGGTCCTGTGGAGGTTGCTGGCTGTCTTTTGCATGTTTCTTACGGCATATCAACCCTTTTTAGGGTTATTTTGGGGTAATAAGAATTATTATAGTTCAGGGTAACCCAGTCTTTTCGTGGAAGATCCGTTCCATGTGGGAGATGTTCTCTGGGTTCTTGGATAGCTTTGTTCAAGTAGTCATTCCAATCATTCCATGTGTCAATGCAGTAGTCAAGGCTCTCTTTGGTCATGAAATTGATTCTTGATTTCAATCTGCTTCTTTGTAGTCCGTAGCCAGATAGGTGTTGTCTTCTGTCGGTTTCCTGTTTGTGTTTTTGGATTCTCACATGGGCATCCCTTCGGATGTGGGGAGGTGCCATGTCTGCTAATATGTGTGGTTGGTCTTAGTGTCCCAGTGATTCTGCGGCATGCATTATTTAGTTCTAAGTCGATTGATTTAGCATGGCACAAACAACAGCGTTTCTGGAGAAATGTTTCATTTTAAATCAAATTTTTTATTAAATTAAAGCGGATACTCTGAGTGAAAATTGGCAAAAGAAAAAATATCACCTCCGTCACCCTTCACTACCAGAACTATAGAATTCTCGAGGCAGCTCATGTGGATGTGTCAGAATGATGCAGCCAGTTAGGAAAACTGCAAAATAGATATATATTTCTCTCTTCTTTTTTTAAAAATTTTCTTATCTTTTTGTTTTTTCTGGGGATGGGTCATCCTACCGGATGCCAGACATTCACGGGCTATTTCAAACACTCCAGCCGAGTGATCTTTTTAAGATTCTAACCGTCCCTTTAAGTGCAATTGTTTGTATCTCTCTTGCACTCGGTTCACCGGGTATACTCGCCAGATAGCTTTTGAAATTCTTTTTCATTAGTCCGGTTGCTCCTATAATTACTGGGATGATGGAGATCTACCTCAGATTCACGTTTCTTTTCATATCGTACATAAGACCTTGGTATTTCGTAATCTTTTCCCTTTCAGCTCTGTTGAAGCCAGCATCATTAGGGACACTGCCTTCAACTAGGGTTGCTACTTTCTTCCTTTTGATATATATGTGTGTGTGTGTTAAGTTAAACAGAAGTGAAAGGTTCTGTTTTGTTATTCTTCTGATCCAATTTTCTGAGTTGGCGGACCAATGATCTAATGTTGTGCTCAAGTGTAAACTGAAAGTTGTCATATTTGCAAACGTTTTCAACTAGCATGAGTCATCGTAAAGCATGTGAAGACGTTACAAATTAAAACTGATGATTTATTATGAAAGTCAATCAAGAACGTTTTTGAAAACATTTTAATATACTCTCCCCACTCTCGTACCGAGCTTGGTTGATGGTGGGTTTATGTGCGCGAATAAATAATGCTTCAATGGTGGGGAGGCGAAGGCTACAATTTGACACAGTGAGAACGGCAGTGGTTTTAGTTAATATATTCCAGAAGTCTTCTTTGGAAATGTTGTGTGTCATTAGATGTTTGTAGATGGAGCTGTGAGGGGAGATGGAATGTTAGGCAGCGAGATATACTTGTCCTAGTTATACCAATATATGACTTATTTGTAGAGACACATTCTCTCATTGATCATTTGAACACATATACGGCATTACTAGTTTTCAGTAAACTCTTATTGGACGCCGGGTTAAATGAACTCTTATGTCTTGTCAGTATATCTTTCTTTCTATCTTAGCTATTTTAGTTTCATTAAAATTATCTCCCTTGATAATTAATGACAGAATCTTATACGAAGAGAGATTTTGTCAGTCCGTCCGTCACAATTTTATTTAAACGTAATAAATACATTGCGGAATTTGTCTCATTTCGAAATGGAGAATATTGCATTATTAATAAATAATAAATACCCAACAAATAAAACGGATGCCATTACCGGAAATCGAAACCAAAACCTTAAGATCTTCAGTCTGAGGTTCTACCAACTGACCTATTTAGACTTTCTTATAAATAGAACTTAAAACATTACCGTAACAAAATAATTGTAGCTTTGGCATGAAAACATAATAAATACGTTGCGGAAGTTGTCACATTTCGAAATATCAGAGATCGTAACTACTTTTAGAAATGGAGAATGTTGCATTAATGATAAATAATACTTACCCAACAAATAAAGTAGATGCCGTGACTTGAAACCGAAACCTTGAGATCTCCAGTCTGAAGTTCTACCAACCAACTGACTTATGAATAGAGCTAAAAACATTACTTAAAAAAATAAATATAGCTTTGACATGAAGTCATAGATTTATGATTTACGTCATGTTTCAAAACATGAATTAAAACATAAACAATAATAAAAAATAAATAAATGAATGAATAAACATTATCAATAGCGTTGGAAATTATTTTATAGTCCAAAACAATTTATTTTGCTTTCACTACGGGTTTTCATAATTTATCCTTTTTTTTTATTAAATCACTTTAATTAATTACTGTTAATATCGACAAATCTATTATATATATATATATATATATATATATGAAAAATAGGACAATAAAATTACAAATGAATAACACCAAACATTAATTTATTATGAACTGTTTTAAAAATAGTTATGCAAATTAAGCATTCAAATAGCTGTCTTTGGGCCTTTTGCCTGTATTATATATACAATATTTCAAAAGATTATGTCGTATCATCGATACGCGCCATAAACTGGTATCGTCTTGGCCTTCGGGGCTTGATTTACGCCGGTCTATGGATCTGTCCTGTGCAGTTCTAGGAGGTCCACCCTCCCAGGCTTTGCCTCCCCTCTTTGGGGAGGAGTAAGTTTGTTGCTTACTGCCTGAGGCGCCCCTACCGGGGAATGCCGACGGGGCTGCCCAGGCAATTTTTAAATGGCCAGAGTGCTCACCTCTCGGGCGCTGGCTTTTCAAACCCCACTTTCCGACCCGAGCTTGGGTCACATCTTACCTTGTGGGAGTAAGATAACACTGGCCTTGTGCCTAACCTCCTGGAGAGGTAAATAAAATGTCGTATCATTGATACGCGCCATAAACTGGTATCGTCTTGGCCTTCGGGGCTTGATTTGCGCCGGTCTATGGGTTTGTCCTGCGCAGTTCTAGGAGGTCCACCCTCCCAGGCTTTGCCTCCCCTCTTTGGGGAGGAGTAAGTTTGTTGCTTACTGCCTGAGGCGCCCCTACCGGGGAATGCCGACGGGGCTGCCCAGGCAATTTTTAATGGCCAGAGTGCTCACCTTCTCGGGCCCTGGCTTTTAAAGTCCGACTTTCCCGACCCGACCTTGGGTCACATCTTACCTTGTGGGAGTAAGATAAAACTGGCCTTGTACCTAACCTCCTGGGGAGGTAAAATAAATGTTGTATTATTGATCGGCCTTTGTTCCGATGGATACTACACCCCATAAACTGGTATCGTCTTGGCCTTCGGGGCTTGATTTACGCCGGTCTATGGATCTGTCCTATGCAGTTCTAGGAGGTCCACCCTCCCAGGCTTTGCCTCCCGTCTTTGGGGAGGAGTAAGTTTATTGCTTACTGCCTGAGGCGCCCCTACCGGGAAATGCTGACGGGACTGCCCAGGCAATTTTTAATGGCTAGAGTTCTCACCTTCTCGGGCGCTGGCTTTTCAAGTCCTACTTTCACGACCCGACCTTGGGTCACATCTTACCTTGTGGGAGTAAGATAAAACTGGCCTTGTTCCTAACCTCCGGGGGAGGTAAATAAAATGTTATATTATTGAGCGCAACCCCAGCCGGCCCGATCAGTCTCTCATTAACTTCAGTTGATTGAGGACATCGGGATGGAGTAATACCAGTCAAGGATTTATTCTCGACAATCAGTCCGGCAGGAACGGGGCCATTTCGGTTGCCTTTTACCTGCCGGGCTGAGGTATACTGTCCTGGATTGTTCTGAGGTGCACCCTCCCAGGCTTTGCCTTCCATCTTTGGGGAGGAGTAAGTTTATTGCTTGCTACCTGAATGCCGACGGGGTTGCCCAGGCTATTTTTGCTAGGCCAGAGTGCTCCTTTTTTAGGGGCACTGGCTTGACTCTTCCCCCACTTTCCGACCTTGTGTCACATATTCCTATGGTGGGAAGGAAATAAAATACTGTTGTATTATTGATTTAAATAAAAGTAATTTGTTTTAATGGTAATATAGGAGTGATAAATAAAAAGGTTTTTCGCATTTATTAGTTTAGATATATATATATATATATATATATATCAGTCTACATCTATTGCAATTATCTCGTCCTTTTAAAATTTTCTGGGTCACTTCAGTTGAAATAAATCGTGTGGGTAAATGTTTTGACATATTTATCCAATCTGGAAATGGGTAGAAGTTATTTTTCTCCGTTGGAGCCAGCAAAACTCTTTAGCTGGCAATATTTAAAAAAAAACAAAAAAAAAAAATGTAATAAAAGTAATTTCTTGCGCAAAAATATAATTATTATCTTTACAAAATTGCTTATTTCATGTTTGTTTTGACTTTTTTGTTTTCGGAGGTGGAGAGTTGGATGAAAAAAAATCTGATTTCCTACCAAGGTTGTAGAGTGGGAAGATATTGGCTCCGACTCCTAGCATTCTTACGAATCCAACTTGGTCTCCGTCCAAAACCTCCTGCAACCCTGTGTCCTCTGCTGAATCCTGACTCCTACAAAAATTCCAACTCTGACTCCTCTCCTCAAAAGTGGGGAGTCAGTTGGAGAAAGTCTAGCAATTCTGATTTCCGATTCCTACAAAAGCTCATATACTCCCGGCATCTCAAGGGTGCTTCATGCCAAATTCAAATGCAATTCTGTCGAGTATTTGTGGAGCCTGTAAGTGACCGACAGGCACAGACAATGCTCACTTATATAATATATAGAAATAGAGCTGGAAAAAATCCGACTTCAATTCTGGTATTGAAAATTATTTTTAAAGTTTTTGTTTTTAAATATTTTCTGCTGGATTTCATAAACATATGCAAAGCTATTTTTTCCCGATATTTGTTTTTTTTTAATGGAAATAGCTCCAGACAAGGCATGAAGCCACTTGCTGTAAGGAGCTAATAAGAACGAAAGATGATTATCGCAAAGACAGGAGATGCCTATTGGCCTTAGTCTTGAAAAGACCAAGGTTATAGGTAGGAGGAAAACAGTCAGCAGGAAGAGAGTTCTACAAGTTTGCAGTTCTTGGAAAGAAGCTATTGGAATAGGAAGCTGTATTACAATGAGGTATCAAAACAGCGAATTGATGAAGACCACTAGACCAACGAATCAAACGAGCTGGAACAAAAGATGCAGGGAATAGATCACACAATTCTGAAGATTGCTCTTATTATTTGACTGTATGTGGACAATCATCCTGTAGAGTGGAGAAATGTATACGGCTATAATAACGTTGACACATGGGTTCCCATAAGATCACCGATCTCGATAATGCAAATATTTTTTAAAATCCATCATATACAAAAAAGTGTACTATTTCGGCATAAAATGACCCAGCGTTGATTGAAATGCCATAAAAGAAACGAGTCGAGAAAAATGAATAAAATATAATTTTTAAAAATCTGAAAGTGCTTGTGTGTCATAAAAATATGGGCTCTTATGGCTTATCCTTGTTTCATCCATTCCGACCCTGATTTTATAAATAATAACATGCAATCATTAAAAAAAATTTATAAATAATAACATGCAATCATTTTTTAAAAATTTATAACTAATAACATGCAATCATTAAAAAAAATGTATAAATAATAACATGCAATCATTAAAAAAAATTTATAAATAATAACATGCAATCATTTTTTTAAAATTTATAACTAATAACATGCAATCATTAAAAAAAATGTATAAATAATAACATGCAATCATTAAAAAAAAATTATAAATAATAACATGCAATCATTTTTTTTTTAATTTATAACTAATAACATGCAATCATTAAAAAAAATGTATAAATAATAACATGCAATCATTAAAAAAAATTTATAAATAATAACATGCAATCATTTTTTAAAAATTTATAACTAATAACATGCAATCATTAAAAAAATGACGATAACTAAATTTATTATTTCACTACTATTCTCATCACGGCTGTTTTAGTTGAACTTCAGAATTTTTGACGAACTCTGAAACCAGGACGGAATTTCGGTACTTCTGCAGTTTACCAACCGTGCTATTTCTTCTTTTTAGATAGGATTTTCAAGTTAAATTCAATTTTTACAGTATCTTTTATTTATTAAATTGTTAGGTGAAAGTACAGAATAGTTAACAAAGCTCTCCCCATGTTAAGAATGGGTTTCTCAATAATAACGTTATTGTCTCAGAACGGTCTGTAAACTGCAGAAGTACCGTAACTTCGAGCTGAACTCTTTATTTGATTCGCGATTTTGACAGAGATTCTATTAGAATCTTCTGAAGTTCGATAAAAAATGCGCCTGAAGAAGATCGGAGGTTACATCGGCCGAAACGTTGTGAATATAAGATGTCGGAATTTTCTTGTCACAACGTAAATGGGGGTAAGGACGATTTAGGCAACGCAAGGCTTCAAACAGAACTCAATGTGAAGGGGGGAGGGGAGGACAAAACTTTCTGTAGCATTTGCTTCCCGCTTATCGAAGTTGCAATGAATTGCCTCGTTGCTTACAAGCAACATCTTTCATCCATCTAAATTTAACAGTAACACTTAAACTATTGGTGACCTTCCGTACTCATCCGTGTCTATCTTCATAGAAAAACAAGAACCCCTCACCCCTCGTCACCCGTGGTTCGATGGATTTTATCTTAAAAATAAAATTAGTGAGCTCTGTCGGCAACATTTGCATAAACTCAGCCGGCAAACCAGTTACAGATTTCCTATGTGTTGCCTTTACCGACCGCCACACAGAGTTCCATCCTCCACATAGAGTTCTGGAAATAAAAAGAGGTTACATCGGCCAAAACGTTATGACTACAAACAACCAAGATGAAGATAGTAGTCCGAATCATCCAAATTATCAATCCTCATCTCAAAAAATTCCGGATCGTTTACCAGCTTCAGTTCGACTTTCAATTTTGTCATGATCGCTGTAAAAGAGGTCTCATTTGCATGAAAGCATCGAACGAGATCAACTTTCATCTTCACATCCATACTGACTGGCGCTCCGAAAAAAAAATGAATCATTCCAAATTATGAATGGATTCACAACACAATCATAAAGTGGAACAATTTCTGGTAAAATAGAAAGAGTCTACTTGGTGATGGCTTCCAGTTTTGAAATCGGAAATTGGCAAACGGTGTTTATCAAAAAAAAACAGTTCCCCGTTACATTTTTAGATACATGAATTTATCTGTAGAAGAGGCTCTGCTCGTCCGATATTTAGTTTGTAATGCTTCAGTTTGAAATGGCATTTTCATTGGTCTGTCCTGCTTAAGTTTGAAATGGCATTTTCATTGGTCTGTCATCCTTCAGTTTTAAATGGCATTTTCATTGGTCTATCATGCTTCAGTTTGAAATGTCATTTTCATTGGTCTGTCATGTTTCAATTTGAAATGGCATTTTCATTGGTCTGCCACGCTTTAGTTTTAAATTGAATTGTCATTGGTCTGTCATGTTTCAATTTGAAATGGATTTTTTATTGGTCTGTCATGCTTAGGTTTTAAATGGCATTTTCATTGGTCTGTCATGTTTCAATTTGAAATGGCATTTTCATTGGTTAGTCATGCTTTATTAGTTTAAAATAGTTTCTCCTTTCACTAACCCCCCCCCCCCACCTTCATTCTGAATCAAGGTTTAAAGAATTTTGATATTCATTTACAATGTTTTTCCCTTTGAAGTCAACAAAGGGTTTTTAGCAGCTTTCTACGGAGGAGAGTTTTCATTTACATGATAGCATTGAACAAGATCAACTTTCATCTTCGCATCTATACTGGTGCTCTGAAAAGACGATGAACAATTCAAAAGTATGAATAGATCCACAACACAGTCATAAAAACGATTCAATCAATTCTTGAATCAAACTATTTGATTTGAATATTTTATACTTCAATTATCTGCCATAAAAAAAATCAATTCATTATTTTTATTTTTATGGATTAAAAGAAACTTTTCGGCTGCTTCGTTTTTGGACATCCTGCATCTTTTTAATAAAAAAAATCATTGTTTTAGAGCGTTATCTAAGAAGGTACCCGATTCGGCATTAGTTGGTTGCTTGTATATTGAGGTAATGGTGATTGTCCGTTAGTGAAGGTCCATTTTTAACTTTTTTTGAAATTCATTTAGAAATAATAATAGTATATAAGATGTCCCAAAATAAAGGAAAAATATTTTTAGTGCTTAACTTCCATTTTCTTCCATCAATTTGGGAAATAATTGATAAATGCTACAATGATACTCGTTTTCTTCTACTGAATAAGAAAGTGCTTCTGTATTACAGCCCTAACCCCCCCCCCCCCAAAAAAAATATTTCTATCTTTAATTTTGAAGAGTCAAATGACAGGGGGAGATAATTCAAATTTTTCCCCTTGGGATTTATTTGCAAAGAGATTTTACCGTTATGCATTTTAATTGTTGAATTTTACCCAGTGTAAAACTTTGATTTATTTCAAAAACTTTATTTCACATGTTTCATGTATTTTTCCTTTCATTTACGTATTTTTCTATTTTTTTTACTTTCTGTGATGCAATGAAAATGCCATTTACAATTGAAACATGACGGACCATTTCAATAAATATTTTAAATTTTTTATTGGTACCGAATACCATAAAGCGTTGTTATTGTTTGATTCCTAAATAATCCTTTTGCGTATATATTTTACTTTACTTTAAGTTAATTAAAATGCATAATGTTAAAATCTCTTTGAATATAAATTCTGGGGGAACACTTTGAATTATCTCCCCCTGTCATTTAACTCTTCAAAATTAAAGATAGAAGGTTTTTTTTCGGCTATGTAATACAGAAGCACCGATAACAGACTTGCAAATGGGAATTCTTAACCCGAACAAATGAAAACACAAGACCAACCAACACAAGGCCAACCAACACAAACCAGACCATCTGTTTTCGAGGATCACTGAAAGCCAACTGACTGAGTTGCCCAGAAAACCAACTAATTGCCCCTCTGCTGGAATATATAAAGATATCACTGGGACTCCTAGAAAGACCACTCAAGATCTGTTTCTGAGGGTAACCTAAAGCCAACTGACCGTGAGTTGCCCAGAAAACCAACTAATTGCCCCTCTGCTGAAATATATAAAGATATCACTGGGACTCCTAGAAAGACCACTCAAGATCTGTTTCTGAGGGTAACCTAAAGCCAACTGACCGTGAGTTGCCCAGAAAACCAACTAATTGCCCCTCTGCTGAAATATATAAAGATATCACTGGGACTCCTAGAAAGACCACTCGAGATCTGTTTCTGAGGGTAACCTAAAGCCAACTGACCGTGAGTTGCCCAGAAAACCAACTAATTGCCCCTCTGCTGAAATATATAAAGATATCACTGGGACTCCTAGAAAGACCACTCAAGATCTGTTTCTGAGGGTAACCTAAAGCCAACTGACCGTGAGTTGCCCAGAAAACCAACTAATTGCCCCTCTGCTGGAATATATAAAGATATCACTGGGACTCCTAGAAAGACCACTCGAGATCTGTTTCTGAGGGTAACCGAAAGCCAACTGACCGTGAGTTGCCCAGAAAACCAACTAATTGCCCCTCTGCTGGAATATATAAAGATATCACTGGGCATCCTAGAAAGACTATTTAAGATAATGGCCAGTCTTATCCATAAACATAAAAAAAAACTACTGCCTAGGGGTTCCATATTTGGCCGGCCATTAAATTTGGAAGACCTCAAATGGTTCATAACCATAGCAGAGAACCTCGTATCTGTAGAACCATTACTTTTTCAGAGGCTGTATCTCTCAGCATGAATTCCCGTTTTAAAAAGACACTAACTTTTTCAAGTGGACAAATCGAATTCTGAGTGGCCAACCTCAAAGTTTACAGTGAACAAATCGAATTCTGGGTGGTCAAAACTCCAGACCAGACATATTACCAATTTCTTATGTGATTTCTCTTCTCCTAGTAAAATATCTCTCGCTCGCAGCAAGCCTGTTATCAGCATGCATTGCAAACATGCAACGCACTAAACATGCAATCGCTGAGTGCATGTTTACATTTAGGAAATATAAGTATAATTGATAAGTACTCTTCAAGAGGTTTTCAAAAAATTTATGTATTTAACAAAAAAATTCAAAGTTTACAGAATTTACAAGACATTTTAAAATTGCTGCCCTTTGACACTCGGCATCAAATTAACAGAAAGTAGGAACCAGGGTTCTTTATCAACTTCTTTTCATGTTTCGATTTTCTCGTGGTAGTGGCCGCTATAGGAGAGTTCCCATTAGCATAATACAATTGAATGAGATTAACTTTTATCTCCGAATCCAAAATGGCGCTCTGAAAAGAAAATGAACAATTCAAAATGACAAATGAATGCGAAACACAATCATAAAATTAAACTAATCGATTAAATCAATTTTTGAATAAAACTATTTCTCTACTTCAACTGGGCAATTACGCGCTATATTCAACAGTCGAGAAATCGAAAACAAACAAAATATACAATAAATAACTTTTACCAAACGCATTAAAATTTAGTTTTTTTTGTTTTTTTTTTTGTTACTGACCTATATAATTTTAAAGTGTGGAAACTGATTGTAATATTTATTATTTATCTCTGCATATGTTACTGTTACTTTGACTTAGCCGAATACGAGTCAATCAAAGATTGTGGTCAATTTTGTTTTGGAGATGGTCGCTAATTTCAGGCTGAAAAGATAGTAAAAAAAAAGAAGCTTACCTTACCACTAACACTAAGTCCGGGGGAAGCTTGCCAGTCGGTCTGAGGCTAAGTGGTAAGGTAATTAATTCTTTTAGAAATGAAACTTAATCCTTACATTTATATTTGCATTCTTAAAAGAAAATTCAAAATTATGAATGGATGTAGAGCACATAAAAAAATAAACCATTTTTCAGCGAAATAACTTGATTTGAACTTTTTCTATTTCAACTGTCTGCCATAAAAAAATAAATTCATCATTATTTTACGGATCAAAAGAAACTTGTATTATTTCGATTATTTAGACTACTGTTCTCATCTTGTGTGTTATTACTACGTTTCGGACGATCTAACCTCCGGCCTTCTTCAGGTGTATCGTGTTAAACTGAGGAATTTTTATGTCAAACTCGGGAATCTGGACGGAATTTTGAACGGAACCCGTTATTTAATCCACATGGGGGTAGCTTGTTCTCGTTCCGTCAGCCATGACCGGGTAGAAATCTTACGTAATTCTTAATCGTATTCTTAGTATCGCCTTTACTGAGGATTGAACCTTCAACCTCCAGAAGACTGTCACTAAAAACTGATTGTTACTTAGCACTTATATCCGTTACGTTCTAAATTCCGTACAAATTTCCAAGTTCGACATAAAGATTTGACGAGATGCACGTGAAGGTTGGAGGTTACATCAGCCGAAACGTTGTGAGAATAACATCCAAGATGAGAACAGTAATCCGAATAATCCAAATTATCAATCATCATCTCAAAAATTCTGAAACATAAAAAAAATTTTCTTTCGTTTCGAAGCACTTTTTATTTACTTTATTTTTTTAAAAGGCGTCATTTTTTATGGAATTCCGTAATTTTTGTGCCCTCGTCGACAAATCGTAGATATATAATAGTGTCAGTAGAGGACCGCAACCGATCAGAATATGCTAGTCTTTGTGACAGATTTCT
This sequence comes from Sepiola atlantica, assembly GCA_963556195.1. Taxonomy (NCBI): domain Eukaryota; kingdom Metazoa; phylum Mollusca; class Cephalopoda; order Sepiida; family Sepiolidae; genus Sepiola; species Sepiola atlantica. The sequence continues at coordinate 381,104 of OY744534.1, read as the reverse complement.
GTTCCAATCGATTGCTGAGGAAAGAAGTGGAGCGATAGGCCCCGCCACGCGGGACTTCCTCAATAGTCTTGGTCTATATTTAATGACCATCCACATCGGAGACCATCGTGAATTGACTTGGCTTAACAAGCGCCTCTCCATCACCACTATTCAAGGAAATGCCTTGAGCCTGCTCTTGGTCTGTCAAACCAGCAGGGCATCTGATTAAACTTACTGATATTTGCATATTTGTTTTGAAAAAGGGCACCATAATAATCACCTATTATTTTTCGTTGAATAAATTTTTTTTTTAAATGTTTTTTTTAAAAGGTTTTAAATAAAAAAGTTGAATATGCAAATTAATTTAATGACAGAAAATATGAAAAAATATTTTTTGTTTATTTTATTTTTAAACAAAAAATGTTTTTTGTTTCTTTATTTTTAAACAAAAAATGTTTTTAGTTTCTATATTTTTAAACAAAAAATGTTTTTAGTTTCTATATTTTTAAACAAAAAATGTTTTTTGTTTCTATATTTTTAAACAAAAAATGTTTTTTGTTTCTTTATTTTTAAACAAAATGTTTTTGTTGCTTTATTTTTAAATAAAAAATGTTTTTGTTTCTTTATTTTTAAACAAAAAATGTTTTTTGTTACTATATTTTTAAACAAAAAATGTTTTTTTCTCTATATTTTTAAACAAAAAATGTTTTTTGTTTATTTTAAAACAAAAAATGTAATAATTGTCATCAATATAATTTAAAATGAAAAAATCATTTTTCATGTAAAAACAAATTCTTTGGACAATCAAACGAATGTGATGTATGACAGGTATAAATTTCGATTCAAATGAAGAATTTAAAAAAAGAAGATAATTTTGATTATTCTATTTTATCGAGATAAGGAAATTGTTTTCCGGAAATAATAGAAATACGAAATATCAATTCTTTGTGATTGACAAGCATGGCGAGCTTTAAAATTGCTTTTAGGCTCAAGAGTTTGAATTTCGCTAAAGTCACTCAACTATGACATGAATGATACCATGACGTCTCAATGGAATTGGAAGAATTCTGCAAATTAAAAAAAGATAAACGAATAAATGGTGGCGTACACGACGACGCCCCCACTCCTACCCCTTCCACGGAATTATTTTCAAAATCATGACACATATCGACAAAAATGTTTCCAATCGCGATTTACCGAATAGACCGGAAATGGCCGAAGCAGTTTACGATTTGAAAGCTTAAAAAAAAATGTAAAAATGTAGACGACACTGAGCATGCAAATGCAAATGAATTAAACCAGGATTAGGGGTGGGGTTAGGTTAGGATTAGGGTTAGGTTAGGGTTAGGGGTCAAAAAAAATTTTTAATCCTCAAAAAAGTAAATAAAGTTGAAAAAACTTCTTCCAAAAAAAAGAAAAGAAATAAAATTGATTCACTTATGATTTAGATAAAATTATTAAATTAATTATTATTAAATTAATTATTAAATTGTTAATTTAACGCGGAGGAGGAGGAGGTAATTAATCCTAACCTTATGTCAGGAAAAATCCATCCCATTAACCTTATCCTCGAGTGGCTTTTGGCCTTGATAAGTCGTGACTCCTTAGTAAGTAAAGTAAATGAATAATAAAAAAAAAAAACTCTTTTTGTGTGTAAAGAACCTTTTGAAACATGTTTTGGTGATTTCAACATTTTTTTATATACTAACGAGTCATCGCTTATCGAGGCCAAAAAGCCACTCGAGGATAAAGGTTAATGAGTTTGTCAGGCGGACGATGGTGAGACAAACATCTGGAAGATCGGTAACGATGGTTGAGACTGGGAAGAATTTAATTATTTAAGAAGACGGCTCAACAAAAATTTGTTTACATTGGACTTGAAAACGACCATGTTGTAGTCAGCTGGGAAGCAGCCCCATGGTATGGTGTTCCACAGACGGGCAGTTCTCGGAAAGAAACTTTGCTCATGGAAGTTCCATTTAGTTTTAGGTACACAGAGGTAGAAAGGAAAATTATTTACAGTCGTAGTGAGACGAGTTTTTGTTGTGAATGTTTTACAGGAGGGGGGAATGGGGCAGAGATTGGAGCCCAGTCCATGAAAATAACGATAGAGTAGAGAAAGACTAGCAACGTCTCTTCTGTGAGAAAGGGGTTGTAGAGAAGGGAAGAGATTGGAGCTCAGTCGAGCACTTTCCATGGAAATAACGATAGAGTAGAGAAAGACTAGCAACGTCTCTTCTGTGAGAAAGGGGTTGTAGAGAAGGGAAGAGATTGGAGCTCAGTCGAGCACCTTCCATGGAAATAACGATAGAGTAGAGAAAGACTAGCAATGTCTCTTCTGTGAGAAAGGGGCTGTAGAGAAGAGAAGAGGACATCCGTCATTAGATTTCGTTATTTAGTTATTGAAAAGACTTTTTCTTACTTTTATTTTGGCTATAAAAAAAGAAGCCATTTTTTTAAAAAATGGTTTCCTTTCGTGTTGTTTGCGTAAGAGTAATTTACTCCTCTCCAGGAGTTAGGCACAAGGCCAGTTTTTATCCTCCCACAAGTAAGATGTGACCCAAGCTCGGGTCGGAAAGTGGGGGTTGAAAAGCCAGCGCCCGAGAGGTGAGCACTCTGACCATCAAAAATTGCCTGGGCAGCCCCGTCGGCATTCCCCGGTAGGGGCGCCTCAGACAGTAAGCAATTAACTTACTCCTCCCCAAAGAGGGAAGGCAAAGCCTGGGAGGGTGGACCTCCTAGAACTGCACAGGACAGACCCATAGACCGGCGTAAATCAAGCCCCGAAGGCCAAGACAATACCAGTCTATAGGGTGCAGTATCCATCGGAACAGATACTACACTTTTTGCGTAAGATGCAAAGAACAGATTTTCAAAGAAGACATCTTGTTTGTAGCACCTGATTCATGTGGAACAAATTTGTCCATTTTTTTTTTTCTTTTCACTTCGCCGATCCCTGTAAGATGATGCTGTATTATTGAAACCCTGCACCTAATATTCTTCATCATTCAACTGTCAACAATCCATTTATCTCATTAACCCTTATCCTCGAGTGGCTTCTGGCCTTGATAAGTGGTGACTCCTTAGTAAATAAATAAATGAAAATTATTCATCAACTTGATTCAATAATCTGAAAAGTTGCTGCTGAATTGATAATATTCCGAATAATAATAATAAAAAAAAAATAATGAATTAAGAAACATTTTAGACATCTGCTAAATTTTATCTTTTTTTTGGGGGGGGGGGGGAGAAAAGAAATTGAGATTAAAAAAGATTTTTATGGGTCATTCTTTGTCATGTCGTCCTTCCTGAAATTTTTTTTGTATATTTTATTAATGTCGGCATCGGTAAGGGTAAAAAAATAACACTGCTAATCAGCTTTAGGAAATGAATAGCCACATATCAAATTTAAAAAAATATTTTTACAAATTTTAAAAGAAATAAAAAAATTTAAAAAAATAAAATAATAAGAATAATAGTAATGATAATAGTAATAATAATAGTAGTGATAATTATTATAATAATAAAAAATAATTAAAAATTAAAAATAGCCACATATCAAATTAAAAAAAATTTTTTTACAAATTTAAAAAAAATGTTTTTTAAATAAAATAAATAAGATAAAATAATAATAACAATAAAAAATAATAAAAAATTAAAAATTAAAAAAATAATTTTCCAAAGAACAATGTTATTGTAATTTACTATTAAACAGGGTGTGGGAAGGATAAACCGACCCACACACACACACACAAAAATAAATTGAAAAAATTCGTTTAGACAATGAAGAGAATTGTAAGTGGCAAGAATTCTTTGGTATTTGATTAATTTGTGGAAAATATGTGCCAAATATCAATCAAATTCTCATTTTGAAAAATTATTTTATTTTCATGGACATTCCAGCCTGACAAATCATTGTGTGATTTCTAAAAGAGAGACAGAACGATCGAAAATTTCTAAAAATTCTTGTCGGAAATTTATTATTTGAAAGTGGCATTCAGTGTATGCGATGAGAGATCTCCATTCAGTCTCGGGAGACAATGGATACCCTCTGTAAGTCTATTGTGAAGCAAGGGTTGCGCAATCTCCCAACCGAATCTCTCCTAGTCACCCATTTAGTACTGACCAGGTTTTACATCGCTTAACTCTGGTGATCTGACTGGAGCCGATGTGTCAAGATGATTATGACCATAATCACTTCCAGTAAAACATTCATAGCAATAAAAAAAAAATTATTTTGGATAATTAAAAAAAAAAAATTATATATATTATTATAACAAAACTTTTATACAGTTTCTTGCCAGGAATCATTTGTAAAATATCAGAACACAAGACAGAAAATTTATTTTGGATAATTAAAAAAAAAAAAAAAAAAAATTCCGTTTTTTTTTTTTTTTTTTTTTTTTTTTTTTAGAAAATGAATCAAAGTTTAAGGTCGTGGTCAACTTTCCTTATTTGACTTCTAAGATTAAAAAATATACATATGGTACATTTTAAATCCATCCAAGTACTTTAAAAAATTGTATATAAATAAGCTTTTTTGGGTGCAAAACACTGGAAATATTAAATTTTAAACTTTGTCAGTATCATTGAAAATTCACATTTTTGGCAAAGGTCAAAAGGTCATAACTTAAGAACCACTCAACTTTTAGAGGTCAAACTGGTGTCATTCAATTCGTATCGTGAAGATCTATGAGTGTATCAAATTTTAAAAAGAAAAACAAAACAAAACGTCCGTGTCGGTCATGGTCTGACCCCTTGTGGATTTGACATAGAATAACTCTATGTGAAATTTCTACAGACAACAATCGGAACTTTCTAAAAAAAAAGAGAGTAGAAAATGGACCTTTGGTTTTTCTTTCGGCAGCCTCCTTTAGTCCTCACATTCCATGTTTCTGACAAAGGGTGAAGAATTACTGTTTTCTGGGTCGAAATCTATCCATATAACACTTTCTGTTGGCTAGTTTTTGATCTTGAAGTATTTATTTATTTTTAAAAAAATTTAGCTCCTTACATCAAGTGGCTTCATGCCTTGTCTGGAGCGATTTTCATATAAAAAAAAACAACTATTTTTTTAAACAAATTTCCCTCAAACCAGCGAATATATGCCCCCTTCAGTCTCATTTTACTCACGATTAAATATAATGCTGACTTTAAATCTAAATAAATTAATAAATAAATTAATAAATAAGTTAATCAATTGAATTGAATAACAGATTATTTTATGATCATAAAATTGAAAATGGCTAAAACTAAAAAAAAAAAAAAAATCTCCAATTAATATTTATCTAAATTTTTACATTTTTCCTCTTCTTCAAAAGTTAATATATTTTTTTATTATTTATTTTTTTGATAATCTCAGAGAAAGATTAAATCTGGACAGTATAGGGAGATGTGTGCAGAACAGGAGACTTTGTTGGTTTGGTCACCTTGAAAGAATGGATTAGAGTTCTTGGATTAGTAGATGCAGAATAGATTTTTTTTTCCTTTTCGCTTTCAAAAGTGAATAAATGTATTTATAAAAATAACTTGGTTGCCCGGTCCCTTTTTTTTTTTGTAGGGGTCAGGGGACGTGGAGGCGGTGCGATTGGTGTCACATGATCTCCACTTTGCAGCTGACGTATGTCGGTACTATACTCGTACACATTCATCTTGCCGTCTTTAAGTCTAATGTAAACAAATACTTGTTGAGTCATCCTCTTGGATAATCCAATTCCTCTTAAGTCATCTTCTGCCCAGTCCACCCATAGTTTCTAATCTGTTCATGGTGGCAATCGTCGTCCAACTGACGATCTCTTCAGCCCTTATCCGAGTGCCTCCCCCCCCCACCTGGTCCTTGATAATTGGTGAAACAACGATAAAAAAAAAAAAATAAAAAAACAAGAAACAAACGTTTGTAAGAATTTTTTTTTTTTTTTTTTTGTGTTAAGTCCACCACCATATCAGTTTTTCTTTTGCCCCATTTACTTTTGTCTTTTACCTTTTCGAGAAAAAAGAAATGATGCTAAAAAGGCCTACTTGATTCTACATTGGTGTTATCTGATGCTTTCGACTGATACCATGAGCGTCGTAAAGAGTTCCACCCTCTCATTCCGGCAACCCGACACCCCTGAGATAAGCCTCAC
>OY744534.1:322500-370000 GCA_963556195.1 Sepiola atlantica | reverse complement strand
GTCATTGCCTTCGATATGTGCGCGTTCCATTTGCCCGCATGACAAGAGTAGAGTGTGGTGTCATCAGCAAATATACCCATCTCGGACACGATTGCATCAGGGAGGTTGTTTATGAAGATCAGGAATAATAAAGGTTAATTTTAGTTAATAAAAAAGAAAAAAAGATATGCCACAATACCAACATCAAAAGATTAAAAATTCTTGAACCCATTCACATTGAAACTAGACATCCCACAATTAATAATATTAATTACGAAACTAGCCACAAAATTTTTAAGTGTATAGCATAGCAATTAACATTAACATATTCTTAGCCGCTAAAACAATCATCTTTTTGAATTTTGCACGTAACCACGTTCGCATACAACATCTTATCACTACAGATGCTCATTTTAAAGTCGTAAATGACTAGCCGTTAAATGACTAGCCGTTAAAAAAAACTCAACCGTTATGACATAGTTGTAAAGACACCAAGACTAACCCCGTCTGATGATGATGATTTTTGATGAATAAAGTGAAAGTACTTTTAAAGAAAAATGGAACAAGAAATTTTTTTTTTTTTACGCTCATAAGTATAGGATTTATGTAACCGTATTGCCGGTCGGACAATTCGAACCCAGGATCCAAGTATTATGAACCCTGGTCTCGTAACCATTCAGCCAACGTGATGCTCACGCTTTAAAATGCGAGAGAAATACACTTTGTATCCTTTCAATGTAAACACAAGTACTGTGATTCTAAAAAGGGTTTCGATCTCCCAAGGGAGAAAACCTTGCAACGTGGCTAATTTATGAATCATTGATTTATTATCCTTCGAAAGGGCTCAACTTTATAGGAGCTTAAAAATTATTATTAATAAATAAATATTTTTATATCCATTTTAGTCTCAAGTTGTTCGTCGGAAAATCACTTTTTTGTAAGTCAATTTACTTTTTACAGTCACTATATTGGTTTGCTTGCAAGAATTTGCGCTAGTCTTAACATTTTTTAAGGGATCATCAGTTGTTTACCCTGAAAAACTGTTTCAGGAATTTAAAAACAAAAAAGTATTTTATTTCATGGCTTCCCAGCAGAGTTGATCAGACCTCACTTCCCTTAAAAGACAAGAACAAAAACGTTCCGTATATTAGATCTAAGTTTTGTTCCAGATAAATGTTTTGCTAACTTATTTTATATATATATACATATACCCAAAGCATTTCCACATAATACTCGCTGAAAAAAATAGCCGACCCAGAAAACAGCAATTCTTCCTCCTTTGTCAGAAATATCGCTCATGAAATTTAATGGTTTAAAGCAGGGGCGGGCAACCTTTTCAGAGTGAGGGCCAGATGAGACTTTTGGAAGGAGATCACGTGGGGAGGGGGAGTGAAAAACGAAATCTCAGAATTACTATATTTTGTTTACATGAATAAATTGTACAAAAATTGCATTGAACACTCTACAAATCTGATATTTTTTCTCAGGAGACTTCTGTATGTGATGTTATAAAAGGCGCCGACGAAGAGCCATTTTGGAATCATAAAAAATAATGACGGGGGGGGTAGCAAGTTGATCCAGCATTCGTTTGACACACCTCACATAGGTTCTATGTTTCATGCCCTTTCCTCGTCTCACGTTTCCTCTTTTCCTCTCTTTCTCTTTTTCTGTTTTTATCTCTTAATAGTTAAAGAAAGATGAAATATACATGCATCATCGCTCGCTGATATTCATACATTTTTATCCCACTGTAAATTTTAATTGAAACCTACTTTTATGTCTATGTAACAAAATGCTATGAGTTTTACTGGGAGGTCCGCGAGCCGTATTGCAATAATAAAGCATAGCAGAGTGGCGGGCCAGACGCTAAGCCTTCATGGGCCGGGTGTTGCCCGCGGGCCGTAGGTTGCCCACCTCTGGTTTAAAGGATAAAATGGTGGCAAGTGAGTGTTACAAAGCTGCCGAAAGTAAACCTTCTACTCTCCACCTACCGTGAAAATTACGATTGAGTAGAGAAAGACTAGTAACCACTCTTCTGTGAGAAATGGACTGTGGGGATGAGAAGGGATCATCTCCACTCAATGTTGTACTCTGTCAAGGCAAGAAATGGTCCAAACGTGTCATGCTATTAATCATTTTACATGAAAATTGTATGTGCAATTAATAAAACAATTTTATGTGGAATTAATAAAATAATTTCCAATACAAAAATTAATAAAACAATTTCCAATACAAAAATTAATAAAACAATTTCCAATACAAAAATTAATAAAACAATTTCCAATACAAAAATTAATAAAACAATTTCCAATACAAAAATTAATAAAACAATTTCCAATACAAAAATTAATAAAACAATTTCCAATACAAAAATTAATAAAATAATTTCCAATACAAAAATTAATAAAACAATTTCCAATACAAAAATTAATAAAACAATTTCCAATACAAAAATTAATAAAACAATTTCCAATACAAAAATTAATATAACAATTTCCAATACAAAAATTAATAAAACAATTTCCAATACAAAAATTAATAAAACAATTTCCAATACAAAAATTAATAAAACAATTTCCAATACAAAAATTAATAAAACAATTTCCAATACAAAAATTAATAAAACAATTTCCAATACAAAAATTAATAAAACAATTTCCAATACAAAAATTAATAAAACAATTTCCAATACAAAAATTAATAAAACAATTTCCAATACAAAAATTAATAAAACAATTTCCAATACAAAAATTAATAAAACAATTTCCAATACAAAAATTAATAAAACAATTTCCAATACAAAAATTAATAAAACAATTTCCAATACAAAAATTAATAAAACAATTTCCAATACAAAAATTAATAAAACAATTTCCAATACAAAAATTAATAAAACAATTTCCAATACAAAAATTAATAAAACAATTTCCAATACAAAAATTAATAAAACAATTTCCAATACAAAAATTAATAAAACAATTTCCAATACAAAAATTAATAAAACAATTTCCAATACAAAAATTAATAAAACAATTTCCAATACAAAAATTAATAAAACAATTTCCAATACAAAAATTAATAAAACAATTTCCAATACAAAAATTAATAAAACAATTTCCAATACAAAAATTAATAAAACAATTTCCAATACAAAAATTAATAAAACAATTTCCAATACAAAAATTAATAAAACAATTTCCAATACAAAAATTAATAAAACAATTTCCAATACAAAAATTAATAAAACAATTTCCAATACAAAAATTAATAAAACAATTTCCAATACAAAAATTAATAAAACAATTTCCAATACAAAAATTAATAAAACAATTTCCAATACAAAAATTAATAAAACAATTTCCAATACAAAAATTAATAAAACAATTTCCAATACAAAAATTAATAAAACAATTTCCAATACAAAAATTAATAAAACAATTTCCAATACAAAAATTAATAAAACAATTTCCAATACAAAAATTAATAAAACAATTTCCAATACAAAAATTAATAAAACAATTTCCAATACAAAAATTAATAAAACAATTTCCAATACAAAAATTAATAAAACAATTTCCAATACAAAAATTAATAAAACAATTTCCAATACAAAAATTAATAAAACAATTTCCAATACAAAAATTAATAAAACAATTTCCAATACAAAAATTAATAAAACAATTTCCAATACAAAAATTAATAAAACAATTTCCAATACAAAAATTAATAAAACAATTTCCAATACAAAAATTAATAAAACAATTTCCAATACAAAAATTAATAAAACAATTTCCAATACAAAAATTAATAAAACAATTTCCAATACAAAAATTAATAAAACAATTTCCAATACAAAAATTAATAAAACAATTTCCAATACAAAAATTAATAAAACAATTTCCAATACAAAAATTAATAAAACAATTTCCAATACAAAAATTAATAAAACAATTTCCAATACAAAAATTAATAAAACAATTTCCAATACAAAAATTAATAAAACAATTTCCAATACAAAAATTAATAAAACAATTTCCAATACAAAAATTAATAAAACAATTTCCAATACAAAAATTAATAAAACAATTTCCAATACAAAAATTAATAAAACAATTTCCAATACAAAAATTAATAAAACAATTTCCAATACAAAAATTAATAAAACAATTTCCAATACAAAAATTAATAAAACAATTTCCAATACAAAAATTAATAAAACAATTTCCAATACAAAAATTAATAAAACAATTTCCAATACAAAAATTAATAAAACAATTTCCAATACAAAAATTAATAAAACAATTTCCAATACAAAAATTAATAAAACAATTTCCAATACAAAAATTAATAAAACAATTTCCAATACAAAAATTAATAAAACAATTTCCAATACAAAAATTAATAAAACAATTTCCAATACAAAAATTAATAAAACAATTTCCAATACAAAAATTAATAAAACAATTTCCAATACAAAAATTAATAAAACAATTTCCAATACAAAAATTAATAAAACAATTTCCAATACAAAAATTAATAAAACAATTTCCAATACAAAAATTAATAAAACAATTTCCAATACAAAAATTAATAAAACAATTTCCAATACAAAAATTAATAAAACAATTTCCAATACAAAAATTAATAAAACAATTTCCAATACAAAAATTAATAAAACAATTTCCAATACAAAAATTAATAAAACAATTTCCAATACAAAAATTAATAAAACAATTTCCAATACAAAAATTAATAAAACAATTTCCAATACAAAAATTAATAAAACAATTTCCAATACAAAAATTAATAAAACAATTTCCAATACAAAAATTAATAAAACAATTTCCAATACAAAAATTAATAAAACAATTTCCAATACAAAAATTAATAAAACAATTTCCAATACAAAAATTAATAAAACAATTTCCAATACAAAAATTAATAAAACAATTTCCAATACAAAAATTAATAAAACAATTTCCAATACAAAAATTAATAAAACAATTTCCAATACAAAAATTAATAAAACAATTTCCAATACAAAAATTAATAAAACAATTTCCAATACAAAAATTAATAAAACAATTTCCAATACAAAAATTAATAAAACAATTTCCAATACAAAAATTAATAAAACAATTTCCAATACAAAAATTAATAAAACAATTTCCAATACAAAAATTAATAAAACAATTTCCAATACAAAAATTAATAAAACAATTTCCAATACAAAAATTAATAAAACAATTTCCAATACAAAAATTAATAAAACAATTTCCAATACAAAAATTAATAAAACAATTTCCAATACAAAAATTAATAAAACAATTTCCAATACAAAAATTAATAAAACAATTTCCAATACAAAAATTAATAAAACAATTTCCAATACAAAAATTAATAAAACAATTTCCAATACAAAAGTTTAGGAGAGAAAAATCAGTTAAAGATAGTATTTACCTCCCTCCCACCACGGAGAAGTGTGTGACACAAGGTTGGGAGGTGGGAATTGAAAAGCCAGTGCCCAAGAGTCCGAGCACTCTGGCCTACAAAAAATGCCTGAACAGCCCCGTCTGCATTCTACAGTAGGAGCACAGCAGATGATTAGCAAAAAACTAACCACTTCTCAAAAAGAAAGAAGGTAAAGCTTGGGAAGGTGAACCTCCTATGACTGCACAGAAACATACCTCGGCCCGATAGGTAAAAAGGTAGGTACGTGCAAAAATGGCCGTCTCTTGTACGGACTATGTTTATTAAAAAGCGCTTATCATTAATTATTTAATTAGTTTCCGTTTAAACTTTGATTGTGTTTGAAAGATAAAAGCCTAAACTTAATCTCTAAACGAAAAAAACTGCATATTTACGTGTGAAAAATAAATTATAATAAAATATGTAATTACGACGGTCAAAAACCCCAAAAATTCAATGAATTTTGAACTTTGAAAAAATTACTTGTAAAAATCCTTTAAAAGATAAATATAAGTTTTTGGGAACTATTTCAACGATAATTATTAAATTAAAGTCATAAGACACTGAATTAAAAAAAAATAAATCCCACGTTTGACTAAAAATTAGCAAAATTAGCCCTTCAAATGTGATAAATGAATAAAAGCCGCCATAAATTAATCGGAAAAGGACGTTGTTTACAAATTAACATTGCTAAGCAAAATATATGGAAGACAAAAAATGTTATAATTTATCATTTTTAACTTTATATATAAAAATGTAATAGTTTATAGAAGTTGAAAAATTATTATCCATTAATTTCTTTATTCTTTTTAAGGTTATAAACAAATTTAAGTACCCTTATTTTGTTATAATAAAAAAGGAAATGCTTATTTAATTATTTGTGAGTGTACGCAATTATTTTTAACTGAAAAGGTTCAGTTTTTAATTTAGTAATACTCTGAAATTATTGATGACGTCTGTTTACCAATGGTTTTCGACTTTTTAGAATTTGAAATAACACTATTTTTTAAATGTTAAAAATATTTTTACGTTACGAACTGCGTCAATTTTATCAATTTGTTTTACATGATTTAAAACTTTAGTTACTCGATTTATTCTTAACGTGTCGTAACGATAAATTACATTGATTCTTTTAAAAATAAAGTGTTTTTATTTTTTATTTTAAGTGTGAAAAAGTAAATTAGTCAATGACTACACTGACAATTTATTCATTGAAAAAAAAAGTTAAAACAGTTATTTATTGATAAACAGAATTCAATTTTGAAAGAAAATGTCATGTTTGAATTCTCTTTATTTATTAATAAATAATTGTTTTTAACTTAAATATTTATTAATGAAAAAAAGACAAAACAAATACAAATCTTTCCAAATAATTGACGATGAATTGCGAAATGAACGAAATTGTTGAATCTCTAAAAAAAAAAAAAAAATTTGCGCTGTAAAAGTGAGTGATTGCTAATCCCACCTGATTATTACAGAACGGGGCTACCATACTAATGAAAGTTCATCGTTAGTAGAAATTATTCAATTTTTTAAATTCTTTTTTTCGTTAAGTTCCTGGATCTCAAATTTGTCAATTTTTGGTTTATTTTCAAGATTATAAAAAAATTTTCTTGCGCTGATGATGCCACGTTCCTTTATGAAAGAGAAATATAATTATGTCGCATTTTTTATTTTTCCAAAAACTCTAATCATTAAAATCACATTAAATATTTTTTGCAATTATATTATTTTTTTGGTGAAAATATTGATTAAACAATGCTTTATTCAATAATAATATCGCTAATTCAAAAAATTAATTTTTCTTCGAGTTATAGTGATTTTATTAACACGGTATTTACTGGCCTTTTTCGTAATATATACGAAATATTTTGAAAAAAAAATTTAATTGTTAACATCTACGATCCTTTATTTACATAAGTAACAGTTAAAAAATCATGCATTTTTTTTTATTAATATATAAAAATATAACTTTAGTAAAGGTGTATTTTCTTTTTAAAAAATAATACATTTTCACTAAGATTTAAAAAAAAAAAATGGTTTCATTATATTCCGTGATTGTTGATTAATAAATATTGAAAATTTCAGTAAAATTGGTTGATTTCCTGAATTTTAGTGTATTTTTAAGTGAAGGGGGGGGGTCAAAATGTTTTTTCATTTTTGGGAATCGACCATTGATTTGCACGTACCTATAAAAAGGCCAACTATTTCAAATAGATCAGGCTCTGTCAGATTGATTGTCGAGGGCGTATCTTCAACTTGGTATGAAAATCACAACCACCGTTAAGGGTCAGGTTGACCCCCTGGTTGAGATCAGTTAAAGATACTTCAACATTTTGTTCACATTATCAAATCTTCAGGTTAAGGTTAGATTATCAAATCTTCAGGTTGTCAGTGTATAGGATTAGGGGGGGGGGGGGGGGGTCTAGCAAACTGGAAGAAAAAAAAACGGGTTCATGTCTGTATATTTATTCACAGCGAAAAGAGAAAACATTTCGTTGGAATATCATGCCTATTTCGCTTGGCATAATTCGTCCAAATCTATAAAATACAATTGTCAGGCAACATATCGTCTGTCTATGGCAGTTCGTGTTAAAACGTAACTTCTTTTTTTTAATTCGCCTTTTTAAAACTATGTTATAATTTTAAACAATATTATCCAATTAAAGTAACAACTAAGCGATAACGTAACTGATTCAAGTAAACTTCACAAACATACGATTTAAAAAAGGGGGGGGGAATCGAACAGCTGTTTATATATATATATATATATATATATATATATATATATATATATATCTTTGGTTTTGTTTGGTAGGAAAAAATCCAACAGAGTGCTCAATTATTTTATAATAATAGCATAATACTTATTTATTGTGCTACAGAAGATCAGGTCAAATCAACATGGTACCATAGGTTTTAAGCTTGGAGCAAGCCCAGATAGAAAACTAATGTTTCGTTGGGTTTGTTTGTATTTATAAACAAGTCGCTCATACTATCTTATACTAGCCATATTTGATTTCAGAGGAAGTGGCTCGTTCTTCTGGGAGAAAGTTCACCGTTTTTATTTATTCATTTATTTTTTTAAATTTTTTTTTTTTTTTCATTTCTTAAATTAGTGGGGGTCATACGGTAGAAGATCTAAAAAAAAAAAATAAAAAAAAGGTTTATATATATATATATATATATATAATTAGCCGGGGCGTAGAAATACCTGGTATACTACACAGGCCCCTACTCGGCTAGATGAACCCATAGATTTTGTTAGATCATCCATCTAGGAGATGGAAACTCTGATATAAAACCTGCGTTCCACATCGACTTTTCACTGAAACCAGTCTTTGTAGAAGGAGAAAGTGCTGTGCGTGTCGTACAAGTGCACAGCATGGCCATCTACATGTACAGATATTCCTACAACACCCACAGCGATAAAGAAATGACAACCTGTATGGCTGTTCATACCAGCAAGACTTGTAAAAATAAGTCAAACCTGCTGAGCCGTCTGCGTGGCCACAACCGGGCATTGCAATCTTGTAGGGATGGCCTTGTTCTGTAAAGAAGTTACAATCATCATTACAGGGTGCAGACGATATTTGTTCGTAAGAACTTGGGTTTTCAGTTTGTTTTCATGAGTTTTTCTGCTGATTTCACTCGATGAACCCACTATTCGCTTTGATGACAATAATCTAAAAGAATACCCGTCCCAGGACAGGTAAAATTAATTCCCCGAACAGAACAGTTTTGCACCACTTTTATGACCCCCTACGAAGATTAGAATCAAGATATAATGATACAAAACCTTATATCTAGAATCCTTATTCGAATTTTGATCAAAATTCATTGCATAATCTTTATTCTAGAAAACGTCTAAAATTTAAGGCTTAAACTTAAGGAGTCTTAAGAAGAAATTGAAATTCAGAGAATCTTGCTTGATTGGTGTCTAACGAGTGGATCAAATGCAATACAAATCTGAAATATTTGAATTTTCAAATGGGAGGTTATTGTATTGCTGTTACCAGTACTCAATTCAAAAACAATTGAATATTGAGGAGGATGAGGGGTTACATCTTATGACATTTTAAAAATTTAATTTACATGTTGTCTTGGGAGGACGTGGTCAAACGTGATAGGAAAGCCATAGGTATGGATTCCGTCGGGCTTCACCAAAGACAAGAATGGAGGAGAAGACTTAGATCAAGATGAGACAATCAGCCCCCACCCTCATCAGAGGATTAATTGTGGCCTGATTCAACAAATAAACCGGTTGATGATGATGATGATGATGATGAATTCTAATGAATTTGTGATTTCAATAAATAATTTATATTAAATGAAAATATAATAATTTAATGTAATTATAAAACGCGTACATACAGATGTGAAGTTGTCTAACTTTATTAATATAGTTGTTAGTATTTCGCTTCATTACCTTTACTGTACGAGAAAACATATATACTAAACTCAATTTATTTATCTTCCTCCCACAGCGGTAAGATGTGACACAAGGTCGGGAAAGTGGAATTTGAAAAACCAGCGCTCAAGAATTTGAGCACTCTGGTCATTAAAAATTGCCTGGCAGCCCCGTTGGCATTCCCCGTTAGGGGCACCTCAGGCGATTAGCAATAAACTAACCCCTTCTCAAAGGGTGAGAAGGCAAAGCCTGGGAGGGTGGACCTCCTAGAACTGCACAGGACAGCCCCATAGACCGGCGTAAATCAAGCCCGAAGGCCAAGACAATACCAGTCTATAGGGTGTAGTATCCATCGGAACAGATACTACATTTTAATCTTGGCCAAAAGGCCAAAGAACTCAATGCTATGGGATACACAGAATAAAGAGAAAATATGCTCAAATACAATATATACTTTTTATTCACATATTGACAAACGTAAAGTTGTAATATCACATAAAAGAACATACAATAAAAAGGCTTGTTATTCACCTATCGTTGTGGTCTCTACAATACGTGGTAGGTTTCGAATCTAAGTTCTTTTATATTCAACCATGTTGAATCCTGTCCACCATGATGAACATACATCTCTCTTGTTCATTATTCTGTCAAAGAGGAAGTAACACACCAGTGTTTTTAGCAACCAGTGTCATTCTCCCTTATTCCGCTACATAAGTATGAATTATTTTTGAGAGATGTCTATTTATTTCGGTCCTGTCTGTGTAGATATATTAGAAGAATACTCGTCCTTTGATGGGTGCATGCTATAAATGATTTTACATGTTGTTTTTTATTTTAACATGGTAGGTTTCGAATCTAAGACAGTCTCTTTATATTCAACCACATGGAATCCTGTCCAATATGGTGAACACCCTTCACTTTCGTCCAGTAGTCTGGGTCTTTCTGTCAAAGGGGGAATAACCCACCGGTGTCATTTTCCCTTATTCCCCTACATAGACAAGAAAAAAAATTGCTATACTGTGCAAGAAGTGTAAGATAATGAAAACTTTGGAGAAAGTATATTTGAATGGCGGTCGTTCGGAAGTTTGTTACCTCCCTTGTTGATACCATTGGAGCACAGGGGGGGAGCTGGTGCTGGTATGATAGCAAGAGTTAGGAGTGGATGGAGTAAGTTCAGGGAACTTCTGTCATTACAAACAAGCAGAGCATTACCATTGTCAATCAAAAGAAGGGTCTATCTTCGTTGGTATCGTCACATTGAAAGAATGGATGAGTGTTTGGGTTAGTAGATGCAGAACAGTTGAGGTAGCAAGATCAGTTGGCAGGGGAAGGCCAAGGAAAACATGGGAGGAAATGCTGAGGATGGATTTGAGAGAAAGACGGATAAATAAAGACCTGGCCAGAGATAGGTCAGTTTGTAAGTAAATTTCTAAAAGTCGTTTAACACATGCCAGCATGTAAAGTGAACGTTAAACCGAATATGATGAATAAGTGTAATAGATAATGAATAGGTGTACTAGATAATCCCCCCCCCCCCCCCCCCGGACCCCGAAAAAAAATCCAAGGGCTCGACTTCCTCTAAAACATCCAACATTTTGAAGATCCCAGTTTAGCACAAATCCGTTTGTACTCGGATTACCTATTCCGAAGTCCATGTCGATAAACAGTGTGTCACTTTCAACCCCCCCCCCCATCCTCCCATTCGCACAAATTTCTAGATCAAATGACTCATTTAAAAAAAAAAAAGTCTATCATCACGAAATAGAGGAGTGGCTTTATGTTCACGATTAATCTGTGATTAACCAAACGTTTAGTGCTTAATCCAGCTTGTCCTTGTGTCTGATTTGTGTGCTAGTTGGTATTAACGCTGTAGAAACGACGATTCACGTTTCGCCAATAAGTGGCTTATTTGCTTGTTGTCCTTTGAACGACGGGTTTATACGAAAATACAAAAAAAAAAAAAGGAGAGCGGAGATGACTTGATCGGTCTTAACAACAACAACAATAAACGCAGCACGAAATGGAAAGTCTTTCTTTTAACCGCATTTACGAAAAGGCAATTTATTCCCCGCCGTTTAGTTTGGATACGTCCGTGCGGTAGTGTGCAGAGGGGGAGGAGGGTATCCAATTATATTCAAAGTACCTCCCTTTCTCATAATATTTATGGGTACTAGGACTTATACTTGGGTCTTTGTGTCATATAATCATGGAGTTGTCTCCGGCCATCACCAGATCTCCATGTCATTGCGTTCTCGCATCTTTGTGAGAGTTTTTTCCTTTTTGTTCGTCGTTCAGTCCGTCACACTTCAGTTTTTCATTCAATAAAGCTTAATACTTTTCGAAACTATATGGAAATTGGTGGGTTAATTGTGACAGTAGTCATGAATGCATGTTTACCATTTCGGTTGGATTGACTCAAGGGTGTTGAAGTTATTGAAAAACTGCACTTTTTTTTTATAACCGTTCAGTCTGTGACGCTCAAATTTGAAATGTCATTTTCGTCAGTCTGTGACGCTCAAATTTGAAATGCCATTTTCGTCAGTCTGTGACGCTCAAGTTTGAAATGCCATTTTCGTCAGTCTGTGACGCTCAAGTTTGAAATGCCATTTTCGTCAGTCTGTGACGCTCAAGTTTGAAATGCCATTTTCGTCAGTCTGTGACGCTCAAGTTTGAAATGCCATTTTCGTCAGTCTGTGACGCTCAAGTTTGAAATGCCATTTTCGTCAGTCTGTGACGCTCAAATTTGAAATGCCATTTTCGTCAGTCTGTGACGCTCAAATTTGAAATGCCATTTTCGTCAGTCTGTGACGCTCAAATTTGAAATGTCATTTTCGTCAGTCTGTGACGCTCAAATTTTAAATGCCATTTTCGTCAGTCTGTGACGCTCAAGTTTGAAATGTCATTTTCGTCAGTCTGTGACGCTCAAATTTGAAATGTCATTTTCGTCAGTCTGTGACGCTCAAGTTTGAAATGCCATTTTCGTCAGTCTGTGACGCTCAAGTTTGAAATGTCATTTTCGTCAGTCTGTGACGCTCAAATTTGAAATGCCATTTTCGTCAGTCTGTGACGCTCAAGTTTGAAATGCCATTTTCGTCAGTCTGTGACGCTCAAGTTTGAAATGCCATTTTCGTCAGTCTGTGACGCTCAAGTTTGAAATGTCATTTTCGTCAGTCTGTGACGCTCAAATTTGAAATGCCATTTTCGTCAGTCTGTGACGCTCAAATTTGAAATGCCATTTTCGTCAGTCTGTGACGCTCAAGTTTGAAATGCCATTTTCGTCAGTCTGTCAAGCTTCTGTAACTTTCTCTTTAAATATATATATATATATATATATATATTATGGAAATCGTACCAGACAATGTATGGAGCTAAAATAAAATACTACATTTCATGTAAAAAACTAGCCAACCATAAGTGTTAGATGGATAGATTCCGACCCAGAAAACAGCAATTCTTTCCCCTTTGTCAGAAACATTGCTGATGAAATGTGAGGACTAAAGGACAAAATAAGGGAAGCGAGAGTTACGAGGCTGCCGAAAGTAAACTCAAGGTCCACTTTCTACTCTCCTAATATATATATAATCTTTTGCATTTATCTGTATCACTTAGGAAGTGAAAAATTATATAATAATAGTAAAGCAAAGTAACAAACGCTATAATAAAAACAATTACATAATATATATATATATATATATGTATATATATATATATATATATATATATATATATAATGTGTGTGTGTGTATATAGCACTGGATGAAGTGAAAGAATAAAATAAGGTGCAAATCAAATTTTATTAGAATTCAATGTTCAAGCAAAGTACTTTAAAGTCCTTAACTCATGAGTTTTCAAAGAAAATCTTCTCCTCAGAGGACCATTACCGCAATGACATTACTGCAGGTAATAAAATTAAACTTTGAAAATATATAAAAAATACATAAAAGTATATAAAACATCAAATATATCGGCCCAAAACATACTTTTTTCTTAAACTTATACAGTTCATCCAAGTCATAAAGTTTAAAACAGCTTCAAGAAAGAAATTTATTCTTTCACTTTATCTAGTGCTATTAATGCTCTATCCAGTATATTGAGCTTCAGTTTTATCCGGATTTTCACTAATTAAAGATATTAGTTGCCTCTTATATCTTTTGTTGTATTACCTTATATATATGTGTAATATATATATGTGTAATATATATATATATAACGTCACTATTCTCTTGTCCAAGAGGAAGACGTGTTTTTATATATCGGACGGATCCTCGACTGGTATTCTAGACGTAAGAAAGAAGACAGCTTTCTTTGCCACCGATTGTGATTATAGCTACGCTCGTGTAAATTAGATAAAGTAAGATATCATGTTAAGTAACATAGATAGTGACAGCTGTATTGATCTACAGAGTAGTGTACGCCCTCCGTCAAAGGTGACGAGAAAAAAATTATCATTCACCTTCAGATGAAATCCTAGAATTACGTCAGAAATATATAAATTATTATTATCATTTCTAATAGAAAAAAATATTATTATTATCATTTCTAATAGAAAAAAATATTATTATCATTTCTAATAGAAAAAAATATTATTATTATCATTTCTAATAGAAAAAAAAATTATTATTATCATTTCTAATAGAAAAAAAATTATTATCATTTCTAATAGAAAAAAAATTATTTTTATCATTTCTAATAGAAAAAAAATGGTTATTATCATTTCTAATAGAAAAAAAATTATGATCATTTCTAATAGAAAAAAAATTATTTTTATCATTTCTAATAGAAAAAAAATGGTTATTATCATTTCTAATAGAAAAAAAATTATGATCATTTCTAATAGAAAAATTATGATCATTTCTAATAGAAAAAAAAATTATCATTTCTAATAGAAAAAAAAATTATGATCATTTCTAATAGAAAAAAAAATTATTATTTCTAATAGAAAAAAAAATTATGATCATTTCTAATAGAAAAAAAAATTATTTCTAATAGAAAAATTATGATCATTTCTAATAGAAAAAAAAATTATCATTTCTAATAGAAAAAAAATTATGATCATTTCTAATAGAAAAAAAAATTATTATTTCTAATAGAAAAAAAAATTATGATCATTTCTAATAGAAAAAAAAATTATTTCTAATAGAAAAATTATGATCATTTCTAATAGAAAAAAAATTATGATTATCATTTCTAATAGAAAAAAAATTATTATTATCATTTCTAATAGAAAAAAAATTATTATTATCATTTCTAATAGAAAAAAAATTATTATTATCATTTCTAATAGAAAAAAAAATTATTTCTAATAGAAAAAAAATATATTATCATTTCTAATAGAAAAAAAAATTATCATTTCTAATAGAAAAAAAATTATGATCATTTCTAATAGAAAAAAAATTATTTTTATCATTTCTAATAGAAAAAAAATTATTTTTATCATTTCTAATAGAAAAAAAATTATTTTTATCATTTCTAATAGAAAAAAATATTATTATCATTTCTAATAGAAAAAAAATTATTATCATTTCTAATAGAAAAAAAATTATTATTATCATTTCTAATAGAAAAAAAATTATTATCATTTCTAATAGAAAAAAAATTATTTTTATCATTTCTAATAGAAAAAAAATGGTTATTATCATTTCTAATAGAAAAAAAATTATGATCATTTCTAATAGAAAAAAAATTATTTTTATCATTTCTAATAGAAAAAAAATGGTTATTATCATTTCTAATAGAAAAAAAATTATGATCATTTCTAATAGAAAAAATATTATTATTATCATTTCTAATAGAAAAAAATATTATTATCATTTCTAATAGAAAAAAAATTATTATCATTTCTAATAGAAAAAAAATTATTATTATCATTTCTAATAGAAAAAAAATTATTATCATTTCTAATAGAAAAAAAATTATTTTTATCATTTCTAATAGAAAAAAAATGGTTATTATCATTTCTAATAGAAAAAAAATTATGATCATTTCTAATAGAAAAAAAATTATTTTTATCATTTCTAATAGAAAAAAAATGGTTATTATCATTTCTAATAGAAAAAAAATTATGATCATTTCTAATAGAAAAATTATGATCATTTCTAATAGAAAAAAAAATTATCATTTCTAATAGAAAAAAAAATTATGATCATTTCTAATAGAAAAAAAAATTATTATTTCTAATAGAAAAAAAAATTATGATCATTTCTAATAGAAAAAAAAATTATGATCATTTCTAATAGAAAAAAAAATTATTATTTCTAATAGAAAAAAAAATTATGATCATTTCTAATAGAAAAAAAAATTATTTCTAATAGAAAAATTATGATCATTTCCGATAGAAAAAAAATTATGATTATCATTTCTAATAGAAAAAAAATTATGATTATCATTTCTAATAGAAAAAAAATTATTATTATCATTTCTAATAGAAAAAAAATTATTATTATCATTTCTAATAGAAAAAAAATTATTATTATCATTTCTAATAGAAAAAAAATTATTATTATCATTTCTAATAGAAAAAAAAATTATTTCTAATAGAAAAAAAATATATTATCATTTCTAATAGAAAAAAAAATTATCATTTCTAATAGAAAAAAAATTATTATTATCATTTCTAATAGAAAAAAAATTATGATCATTTCTAATAGAAAAAAAATTATCATTTCTAATAGAAAAAAAATTATTATCATTTCTAATAGAAAAAAAATTATTATCATTTCTAATAGAAAAAAAATGGTTATTATCATTTCTAATAGAAAAAAAATTATGATCATTTCTAATAGAAAAATTATGATCATTTCTAATAGAAAAAAAAATTATCATTTCTAATAGAAAAAAAAATTATGATCATTTCTAATAGAAAAAAAAATTATTATTTCTAATAGAAAAAAAAATTATGATCATTTCTAATAGAAAAAAAAATTATTTCTAATAGAAAAATTATGATCATTTCTAATAGAAAAAAAAATTATCATTTCTAATAGAAAAAAAAATTATGATCATTTCTAATAGAAAAAAAAATTATTTCTAATAGAAAAATTATGATCATTTCTAATAGAAAAAAAATTATGATTATCATTTCTAATAGAAAAAAAATTATTATTATCATTTCTAATAGAAAAAAAATTATTATTATCATTTCTAATAGAAAAAAAATTATTATTATCATTTCTAATAGAAAAAAAATGGTTATTATCATTTCTAATAGAAAAAAAATTATGATCATTTCTAATAGAAAAATTATGATCATTTCTAATAGAAAAAAAAATTATCATTTCTAATAGAAAAAAAAATTATGATCATTTCTAATAGAAAAAAAAATTATTATTTCTAATAGAAAAAAAAATTATGATCATTTCTAATAGAAAAAAAAATTATTTCTAATAGAAAAATTATGATCATTTCTAATAGAAAAAAAATTATGATTATCATTTCTAATAGAAAAAAAATTATGATTATCATTTCTAATAGAAAAAAAATTATTATTATCATTTCTAATAGAAAAAAAATTATTATTATCATTTCTAATAGAAAAAAAATTATTATTATCATTTCTAATAGAAAAAAAATTATTATTATCATTTCTAATAGAAAAAAAATTATTATTATCATTTCTAATAGAAAAAAAATGGTTATTATCATTTCTAATAGAAAAAAAATTATGATCATTTCTAATAGAAAAATTATGATCATTTCTAATAGAAAAAAAAATTATCATTTCTAATAGAAAAAAAAATTATGATCATTTCTAATAGAAAAAAAAATTATTATTTCTAATAGAAAAAAAAATTATGATCATTTCTAATAGAAAAAAAAATTATTTCTAATAGAAAAAAAAATTATGATCATTTCTAATAGAAAAAAAAATTATCATTTCTAATAGAAAAAAAAATTATGATCATTTCTAATAGAAAAAAAAATTATTTCTAATAGAAAAATTATGATCATTTCTAATAGAAAAAAAATTATGATTATCATTTCTAATAGAAAAAAAATTATGATTATCATTTCTAATAGAAAAAAAATTATTATTATCATTTCTAATAGAAAAAAAATTATTATTATCATTTCTAATAGAAAAAAAATTATTATTATCATTTCTAATAGAAAAAAAATTTATTTCTAATAGAAAAAAAATATATTATCATTTCTAATAGAAAAAAAAATTATCATTTCTAATAGAAAAAAAATTATTATTATCATTTCTAATAGAAAAAAAATTATGATCATTTCTAATAGAAAAAAAATTATCATTTCTAATAGAAAAAAAAATTATTATTATCATTTCTAATAGAAAAAAAAATTATCATTTCTAATAGAAAAAAAAAATATCATTTCTAACAGAAAAAAAAATTATCATTTCTAATAGAAAAAAAAAATTATTATTATCATTTCTAATAGAAAAAACAAAAACTGCACCCACAGGAAACTTTAGTCGCTTTGGTCATTTAGAAAAAAATGGATGAGAGTGTTTGGGTTAGTAGATATAGAACAGTTGAGGTAGCAGGATCAGTTCACAGGGGACGGCCAAGGAAAACATGCGAGGAAGCGATAAGAATGAACTTGAGAGAAAGACCTTGTCAGAGATAAGTTAGTTTGGAAGTCAATTTCTAAAAGCCCCCCCCCCCACACACACACACACACACACACACACACCCACACAAATTCGGCATAAAGGTTTTCAAGTTTGATAAGATACCCCTGAGAAGGTCGGAGGTTACATCGGCCGAAACGTTGTGAAAATAACAACAAAGATGAGAATAGCAGTCCGAATGATCCAAATATTACCAATAAAATTATCATTTAAAAATAATTTTGCGATAACTAATGTCGGTACTTCTGCAGTTTACGGACCGTGCTGAAATAATAACGTTATTATTAAGAAACCCATCCTTAGCATGGAGACGGGGGGGGGGGGCGCTTTGTTAACTATTCTGTACTTTCACCTAACAATTCAATAAACAAAAGATACAGTAAAAATCGAATTTAACTTGAGAATCCTATCTAAAAACAATAGCCCGGTCTGTAAACTGTAGAAATGTCGTAATTTTTTATAAATTGTTTTTTTCTATGCCAATATTTCCTGATTAAATCTGAATGAAATTAAAAAAAAATGAAGAATAAAAAATGTCACCCCAAACACAGATTCTCGTAGATGGAACCCAGGTCTAGTTTGAGGCTGAAAAACAGATTAATATTAGTAATTCCAATCTATTTGCGAATTCCAGTAATGTGAGAATTCTTGACATTCAAGCTTAATTATGAATGTGCGATTACTCTCTCTCTCTCTCTTTCTCTCTCTTTCTCTCTCTTTCTCTCTCTTTCTTCCCCTCTCTCTCTCTATTTTTCTCTTTCTTTTTCTCTCTTTCTCTTTCTCTCTCTCCTTTTCTCTTTCTCTCTCTCTCTTTTTCTTTCTTTCTCTCTCTCTTTCTTCCCCTCTCTCTCTATTTTTCTCTTTCTCTCTTTCTTTCTTTCTCTCTCTCTCTTTCTCTCTCTCTCTCTGCATGCCTGTGTGTCATCTCTTTGTGTCTGCTTGTTGTTATCATCATGGATCAATAAAACACTTGTCATTTGTACTGCGATCAGAAACAATGTTGATGATCACTTGAATCAGCATTTAATATTCACGGCTGATGAAAAGTTGTAGAAAATTGCATGCATTCTTTACAATCACGCCGCCGTGAAAAAGACGCCATTTTGAAAAAAAAAAGAATATTTTAAGTCCAATTTTTAGCATGGGTACACCAATTATCAAACTCTTTTTCATTTCACTAACAAACAAGTATAATCTGGATTATTCGGACTACTATTCTCATCTTGGTTGTTATTTTCACAACGTTTCGGCTGATGTAACCTCCGAACCTTCTTCAGGCGCAAGTTCAATTAGAAGGTTCCCAAGTTTGAAAAAAAGGCACCTGAACAAGTTTGGAGGTTACATCGGTCGAAACGTTGTGAATATTTTTTTTTTTTTTATGGAAATCGCTCCAAACAAGGCATGAAGCCAGTTGATGTAAGGAGCTAACAAGAACGGAAGATGATGATCGGAAAGACCGGAGATGCCTATTGGCCTTAGTCTTGAAAAGACCAGGGCTCTAGGTATGGGGGAAAACAGTCATCAGGAAGAGAGTTCCACAAGCCTGCTGTTCTTGGAAAGAAACAACTGGAATAGGAAGCTGTATTTCAGTGAGGTAGCAAAACGGCAAATTGGTGGAGACCACTAGACCAACGAGTCAAACGAGCTGAAACAAAGGAAGCAAGGAATAGATGAGACAATTCTGAAGAACACATGCCAGACGAGAATAGTAGTGTGAATATTTTATTTGAATCGCCATCATTAGCAATCATCATCGGGTTGTCTCACCGTCCACCTGACTCTCATTAATTCTTATCCTCGAGTGTTATTTGTTTTTGCATCTAAATTTGATCAAAATACCCCCCTCCCCCCAAAAAAACGAGATATCGCAAGTTGAAATTGAAGAGGATCTCACTATATTTACCCGTTTTCTCACTCTAAACTAGAGCATAACATCTGAGCGTCATAGGCAGCGAATTGTTGCAGTTATGGCCCCTAGCTCATGACGTGTACTTCTGTAAAATAATTCTGCTAATACACTTTGGTGACCTATATCACTGTGTTTTTCTTCATTGTTACCGGCCTGCAAAGACACAACAGTAACCTAACTTGTTTGTCTTCATTATTACTCGCCTGCAAAGACACAACAGTAACCTAACTTGAAGTAGCCTGGACAAAAAACAAAATTATTTAAAGAAAAAGAAAATGAATCGTACATTCATGAAGATGAAACGATAAAAGTTTTTACATCTCAATTTTATCAAAATAAGCCCCCCCCCCTCCAAAAAAACCCGTGAGATATCGCAAGTTGAAATTGAAATTTCAACTTGCGATATCTCACTAAATTTATCCATTTTCTAAAGTCGGCTGGTTTATGATAGCTATTATAACTGACTTGTTTCCATAAATGCAAATGTACAAAGGAAGAAATGTATTAGCCGATTATTCACTTTCCCATCTATGCTCAGGCATAGACAGAACACGGCAGATCTAGAGGAGTCAAACAAGGCAGGCCGCCACTGTAGACGTAAGGGGCTACTGAGAAAAAGAAAAGGGGAGAAGGTTGGGGGGGGGGGTCAGCCTAAATTGGAATCTGCGCAGCGAGATGTTTGTTTACATTAGTTTTAAATTTCTGCATGTCTGTACTGTCGGGGAAACAGGGGGCAGGAAGGGAGTTTCAGAGGCCAGCAGCACGAGGAAAGAAGCTATTTGAGTAGAAGGCTCTCCGACATCTGGGGACCTCCACAGTGAATGAATGAGATTTAGTTGATTGTCGAGTTAGTCTAGTGAATTTACGTTGAGGGGGGCACCAGAGTAGCCAATTCATCGGAGCATAATCCATTGAAGTTATTGTTCTTGTGGCGATGGATGCTTCGGAAGATAGAAGTTGGCAAAAGATTCCAAAAGACGTCTGCACCGGAAACCGGCAGTTATTTTTGGTCCTTCCGTCCCTGCGTCTGTTAGATAATCTGCGGTATACGGAATTGTCACAACGGGGTAAAACTGAGAACTACCCTCGAATAGATTCTCACACTTTTTTTTCTTATGCCAGACACGTTCACAATGCAATCCTCCCGACCCCTCTCTCTTTGTGTAGGTAGCGCAAGCGGGTAGGTGAACAGCTGAGGACTTGGACATCAACCATCAAGTAAGACGAAACTGAGCTCTCAGGTCCATAAATAATCGGCCTTTTATTTTATAGTTTTCTGCTTTTAGAATTAATATTTTTATTTTATTTTAGATATTATTCATCCGCGGCAATGCTGATCAAGAATATATCGACTTTGTGGGCCTTTGTTTTATAGTTTTCTGCTTTTAGAATTAATATTTTTATTTTATTTTAGATATTATTCATCCGCGGCAATGCTGATCAAGAATATATCGACTTTGTGGGCCTTTGTTTTATAGTTTTCTGCTTTTAGAATTAATATTTTTATTTTATTTTAGATATTATTCATCCGCGGCAATGCTGATCAAGAATATATCGACTTTGTGGGCCTTTGTTTTATAGTTTTCTGCTTTTAGAATTAATATTTTTATTTTAGATATTATTCATCCGCGGCAACACCGATTAAGAATATACCAACTTTTGGGTCTTCGTTTTGTAGTTTGGGACTGTTAGATGGACACACACACACAGGCAACTACCCCTTACTTAATAGATTAGAACTGCACGGCGGTAGGCCACACTTAACAATACAATACTTTTTTTCTTTTTTATACGAATAATGCACACTTACAAAAGTATAAAAGCCAGTCAAGGATAAAAATTAATGAGATTGTCAACTGGACGAGGATCAACACTATGAGAGGATTGAAAGAAATGAAAGGAATTTACAAAATTTTACTACTTAAGAAGACACCTTGACAAGTATTTGTTGACATTGGATTCAAAGATGACTTTGTTGTAGCCTGCACGTAAGTAATACCGTGGTAATGTGTACCATAGAAAGGAGGTCCTTTGGAAATTCTGTTTGATTTTAGGAACACAGAGGATGAAATGACAGTTCTTTGCACGAGTGGTAGTAACACAAGGTCTTGCTGTGAATGTTTTATAGGAATGGAAGCAGAGGAGCTCAGTCGAGCACTTTGTCATGCAAATAAGTAAATTGTTTCACATAATGAGTGAGGAATGTAAATATAGGGAGTCAGAGCGCGAGTGAGGGAGTCAGTGTAAGAGAAAGGAGGAATCATGATTGGTCAGCCATCTTGTATGACCTTGCTCAGGACCGCCGTGCATTGGTCGCTGAAGAAACCGACGCAACCCGACCAGAATTGCAACAACAACAACAACGACGTTGCTAATATACAGACTCCAATGGGTTAAATCCTACAATCACTAACTTAACCCGCATATTGCAGTCTTAGAACTTGGATACGCCGACTCGTTGGAGTCAGAGAAACTTCATCGCTTTTGGAGACAGTCGGTGAAAAAAAAATTCTATGACTAAAATTTCTTTCAAAAAACGTGATACATGATAAAAAGAAATATCAAAATGTGTGTGTCATTGTTAAGTGGTGGTGGCCGTCGTCGTCATCATCGTCGATTTTGAAAAAGATAACCACTTAAGAATGACGCAAAGATTTTGATCTTATTTTTTTACTTTTTAATTGAATTCTTTGAGTTTCATTCATTGAAGAAAAGAAAAACACCAAAGCTTGAATAGACAGTCTGGAAAAACACGTGCGTCCTCTCTTTAAAAATCAAAACACTTTAAATAATATAAAGTATAGCATATATAACTTATATGATATATAAAATTTATAAATGATATCAAACATAACATGTAAATGGTATAACGCATGGCACGCGTGAATGGTATAACGCATGGCACGCGTGAATGGTATAACGCATGGCACGCGTGAATGGTATAACGCATGGCACGCGTGAATGGTATAACGCATGGCACGCGTGAATGGTATAACGCATGGCACGCGTGAATGGTATAACGCATGGCACGCGTGAATGGTATAACGCATGGCACATGATATCGAGCATAACACACATGAATGGTATAACACATGTCATATATAAATTGATTATAAGCAAAAGAATAAGATTTCTGGAGTCTGAGTCAAGCATTTTGGTGACGGATTCCACAAATCTGGTGTGTATGTGTCTATAAAAAGGGAGGCCTTTGCGGGCCGCTGGTTATAAAGGTCCTTCAAGAGTCTTTTTTAGAAGATAAAGTAAGTGAAAGACCCAAGACTTTACAGTTGTGTGAATGTCATCTGCAACTATTAAGTTACGCCCACATTTTTGCTTACTCAGGAAATTAGAAAGGTCACAAGGGGATGTGATAACAATTAGAAAGATCACAAGGGGACGTGATAACAATTAGAAAGGGCACAAGGGGGTGTGATAAAAATTAGAAAGGGCACAAGGGGGTGTGATAAAAATTAGAAAGGTCACAAGGGGAGGTGATAAAGATTAGAAAGGTCACAAGGGGAGGTGATAAAGATTAGAAAGGTCACAAGGGGAGGTGATAAAGATTAGAAAGGTCACAAGAGAACGTGATAAAAATTAGAAAGGTCACAAGAGAACGTGATAAAAATTAGAAAGGTCACAAGAGAACGTGATAAAAATTAGAAAGGTCACAAGGGGACGTGATAAAAATTAGAACGGTCACAAAGGGACGTGATAAAAATTAGAACGGTCACAAGGGGACGTGATAAAGATTAGAAAGGTCACAAGGGGACGTGATAAAGATTAGAAAGGTCACAAGGGGATGTGATAAAAATTAGAAAGGTCACAAGGGGACGTGATAAAAAACTGCCTCTCTGCACACTGTTATTTTTAGGATTTCTCCAACTATTTATTTTTATTTTCTATTTTCATTTAGTCACAAGGATTTCTCATGCGATTCATGATCAGTGATTGCTCACTAACAATAACAAGTTGTGTTCCTTGGAGTCTCAATGACAGATGTGTCTACCCAGATTTCCAGTACTCTCTGCCTCTTTCGATAACTGATGCTTATGATTTTGCGCTATCGCCGCAGCCGGTTACCATTGATTTTTTGCTAGAAACGACGGTTGGTCTGCTCTGAAGTTTGAGTGGCAGTAAGCCTCACCAAGATTCCAGTATTCTCTGCACCCTTTCAGTGGAGGTCTGGGAAGTACTCTCACTCTTCGGTCTTTCCATCCGCCTTGATCCTTCATGACCATTTGGTGTGGTGCCGGCTGAGGCCGGTGGCACCACGTGTGTGTGTATGTTTTTTTATGGGAAGGGTATATATTTTCATAGCTTACTACCTAGCTCTATGTATCGAGCACTGTTGAAGTAAATACTGAAAATTGATACATAAAAAATTATATCTCCTTATAAAATTTTATGTTGATACATGAAATAGTAATAAAAATTATATATATATATATATATATATATATATATATATATCTGATTTAAGACAAATTCTAGTTAATAACACTAAAATTATACATTCCAAAACCAATTTTAAAAAATTAAAAATATTCGAAGCTATCTACATAAAAACACAACCTAAAATTAATAACATCACATATGAAGCCAGTGGAAACATTTTAAAATTCTTAATGTAATGCGATTTTGTTCTGTGATGCCATTCCAGCGTCGCTGAATTTAAATCGTCAACGACTTTCCTGGAACAATGCGAAAGACGTTCTCTGCACGTTTCTCCGCTGTCTTTTTAAAATTCTCTTCTTTCTTCAGCTTTTTTGTTCATTTGCTTTTGGCACCTGAGGATGATTTGATGAAGAATCAAAAACGTTCGTGAAACCTATGAAACATTTATTAATTTTTTTGATTTTAATACAAAAAAGACTATCAGACAATAAAAAAAAATGAAAAAGGTATAATTAAAAAGCCGAATTCTGTTATTTTTAACAATGTTTGCATATATATATATATGATATTTAAATGTTGAATTAAATAACGATAATTGAATTATCGTTTAATAATAATAATCTATCGTGATAATGTAAAGCTCAATATATTGAATAGAGCAATCAATTTTAGAGGTGAAAGATGAGAATAAAGACTTGTAAAGATACAATATTTATTAAAACATCAAAAGTTCAGAGCAAGGAGCCTCATATCCTTAATCCATGGATTTTCAAAGATAAACTCTTCTCATCTATCGGCTTTCCCTATCCTCTGATGAGAAGAGTTTATCTTTGAAAATCCATGGATTAAGGAACTTTTGATGTTTTAATAAATATTGTATCTTTACAATTCTTTATTCTCATTTTTCACCTCTGAAATATATATATATATATATATATATATATATATATATATATATGCACACACACACACACACACAGATTGCTCTTAATTATAGAGTGGATTATTATTATTATTATTATTATTATTATTATTGCAGCAACAATAGATTTCCTTTGTGCATTGCTACAAAGCATTTCACATGGTGAGGGTAGAGAATCATGAGACTGTAGGCCAGAAACCTAGGTAGGGCCCATCTTGTAAGAACCCTTCCCCATTTAGACAGACAGAATCTTTCAGTAAATACCTCGAGGACGAGGTGCATCTTGAACAAACATAAACACCTGAGCTCAGGTGAGCCAATGTAAAATGCTTAGAAAGAGATTTTGTTTTCATTTATACTTGAAATAATAACGGCAAAAACTACATGGAATATATCTTCTTCGTCTTCTAGCGTCTCTTCTATTTCTATATATAAAACCCAATGTTGGTGTGTGTGTGTGTGTGTGGGTGTGTGTTATAGAAATCGTTAGCAGAACATTCAAATAAGGTTCAATAAAGGTTACATTTTTCAGAGAATCTAAAGAGACTATTGAAATTTTTCTTCGGTTTCATCTGGTGTCACTAGGGGCAATTATCGGTTAGGTTCTTTAAAATAACTGAAATAGATGAAATAGAAAGCAAAAAAAAAAAAATGAAATTTATCCAAAAGAAAAAAAAGAAGATTTTGTTCGTTTCATGAAACAAAAATAAAATTAAACAAAGAATATCTCAGTGAAGAATGTATTAAAAACGTTTAAACATTTAAATGATTTTTATTGGTAAAGATTTAAAATAAACGAATCGTTTTGTTCAAGTCGTTTGCTAGCTGTCTGTAAAAACAATTATTTTTTTTTTTTTTTTTACTAACACCAACTTATTTTGTCAACTGACCCTGCTACTTCACCTGCTCTACATCTACTAATTCGCAAACTCTCATCCATTCTTTCAATGTGGCTTCACTTTCGAAGTCTTCTGTCCTGCACATCTCTCCCTATATTGTACAGAATTAATCTTCCTCTGAGGTCATCAGATCTAAGCCTGTCTTCAAGACTCACATTACACATCCATCGTATCATTCTCATATCATTTCTCGCCATGCAACGCGTGTCCTCAACCCTTCACTGGCCGGGTGTCACTTCCATACATCATCACACTGCACACACATGTCTGATAGACTTTTCCCTTGGTTGACAGTAGTAACACTCTGCTTCTTCTTCTTCTTTCGTGTGAATCAGATGATTCTGGTGTTGGCATTAGTTTCCCCGGTGTTTTTCTAGTTAGAAATCTTTCTGGAAAGACATCGGGTACTTACGGGAAGGACCACGAGAAGGTTGCCAACATCCCTAAGTGAAAGTGGTACTGTGGAACCGACTGGATTCGAACTTGGAACACCCAGGTCTTTAGTCCGTGTCGTTATCCACTTAACCACCGTCAACTCTGCTGGTTAGTAATGACAAGTTTCCTGAACTTATTCCATCCACTCGTAACTTTTGTAATCATATTAGCACCAGTTCCTTCCTGTGCTCCAATTGTATCACGAAGGTAATAAAACTTCGGAACAGCCTAAATAACTTTGATATCTAAATATCTAAGTTCGCATTAGTCTCCGTTGTCTTACACTTCTTGCACACAAACTTATTATCCTCTCGCAACCTACCAGTAATTGATTGATGGGTGACTCAAGACAGGAAGAGAGTCACCAGAGTTCCCTATAAAAATACCAACATCTTCACTATGATAAAATCAACTTTATTTAACGTTTCCTTAACGCAGACACACAAGGATGTAAGGCAAGTTTGTTCGGCAGGCAGACACTTACACTTCTTGCACACAAACTTGTTATCCTCTCGCAAGTTGCTGATGATTCTACTGCACTTTCGATGTACATAGGTCATCATCAGGCCAAAAAGGATATCCTGTGTACGATTTGAAGATGTAAATAAATAATCTTTTTTTCCAATATAGATGCCAATTAACGTGATAATTAAGAATTTACCAAATTAATAATTATTGAAAGAATTTTAGATATAGGTTAATTTTGAACAGCCATAGCTTGGCTTTGAGCGCCGCTTGGAATGATCATCTGACCAATTAACGATTGTATAGAGACCATTCACTATCAGACATTAAAAGTATGAAGTCAGATTTGCATAGCATTGCTGGTGTGGCACAAGGCAATGAAAAGCGCTCGTTTGGACCAAATTTGGGGCTGATTGAGATAACATGATTTTTTCAACCAAAACATAGTCATACCTGCTTTAAAGGGCCTCTCTCGCCGTTGTGGCATAATAAGCTGTCAATCAACATTTCACTCCCGGTTCGTGGGGAAGAGTCAGCCTTGTTGTGAAAATAACCAGGTTATTTAGTACTGGAAAGCTAAAAGTCAAATCACCTGTAGCTCGTGGTGTCAGGATACACTCCTCAGGCCATAATAGTACCAAACTGGGAAGCGAAAGAGAACATCGTTGGTGAAGTTCTTTTGTGGAAGCCTGTTTTTAAGAATCTTAAATACAACGTGGGCTTAAGACAATGGTCAGCTGCTGCTCCGAAAGGAAAATGCGATGTCCACTGTGCTGACTCCACCCTGGGATATCTCTACAGAGCAGCCACATAAGGATACACTCCTCAGGCCATAATAGTACCAAACTGGGAAGCGAAAGAGAACATCGTTGGTGAAGTTCTTTTGTGGAAGCCTGTTTTTAAGAATCTTAAATACAACGTGGGCTTAAGACAATGGTCAGCTGCTGCTCCGAAAGGAAAATGCGATGTCCACTGTGCTGACTCCACCCTGGGATATCTCTACAGAGCAGCCACATAAGGATACACTCCTCAGGCCATAATAGTACCAAACTGGGAAGCGAAAGAGAACATCGTTGGTGAAGTTCTTTTGTGGAAGCCTGTTTTTAAGAATCTTAAATACAACGTGGGCTTAAGACAATGGTCAGCTGCTGCTCCGAAAGGAAAATGCGATGTCCACTGTGCTGACTCCACCCTGGGATATCTCTACAGAGCAGCCACATAAGGATACACTCCTCAGGCCATAATAGTACCAAACTGGGAAGCGAAAGAGAACATCGTTGGTGAAGTTCTTTTGTGGAAGCCTGTTTTTAAGAATCTTAAATACAACGTGGGCTTAAGACAATGGTCAGCTGCTGCTCCGAAAGGAAAATGCGATGTCCACTGTGCTGACTCCACCCTGGGATATCTCTACAGAGCAGCCACATAAGGATACACTCCTCAGGCCATAATAGTACCAAACTGGGAAGCGAAAGAGAACATCGTTGGTGAAGTTCTTTTGTGGAAGCCTGTTTTTAAGAATCTTAAATACAACGTGGGCTTAAGACAATGGTCAGCTGCTGCTCCGAAAGGAAAATGCGATGTCCACTGTGCTGACTCCACCCTGGGATATCTCTACAGAGCAGCCACATAAGGATACACTCCTCAGGCCATAATAGTACCAAACTGGGAAGCGAAAGAGAACATCGTTGGTGAAGTTCTTTTGTGGAAGCCTGTTTTTAAGAATCTTAAATACAACGTGGGCTTAAGACAATGGTCAGCTGCTGCTCCGAAAGGAAAATGCGATGTCCACTGTGCTGACTCCACCCTGGGATATCTCTACAGAGCAGCCACATAAGGATACACTCCTCAGGCCATAATAGTACCAAACTGGGAAGCGAAAGAGAACATCGTTGGTGAAGTTCTTTTGTGGAAGCCTGTTTTTAAGAATCTTAAATACAACGTGGGCTTAAGACAATGGTCAGCTGCTGCTCCGAAAGGAAAATGCGATGTCCACTGTGCTGACTCCACCCTGGGATATCTCTACAGAGCAGCCACATAAGGATACACTCCTCAGGCCATAATAGTACCAAACTGGGAAGCGAAAGAGAACATCGTTGGTGAAGTTCTTTTGTGGAAGCCTGTTTTTAAGAATCTTAAATACAACGTGGGCTTAAGACAATGGTCAGCTGCTGCTCCGAAAGGAAAATGCGATGTCCACTGTGCTGACTCCACCCTGGGATATCTCTACAGAGCAGCCACATAAGGATACACTCCTCAGGCCATAATAGTACCAAACTGGGAAGCGAAAGAGAACATCGTTGGTGAAGTTCTTTTGTGGAAGCCTGTTTTTAAGAATCTTAAATACAACGTGGGCTTAAGACAATGGTCAGCTGCTGCTCCGAAAGGAAAATGCGATGTCCACTGTGCTGACTCCACCCTGGGATATCTCTACAGAGCAGCCACATAAGGATACACTCCTCAGGCCATAATAGTACCAAACTGGGAAGCGAAAGAGAACATCGTTGGTGAAGTTCTTTTGTGGAAGCCTGTTTTTAAGAATCTTAAATACAACGTGGGTTTAAGACAATGGTCAGCTGCTGCTCCGAAAGGAAAATGCGATGTCCACTGTGCTGACTCCACCCTGGGATATCTCTACAGAGCAGCCACATAAGGATACACTCCTCAGGCCATAATAGTACCAAACTGGGAAGCGAAAGAGAACATCGTTGGTGAAGTTCTTTTGTGGAAGCCTGTTTTTAAGAATCTTAAATACAACGTGGGCTTAAGACAATGGTCAGCTGCTGCTCCGAAAGGAAAATGCGATGTCCACTGTGCTGACTCCACCCTGGGATATCTCTACAGAGCAGCCACATAAGGATACACTCCTCAGGCCATAATAGTACCAAACTGGGAAGCGAAAGAGAACATCGTTGGTGAAGTTCTTTTGTGGAAGCCTGTTTTTAAGAATCTTAAATACAACGTGGGCTTAAGACAATGGTCAGCTGCTGCTCCGAAAGGAAAATGCGATGTCCACTGTGCTGACTCCACCCTGGGATATCTCTACAGAGCAGCCACATAAGGATACACTCCTCAGGCCATAATAGTACCAAACTGGGAAGCGAAAGAGAACATCGTTGGTGAAGTTCTTTTGTGGAAGCCTGTTTTTAAGAATCTTAAATACAACGTGGGCTTAAGACAATGGTCAGCTGCTGCTCCGAAAGGAAAA
This sequence comes from Sepiola atlantica, assembly GCA_963556195.1. Lineage (NCBI taxonomy): Eukaryota > Metazoa > Mollusca > Cephalopoda > Sepiida > Sepiolidae > Sepiola > Sepiola atlantica. The sequence goes on along the minus strand of OY744534.1, from coordinate 339,318 downwards.
TGCGATGTCCACTGTGCTGACTCCACCCTGGGATATCTCTACAGAGCAGCCACATAAGGATACACTCCTCAGGCCATAATAGTACCAAACTGGGAAGCGAAAGAGAACATCGTTGGTGAAGTTCTTTTGTGGAAGCCTGTTTTTAAGAATCTTAAATACAACGTGGGCTTAAGACAATGGTCAGCTGCTGCTCCGAAAGGAAAATGCGATGTCCACTGTGCTGACTCCACCCTGGGATATCTCTACAGAGCAGCCACATAAGGATACACTCCTCAGGCCATAATAGTACCAAACTGGGAAGCGAAAGAGAACATCGTTGGTGAAGTTCTTTTGTGGAAGCCTGTTTTTAAGAATCTTAAATACAACGTGGGCTTAAGACAATGGTCAGCTGCTGCTCCGAAAGGAAAATGCGATGTCCACTGTGCTGACTCCACCCTGGGATATCTCTACAGAGCAGCCACATAAGGATACACTCCTCAGGCCATAATAGTACCAAACTGGGAAGCGAAAGAGAACATCGTTGGTGAAGTTCTTTTGTGGGAGCCTGCACAAGGAAGATGAGGATGACACGCCAAAACCTTGATCATGCAGAGTTGTGATAACATGAACTGAAATCTCTCTCAGCTGCCGATTAAAAATAGCATTGAATGGCGACAAGGAGTCGTGAGAATTCATGCAATCAGATGATGATTACTGCTGAGTACCTGCTCCAGCAGTGCCAACGGCATGATCATCTCGAGCAGAAAACCTGTCCGAAACAAACGCGATTGATAATAAAGCTCAGTAGCGACCTAAAAGAGTTCGGAACTACAGTTGCTTGCGTGAACGCGACTGGTGTCTCCCTCTCACGGTGGAGCGAAAAACAAACAAAACAAAAAACAATTCAAGAACATCTCTAATACCAGAATGGTATTAAATATCTGCATATCAAAATGGTATTTCACTTCTGCTGTGGCGCCATTCCTTCACAACAGACTTTGTAGCAAGCCGATCGTTTCTCTTTTGGAATAAATGAGAAAGAGCAAATGTTAAGTAATTAATTATTCAGTATCGTCGAGTCGTGATATTTATGGCAGATGTCTTGCTGTTTTTGTTTGTTTGGTGAGGGGGGGGGGGTGGAGAACGGATATTCCACAGATTGATTGAAACTTTATAGTCTGCCAAAAACAGACAGGAGCACTCAGAGAGGAAAGATCTCCACCAATGCCCAAACAATACCCCCTAATCCGAACTGGATAAGTCAATTTTCGAAATTGTTTTCCTAATTGCAACATAATTCTTGTGTGTTATAAAAATGTTGTCACTGATAACGTATTAAGTTAATTATTATTAACAATTACTAATCAGCAGGGTTAATATTCACTTCAGCGGAATCCTAAAAAATTCTGCTCGGCGCTATTTCAAAACATCTTATGAAACAATTATTTTTAATGTTTTGATAAAAAATATGTGTTTACTATCAACTCTCTTTTCCAGTTTTTAACTGTCGATTAGAGCGTAGTTTCTGGCAATTATGGTTCTCTTGTGATCTTAAACCAAAACATTTTAGAAAAAATTCACTCTGAAGAATATGAATAAATAACATTTTCGGAATTCACTTCGATTTAAATTTGTTTTTAATATCTCATTGGCTTTAAAAAGATTTCTCTATTAAAAGGTTTATAGTAAATTTAAAAACACATGAGTTTTTTTTTGTTGTTGTTGTTAATACTGTGGAAGCCATTTTATTTTTTTGTTAATACTGTGGAAGCCATTTTGATTTTTGTTAATACTGTGGAAGCCATTTTGTTTTTTGTTAATACTGTGGAAGCCATTTTGTTTTTTGTTAATACTGTGGAAGCCATTTTGTTTTTTTGTTAATACTGTGGAAGCCATTTTGTTTTTTTGTTAATACTGTGGAAGCCATTTTGTTTTTTGTTAATCCTGTGGAAACCATTTTATTTTTTTACTTGATCCTTTCATTGTGAAATGACTCAGGAGGACAGCAAAGATAACTTTTTAATTTGGTATGCAAAGGCAGTGTTACATTGAACCTGTTTGTTTTTTCTTGTTTTATATTTCGTCATGCATATACATAATCTGTCAGTTCCAATCATGGTATTCATTTCAGAGCAGGACAGACATGCCTTCCTTCTCTCGAGACGGGGAGGGGAGTTTTTTTGTTTTTTTTTTTAATTCGTCTAATCTACTATTGAGGTCATCGCTTATCAAGGCCAAAAGTCACTCGAGGATAATGGGTTAATGAGACAGGAATGAATTCCAGCCGAAAGGTGAGGAACACTATGGGAGTACTAACAGTGATCAATGGTATGAACTGCGTTTGATTATTTTGTGGGCGGTTTGTGACAATAATTTGTTGACATTCGATTTGAAGATGGTCAAGTTGTAATCAGTAGGGAAGTAGTCTCATGGTAATGTGTTCCACAGGTGGGAAGCCCTTACAAAGAAGCTCTGTCCATGGAAATTTCACCCTACGCAAGGAACATGGAGGGAGAAAAGAAAGTCTTTTTTTCTTTTGCAAGGGCCTTTCTCCTGTCTGTAGAACACATTACCGCAGGACTGCTTCTATGCAGATATAGTCATCTTCAAATACTTGTCATTAAGCAACCCATAAGCAAACAAACTTACTTCATACAATTGATTGTTCCTCATCTGATAATCTTTCTCTTTCATTAACCTTTATCCTCGAGTGGCTCTTTGCCTTAATAAGTTACGACCCAACAGAAAAAACAAAAACACCAATTTATCAGATTAAATTAGAAGGACCTAACTCTTGTATCCTAAAATTCTCTCCCTTTGCCTTTGAAGCATGATTAATCTGCCCAGAGTTATCTGCCCCTGGATTGACCAGATAACAACAAAACAGGGAAAATCCAAAATGGAGGACGTTACAGAAATCGGCTAAGTGACAGACAATTAAATCCTCTTTATTCGTAGTAATTCTTCCAGTTGTAAAATTGTTAAATAAATCATTTTTTATTGTTGATCTCCATAGAATCGTTTTCATCCATTTATTTCTTCATATTGGTAAGTGAAAATGTAACACACTCACAAACCACTTCATAACGGGAACAATGTTAAGTTAACACAGGAAACTGTTCCACCCTCCCTTAAATTAACGCAGGGGTTTTGGAATTTTATAATTTTTTAATCTCTTGCATTGGTGTATACCGATAAGTATTCCAAAGAAATGGTTTACTTGCATTTCGGTTACAACAATTTTAGAGCAGAGGGAGAAGTTGAAACTTTTGACATTTTATCAAATAAACTGGTTGGCAGGCTGACGTTTTAATATGTAAAATCATGTGTGTATTTTTAAATTCTTTATTTTATTTTGCATACTTTAGGTGTAACAACACAAGGAGAGATTGAAATTAATCTCGTTTTTTAAATTTTTTTTTCAGATTGGTGAAATCCAAGAATCTAAAATTCGTTATTCTAAATTAAATTCTTTTTAAGGATGGTTCATTTTGTAGTTCTCCATATGTATTTGTGTACACATATTTTTTTGTTTCATTTTACTTCAGTTGAATTTCTCAGAAATCAAGGGGCCCCTTCCTGGGGCTAACACTTAATCTCTATATGAGATAATAGATATTCGAATATTCTATTAAAATTCTCTTGTATTTCTCAAACATTGAGTTAGTAAAGAAGTTAAGAACATTAATTTTCCACTCTCCAATTGACCAATTAACTATGTTATATTATATCTTTCTTGTGGTATATATATATATATATATATATATATATATATATATATATATATATCCACAAACACATGTTTCGTTATCTCTACAGCTGATCGGTGTGTCTAGGCACAGTGAAATTCGAAACCCGGAACCCTGTGATTGGCATCCGGTGCTCTTCCAACTGAGCTATCAAATCTGCCACTTATAGTGGTGGGAATTATATCGTATTTAAATGGGGTCATTTATTTGTTTACATTTTTACGATACTGATCACCAAAAGCAATCAATTCTTTTTTTGTTAAGGGAGATTATTGCTTTATTCTAAGTTGAAACCATCACTTCCTCTTCTAGAGTACTCCATCCATAAGGGAGTGTATATATATATATATATATATATAAATAATATTTTCAAATCAACACATGTCTCATGCCAAACCTGCAATCATCAGTATGGGGGGAGACAATCCCTGCCGGTCACACGGTTCAAACTACAATACGAAAGTCATTTGACTCGGTAGTCGGAGCGTGTTGATGTGTCCACCACGCATTGCTGTAGAAATGGGAGAGTGAATTAGCGTCGAAATGGCAAATTCGGCGGCCATCTAGCAAGCCGTAAACAGAACTCAATAGGCGTGGCCTAGAGTATCGCATTACACTATAAATAATGGCTTGTTGACTTACTTAAAGTGCTCAATCGAGCGAGAGGTTTGAATAATTATTTATAAATAATATTTTCAAATCAACCCATATACACATGTGTTTCATGCCAAATCTGCAATCATCAGTATGGGCTAAACCTGCAATCATTAGTATAGGAAGAGACATATATATATATTAGTAGATGTAGAAAAGTTGAGGAATCAGGGTCAGTTGGCAGAAGAAGACAAAGGAAAACATGGGAGGAAAGTGAAAAGAATGGATTCCGGGGAGGGGGGGGATAAATAAAGACCTGGGCGGAATTAGGTTAGTTTGGAAGTCAATTTCTAAAAGCCGTCCAACACATGTCAGCATGTAAAACATACCTTAAACCGAATATGATGATGAAAGAATGGATGAAAGTGTTAGTATTAGTAGATGTAGAACAGTTGAGGTAGCAGGGTCAGTTGGCAGAGGAAGGTCTAGAAGGTTAATTTCTAAAAGCCGTCCAACATGTAAAATTATGATGATGATGCTGTCTTGCCTCCAAATAACTGCTGTAAGCTAATTCATTTTAAAAATGGCAACTCTCTTTATGGTGGGACATGAGTGAACTGATTCATTATGAGTTACTAGAGCCTAATCAAACAATCACAGCAGTAAAATATGGTTTGCAGCTGGATGATCTAAGAATTGCTTTATCAAAAAAAACGACCAGCATTACTCAATAGGAAGAGTGTAGTGTTTCAGCATAATAACGCAAGACCTCACACAGCAAAACTCACTCAAGAAAAGGTCATGAATTTCAATTGGGAAGTTTTACCTCATCTGCCTTATTCACCTGACATTGCTCCATCTGACTACCATCTTTTCCGGTTGTTGCAGCATGACTTAAACAATAAAATTTATGAAAATGACGACCAACTCAAAAATTACCTAAATTTGTTTTTCTTTAAAAAATCAGAGAAATATTTTGAAGAAGGCATCAAGAAGCTAGTTGATCGTTGGACAGAAGTCATAGAAAATGAGGGAAATTATTGTAAAGATTAAAAATGCCCTAATGTGAATGTTTCAGATGAAATAAATGCGTTGGACGAAAACGATATTACTTTCTTTCCCACCTGAGATATATGTGAAACAGCGAAACAGTCTGTATGTGGATGACTATAAAAAGCTCCCCCGGGTAGAGCTTATTTTTGTAAGGGTATCGTCAACGGCCATTAGCTTTAAGACAATGCTCATTAGGTAAAAACTAATTTCGAGCTCAGGCATTTGCAATGTTTACATTTCGTTACATTGAGATATCTCTTACATTCAGTCAGTGTCACATGATGGCGTATGGGTTAGCATCGCCGACTGTCAGCTCGACGGTTGCGTTTCGATCCCGGCTTGAGGCACTAACTGGTCTAGCCGCACTGATGAGCTGTGAAACAGCGAAACAGTCTGTATGTGGATGACTATATAATTATATATATATATATATATATATATATATATATATATTTGTTTAAGGTGGAGCTGACATCAAAACGCGAGTTAAACTTGCACGACATGTTTCCTGTTAACACAATTCCCGGATCCGCTCGAGATCTGAGATAAGCCGAATCACGAAAGTAATGATATACCAGGCGCTAGTGCAAACAATCTACATTTATGACAATGAGCCATAGCTAATGAGGGTGGAAGACATTAAGATGCTGGAAACATTTCATCACAAATATAAGATTGTAAAGTAGATACAACAGAAAAGAAAAACAGAAAAGAAAAATGTTTGATTTTAAGAAACTAAACTTTCTGAAAATGCTTATTATTGTAAGTCAATTGTTTAATATCTTTTTTTTTGTTTTTTTTTTTTCAGCCATCAGTAAAGAAGACACTATTCATGAGAGTGACCATGAGGTAAGACATCTTTTCGGAATTTACAAAACATAATCTAGTCTGCTACAAGGCCATGGATTTCACAAACACATGGATATCTTCATAAATTTTATTTTATTCGGTTGTAACAAACAAAATGAATGAAGTTTATTTTTTACGAACTTTTAATGAGATTGTCGAAATTTCCTACGTCTAAATGAAATAGGAAGTAACAGAAAATACGTGTTAAAATATTCTTTAGGTCTGGGATTGAGTCGGATTTGGGTGTCAGAAATTTTTGCAGGAGCCTGATTTGAGTTATTTAAAACCGACTCCAGAGTTGGAAGTCAGATTTTTTTTTTTATATTTAGATGGATGTTTGGTGCTTATCCAGAATTACTGAGAAAAAAAATAAGACAAACTGAAAAATATTTGTATGATTTACGTCCCCCGTGACGGAATGAATATATCGTATACAAAAAATGACGTAAATTAATCAAGTAGTTTTTATTTTATAAAATAAAATAAAATTTTATCAATAAACGAATAAGGTTAGAATATCCGTGCCATATTAGGCATATTCAAGGGAGATACTCCAAACTTTTGCAAACTAGAGAAATAAAGTCTGTAATTTTGGGTATTATCTCCCTTAGCTCTTGAATATGACCAATAATTCTGCCGATATATCAATATTACCCATTTATCGATAAAATTTGATTTTCTTTTATAAAATAAAAACTACTTTATCAATTTACGCGATTTTTGGTATACGATATATTCATTCCGTCATGGGTACGTAAATCGTACAAATATTTCTCACTTTGTTTTTTTTCCTCCATAACTCGGTAATTCTGGATAAGCACCGGATTTTATTTATTAAGCCAACTTCCTGATTCTGGTGTGAGAATTTAAGTCGACCTGTTTCTCTTTAAATCTTACAAATTTTATCATCTTGAAGCTTTTCGAATGTTTTAATGTTTTCTTAATCGACTATGTTGGTCTTAATGAAGTCTGACATTTTTTTTTATTTTTAAGATTTATTTGTTTTGACATTTATAAGTCATATCTGCACAGATTAATCTGAAAATGGTCGATGATAATTAACATTTTTGATATCTTTTATTTGCTTTCGTGTTTTCTTTTCAACTAGAGTTAACAGATTGATATTTTAAATCTTCGTCTCCAAGGAGATTTATGGGTAGTTTTTATTTAGTTTTTTTTCTTTTTTTCTTCTTGGTGATAATTGAATGATAAGACTTTTTTTCTTTTTTTTTTGTGGTAATTTAATTATAATACTTTTTTGTTTTTTAATTCAATATACTGGCATCAGACTGGTACAGGGTTAGAACCATGTAATTTTTTTGGGGGGAGGGGTGAATTAACAAGCGGTCCCAATAAGCTGAATTTGGTGCTTATGCTGTTCAGCGGCCGTATGAAAAAATTATTTTTTTTATAAAAACAATATTATATACTTATTCAGCGTTATATTCTTACTCACTGTAGAAAAAAGTAGAAAAAATTATCCACTAGAATTTTAATTACAAGTATTTTTCCATTCTGCGTATCATAACAGCGATTCGTTCACTAAGCCTCCATCTTCTTTATTAAGATTTCAAGGGCAGATAATTCGAAATCACAATGCAGGCTTAGTAAATGAATCGCTGTTATGATACGCAAAATGGAAAAATACTTGTAATTAAAATTCTAGTGGATAATTTTTTCTACTTTTTTGTACAGTAAATAAGAATATAACGCTGAATAAGTATATAATATTGTTTTTATAAAAAAATAATTTTTTCATACGGCCGCTGAACAGCATAAGCACCCTGAATTTATATCATGGTCAGGGGAGATGATTTTGAGGACATTAGATTTTTGCAGGAAATGGATGTTGTCCTCCCACATTCAGCGTCTGGTTTTCCGAAGTGGTTACCCATCTGATACTGTGCAGACTCAACATTGCTTAACTTTTGTGATTGAATCAAAATGACTAATCTTGTACTTTGTGCCGTTATACTTTACTTTATTGCATAATCCTCAACGGATCGACGCACACTTTCTGGATAAGCAATCTTTCCTTGTTTTTCGGGGCTTTGCCACTCTTTCTACCATCAACGAAAGAAAGTTCTATAACTACAAATTTTTAGCTGGACATACACGCACGCACACACAGACAACTGCCCTTCATATAATCGACTAGAAGGGCTACCCAGGGTTGCCCTAGGCTAAAGTGTAACATATTTCTATTAAAACTTATATCTCTATCTCCCCCGTTTTCTCCTTTTCCTTTCTTAACCCCTCTTTCTTCTTCGCCCAGCCCATTCCTCTCTCTGAGCATACAGACAGACAACTCTCCCTTATGTAGATTCCTCGAGGATTAGTCGGCATAAGGAAATTAACTCCTGGAAAACAATCAGAGTTACTTCCCTTTAGCTAGTGGCTGGAAAACAAACCTCTTTTCATCCCCGACTAAAACAAACCCCCTTCCCATGACGAAATCTGTGGCAGTTTAGAATCAAAGAATCTATAATTTTTTCTAAATTTTAGATATTTATTTATCCGGAGCAGAGCTGATCAAGAAAATACCAACTTTGTGGGTCTCTGTTTGGACTTTTAGCTGGACACACACACAGACGACTGCTCTTTATATAATAAAAGAAGAATATGTTGTACAAGAATTAACCAATTTTACCACAAATTCATATTGAAATTGATCATTTTGTGCCTACTTACTGCATCAATTAATGCGTGCTTTTCTACATCAGATGTCGGTTGCATGTTGGCCGGTACAAAGTGATTTTCTTCATAAGATTCTATCATTCACGGCGGTTCTGATCGCTTGAGGTAATTTTTAATCAAGTCATTCCAAGTCTTTCTCGGTCTGCTTTTTCCTCGATTACCCTCAATTGTGATGTTTGTATATCCATCGGGAGCTTTGTTCAATATGTCTATACCACTGCAGGCTGTTGCAATGCAGAGCTGACGCCAGTCTGAGGACCTTCAACTTCAATAACAGGGAGTCTGAACTAACTCTGTTGTCAAGATGTGCACCACAAATCCACCGAAGCATAACCGCGTCATCGCCTTGCACCATCAAAAAGACTGAATTAGTGAGAGCTCAGCATTCACTCGCGTGTTACGTGGCACTACGGACATCGCTGTTTTAAACTCGGCCCTTAGTAACAAGTGAAAGTGAACGACGGATTAAAATGGGAAGAAGCTTGTGAAATTTTCCCCATGCAGTTCGTACACGCGGGATCAAGCTTAATTCACAACCTCTACTAGCGCAGATCGTAAAATGTGTCCACAACTTCCGACTTCTGCAGACCGTCCACAGAGAACTCAATAGCAGGCCTGCCTTTAATTGGATTAGCAGTACCTGCACATCTTTCTCGCAGCCTACTGCACCTCTTGTGATACCTAGCATTACAGCATGACTGGATTTAAACTTAGCCGATTCCATGTTGGTATTTTTTACACGACTCGTGCCTCCAGCCCGTTATTGTTGAAGTATATATTTTTATGGCCCTCGAGAATGACTAAAAGAGACTATTAAGGTCTTTTAAGAGGCTCTAAAAAAACATTTGGCAGACTGTACACCAGGAATGTGTCTTGTTGGCATTTTGATTTCGGTCCCAAATCACAGACACAACTTTACCATCTGAAAAGGTTAATGCAGAGGCCCACAGGTGTATTGAGGAATTATTTGGACTAGTTGTAGTGTCCGCGCTTTTGTTGGTTTTTGCTGCAGAAGTTTAGATGATGAGTTCTCCAGCCTTCATTACGAGCTGATAAATTGGTTGAATTGAGGAGGTGTTGAGATTGAAGTGACATCAGAAACCGCGGATAAATAACTGGAATAAATAATAAAGAAGGAAAAGAAAGAAAAACAGCCAAGATAAATAAAATGAAGGATAATAAACAATTGGAATAAGTAAATAGGAAAGAAGAAGAAGAAGAAAACAAAGAAAAAGAAGAAAACGAAGAAGAAGAAGAAGAAAACGAAGAAGAAGAAGAAGGAAAAACAGCCAAGATAAATAAAATGAAGGATAATAAACAACTGGAATAAGTAAATAGGAAAGAAGAAGAAGAAGAAAACAAAGAAGAAGAAGAAAACGAAGAAGAAGAAGAAAACGAAGAAGAAGAAGAAAACGAAGAAGAAGAAGGAAAAACAGCCAAGATAAATAAAATGAAGGATAATAAACAACTGGAATAAGTAAATAGGAAAGAAGAAGAAGAAGAAAACAAAGAAGAAGAAGAAAACGAAGAAGAAGAAGAAAACGAAGAAGAAGAAGAAAACGAAGAAGAAGAAGGAAAAACAGCCAAGATAAATAAAATGAAGGATAATAAACAACTGGAATAAGTAAATAGGAAAGAAGAAGAAGAAGAAAACAAAGAAGAAGAAGAAAACGAAGAAGAAGAAGAAAACGAAGAAGAAGAAGAAAACGAAGAAGAAGAAGGAAACGAAGAAGAAGAAGGAAAAACAGCCAAGATAAATAAAATGAAGGATAATAAACAACTGGAATAAGTAAATAGGAAAGAAGAAGAAAAAGAAAACAAAGAAGAAGAAGAAAACAAAGAAGAAGAAGAAAACGAAGAAGAAGAAGAAGGAAAAACAGCCAAGGTAAACAAAATGTGGTGATGGGGAAAAACAAAGATAAAAAAATAATATAAAAAATGTCAAATATGATGATGATCATCATCACCATTTACCATCACCACTACCGTCGTCATCATCACCACCATCATCATCATCATCTTAAAGTCTGTTTTACATGCTGGCATGTGTTGGACAGCTTCAATAAATTAACTTCCAAAGTACCCTATTTCTGGCCGGGTCTTTATTTATCCCTTTTTCTCTCAAGTCCATTTTTACACTCACCTCCTCCCATTTTTTTTTCTTGGACCTGCTACATTAACTATTCTACATCGACTGACCCAAGAACTCTCACTCCTTCTTTCAACGTGGCCATACCATCAAAGTCTTCTGTTATGCACACATCTCTCTATACTGTCAAGATTTAATCTTCCTCTGAGGTCATCAGATCTAAGCTTGTCTTTAAGACTCACATTACACATCCATTGTATCATTCTCATATCATTTCTCTCCATGCAACGCATGTCCTCAACCCTCACTGAAACGGCTAGAAAACATTTTAGCTGAAACAGGATTTTTTTTTTTTTTTAATAAACAATATGTATTAGTATTATTAAACGTACCAGTGACCCGGTGGGTCACAACTACCACTATTTATTCTACTTTGATTTCATTAAAAAATTGATAAACTCTGACATATCTATTAAATAGAAAATATTGTTTATAAAGTACCCCCACACACACACACACACACACACACACAAACAGAAAAAAACGAATTCCAAGATGAGAAATTAGCAATAACAAGCAAAAGAAAAAAAAGAAACTATTGCAAAAATAAAAAAAACTAGTAATGCCAACAGGAAAATAAATATTCACTTAAATTTCTTGAAGATTTAGATGAAATACGAATATTTCATTTTCTGTCCGATAACTGAATAATATCAATGATAATATTTGAAAAGCGCAGATACTGTCAAAAGAATGGGAGAGGGTGGGGGGGGGGGATTATTGCTGTGAGAATGTTGGAAGTGTCACGGGACTTGTGTAATACAAACAAATAATAACTATATATTTGTCGATTTCAATAATTGAGCATGTTTGTCTGTCCGTTGGTCACTTATAGGCTCCAAAAATACTCAACAGAATTGAACCAAATTGATGAAGCAACATTGAGATGCCAGATGTGTCATTGGGAGGGGGGCGTAAATACTACTACTACTACTACTACTACTCTGAATTCTCTGGAACTTATGACATCCGAACTAATGCAAGACTTTTGCAGCAAACGTTTCTAATTTTAAACATTTCCCATGTCACGGGTTTAAGTTAACCAATCAACTGTCTGTCCGTCATTACGGAGCTCCGGCTGCCCCAAAGGTCATCCTTCATCAATCATCCCACACCCGAATCTATATTTACACCTACACTTAATGTCAAAATCATATTATTGCTAACTACTACAAAACAAATGTTCCAATAGTTATATTTCTGAATTTTTGAGATGAGGATTGATAATTTGTATAATTTTGGTTATTCGGACTACATTTCTCATCTTCGAGTTCGACAGAAATATTCCTGAGTTCGAAGAGATACACCTGAAGAAGGCCGGCGGTTACAGCGGCCGAAACGTTGTGATGGTAACACTCAAGATGAGAAATTTAGTCCGAATAACGAAAATTATACAAATGTTCATTTGGTAGATGGCACCGTAGAAGCCATAAACATTCATATTCTTTTCTTCATGTGGAGAGTATTTATTTACTCCTCTCCAGGAGTTAGGCACAAGGCCAGTTTTTATCTTACTCCCACTAATAAGATGTGACTCATGGTCGGGTCAGGAAAGTGGGGTTTGAAAAGCCAGCACCTGAGAAGTGAGCACTCTGGCCATTAAAAATTGCCTGGGCAGCCCCATCGGCATTCCCCGATAGGGGCACCTCAGGCAGTAAGCAATAAACTTACTCCTCCCCAAAGAGGGGAGGCGAAGCCTGGGAGGGTGGACCTCCTAGAATTGCACAGGACAGACCCATAGACCGGCGTTAATCAAGCCTCGAAGGTGCAGTATCCATCGGAACAGATACTACACTTTGATCTTAGCCAAAAGGCCAAATCTTCATGCGGAGAGTAGCCCCTGTTAGGTGGTTTGGTCACACGATAACCAATCAGCTTGCAGGGCCCATTAATTTCATTCGTCGCCTGGAGGACTACTGCAGACCTCTTTAATCTTTGAGCAGTGATCAGAGAGATTCCTGGAAACAATGAATAAAGATGTCCGCTTTGACTCTCCTGCCTCCGAGCAGCTTGAAGATAAATTGCTCAAAGACTTTCAGCAGTCATCAGAAGTTTCTTACTTTCTTCGCTTGGACACTGTCCTAACTTTGCCAACCTAACCCCCAACGGTATAAGTAACTTGAATTAATACTCTTTCGTTGTTGTTCATAAAAAAAGGTTTTGTTCTCCTTTCGTGTGACGTTTTTGTTGTTATAAATATTATAATAGTTGGTCGTAACAGTCGATGCTAAGAACAGCCTTTATAACGCCTTTAGTTGATCGTAAGGATTAAAAAAAAAGAAAACTGTCAGGGAAGGTGGGGAGGAGGGGGCATATACCTTTCCCACCCACCCACCCAAACCCATCACTAGAATGTGTATATGAACGTTCATCTCAGGTGTGCTATTTTACAATTAGATGGGACTAGTGTTCAAGAGAGATGGAGAAAAATTCTAGGCCATTTGGGTCATCCGTAACTCTAAACGGCTGATTTTCATACACAAATGATCTTTGTGGTAAAATTGTCGTTTCCCAATCAAAATGGCAGACAATAAATCGTCTGCTGTTTTCCAACCTCACAAATAAGTAAGTAAACCCAAATAAATTGTTTTGGACTAATTTTAAATTTTAATTAAAATTTTTTTAAAAAACTGTCATGGAAGTGGGTGGGGTGGAGGTTGTGGCATATCTCCCCCCCCCCCGGCAATAAAACCCGTCATGGAAGTGGGTGGGGTGGAGGTTGTGGCATACCCCCCCCCCCCGGCAAAAAACCTGTCAGTGAAGTGAGTGGGGTGGGGGACATATACCCCCCCCCCCCCCGCAAATTAAAAAAAAAATATATATATAGTTTACTATTACGATGGTCACGCCCAAACCCATCACTAGAATGTGTATATGAACGTTCATCTCAGGTGTGCTATTTTACAATTAGATGGGGCTAGTGTTCAAGAGAGATGGAGAAAAATTCTAGGCCATTTGGGTCATCCATAACTCTGAAAGTCTGATTTTCATACACAAAATGATCTTTGTTGAATGCTTATCGTGTTTGATTATTTACAAATTTTACAGATTTTCTTGTTTGTTTTGTTTTAAGCATTTATCGCCGGCGTGTTGGCTTCGGGGAATTGTTATCAACAGAAATGAACGTCGACAATCGAGCCAAGAGATTTACGAATTACTGAACTTAGACTTTCTGACCTTGTCATCATTAGTTTCATCCGCTTGGCTGATCCGAGACATTTAATCCGATAGATTTTATCCCGCCCACATGCCCTTCTTTCAGACAATCATTTTTAATTATGTACCCCAACCCCACGGCAGGAAGATGTGACACAAGGTCGGGGAAAGTGAGATTTGAAAGGCGAGCGCCCTAGACGAAGAGCACTCTGGCCGACCAAGAAATGCCTGGACAACTCCGTGATTAGCAATAAACTAACCCCTTCTCAAAGGGTGAGAAGGCAAAGCCTGGGAGGGTAAAATAACCCCAGAGGGTGGAGGGGGTCAATCCTTTTTAAGTTTTAAATTCTGGTACTAAAATTTAAGTGAGTGAAGGTCACTTGTGTTTGTGTTGGGGTCGGGTCGGGTGGGGTCGGGTCGGGTGGTATGAGGTCGGGTGGGGTCTGGTTTATAAGATATAAAAGAATCTTTTTTGTTCTCCAGTTAAGCTCCACAATGTTAGGATATTCAAATGAAGATTTTAAAAACAAAAAACAGAAAACTACAATTTAACAACGTTTTAATAAGAAAATAGGAAAAAGGAAAAAACGTTGAAAATTTGATTTGGTACTTTTCGAGTGACAGTGAACATTTTAAAAGTAAAAAATTTATGATTTTTTCCTTTTTTTATTATTTGAACCAAAGTTTGAAAAAAAAAAAAAAATACGAGTTTGATGGCCAAAATAGTTTTGGTCTTCAAACTCGTGTTATTTTTTATTTATTTAATTGGCTTATAATTATTTTATTCCTTGTCCCTGTTTTTTGTTAAGTATACATTTTTCTTTCCCTTTTTCCTGTTTTTTAAATAAATCTTTTAATGCAAAGTACTATTTTAGTCGGGGGGGGGATTAATTCAAAGTTATTTAAATTAAAAAAAAAACAAGGAAAATGATTTATTAAAAAACAAGGAACAAGATTTATTTAAAAAAAAAAAAAACAGGGAAAAGAGAAAGAAAAATGTATACTTAACAAAAAAAAGGACAAGGAACAAAATAAATAAAGGGGTTTTATGCCACTCATCAAGAGTCGGCCGCCATCTTGCCTGTGAGGGACGCCTATACCGAAAATAAGCCATTTAATTTAATTTTAGAAAATAATGTGCTCCAGGTTAAAAGCAAAAATAGCTGTAAAAAAATCGATTTTGAACGTTTTAGAAATTATCGTTCCTCCACCCTCGATTAACCGAAAATATATCTTTTATTTAATTTGCTGGACTTATCTTAAGATTAGGAGTATCCGTTCATTTTATTTTATTTTATTTATATAGATTTTGAAATTTTAATTGACTATCATTTTTTTTTTCTACATATAAAAAAATTCCACTTTTTTATTGTTCAAAATTCTGTCCGATTTGGAGTATTTTCGAGTCATTTATTTTGGTTTCATAAAACATTTTGGTTTGTGATTTTTTTTTGCAGTTTTTTCTTTTGGTTTAAATAAATCTTTTCTGATTGTTTAGCTTAATTTTTAAAACGTTCGTTTTTTTTTGTGTTACTTTCATTATTTCATTTTTTTGTGCTTATGTATCGTAGGGGGGAAAAAAAATTTTGTTATCTTTAATTCTAAAGAGTCAAATAAAGGGAAGATAACTCACGTTTTCAACCACGGTTTATCTTGAAATGGATTTTACCTAATGTACAAAAACTTTCATTTATTTCAAAAACTTTATTTCCCTTGTTTCATGTTTTTTCGCTTCCATTTACGTATTTTTCTATTTTTTCCTTCTTTGATAATTAATTTATTTTAATAAATCATTTTATTTTTCATTGGTGCCGAATGCGTTGTGAAGATTTTATTCCTAAATTATCTTTTTACATATACATTGTTTACACTTTATTTTAGAATTTTTTTTTTTATTAAAACTGTGTTCTGCGGCTACGGTAGTCAAATGACATCCCGTAGCTGCAATTAGTCCTCCATGCTAGTCCCAGCCCATCTGGCTTTTTCATGCGCAAGTTGTCGTAGGCAATGGAGTTGTTTCGCTGTACGTAGTGGTCCTAGTCACGCCTGCTTGAGGTCAGCACGTAGTGTGCCCAGCAGATTTGTGCAGTGCCGTCCTAGTCGCGGTTGGTAGGCTTGCGAGCCAGTAACGGCAAAGTCTAGTGACCTCTGTGCGGGAGTTTCAGGGTCCATTCGTAGGACATGGCCTAACATAGACCATCTTTGTTCAGCGACCTTTGTGGAGAGGGGTTTTTCGTTGTACAGCTCGTATAGTGCCTTGTTGCTGATAAGTTCTTTTCGGCCAGCAGTGACCTGTGATCGAACGGAGGTGTCTGCGGTGGCACGCATCCAGCTTGTCAAGCATGGCTTTTGTTATTGCCCAGCTGTTGCTATTGTAGAACATGATGGACACGCAGTACGCATTATAGAGACGGAGTCTAGTCTTCAACGGGATCTTGGTTCGTCGGCCCCAGAGTTCATGTAATGAATGAAACGCTACATTGCCATGTATACAGCGGGCTGTGACGTCTGTAGTGCTGCACAGCAGGGAGCCCAGGGTCTTGTTCTTGCGCCAGCTCTCATTGCCGCGGAGGGTCTTGCCTTGTGGGTCCA
>OY744534.1:47500-320000 GCA_963556195.1 Sepiola atlantica | reverse complement strand
GATACATATGAAACAGTTATTTCGATTTTGAAACTGAAAAGATGATTAGGAAAATCGAAAAATTAAAAAAGGTATGATCAAGTTAATAATTCCGTTGTGTTGAACTTGTTATTATTATTATCATTTTATTTTTCTATTTTTTAAATTCTATATTTGTAACTTATTCTTTTTTCTAATATTTGTCTCTGTGGCTCTTTCTGTCAACAGATGTTTCTCTACGACGAGCTTGCTATTTTTTCTCTGATTTTCTGTAAGACGTGTTGCTAAAGGCGCTGATGAAGACGCGTTTTGGATTAGCTTTATTAATTTATAAAATAAAATATTTCCAAAACGTTTTGGAAACGATCGTACACCATACTAGACTTGATGTTCTAATTCTTGGAACAATTGTAATGTTGTAATTCATTGAATCCTTTTATATATATATATATAATCCAGGTAGGGTAGAAATCCAAAGGGAATCAAACCGGGCTTATAAAAGAGTGCTCAATAAAAATATAGAGCTGTATTGTGAAGGAAGAATGGAGCTAAGCTTAGCCCCATTCTTCCTTGATTTCATCGACCGGGTTGGATCACAAAAAAACCTTCTGCCTGATGAGACCTCAGCTCTTGATAGCTGTAGATCGATAACATCGACATGCCAGTGTAGCAGACTTTGTACATGTTTGAATAAAAAAACATTGATGAGTTTGTAACTTTTTTCACTTCCTAAGTGATAAAGAGTAATACAGAAGATTGCATTTTTTCAGTCGCCCTTAACTTTATAGGACATATTTTTTGTTGATGTATATATTTTTATTAATTTTATACATGCATAAAAGTAATCCATGGACACGTGTTTCTGGCTATGAGCCGTCATCAGCATGACTAACTTGGAAAAGGCCAGGGAGGGTGGACCTCCTAGAACTGCATGGGACAAACCCATAGACCGGCGTAAATCAAGCCCTGAAGGCCAAGACGATACCGGTCTATAGGGTGTAGTATCCATCGGAACAGATACTACACTCTGATCCTGGCCAAGCTGCTTTCAAACAAACATATACAGCTGCTGCTGCTGCTGCTTTAAAATATAGACATTACGGCTGCTGCTGCTTTCAAACAAACATGCATGTCTACAGCTTTTGACAACTTTAATTGTTTATGTTGTCACAACTACTATTCATCCTTTATGACGTCATCTAAATAAACAAATATATTTAATAATAATCATAAGTAGTATACTAGACCCTCTGGGTCTAGAAGGGTCGTCTGAGATATATATATATATATATATACATACATACATACATACAGTCATTATCCACATAGACGACCCGTGACCCTTCTGAATATATAAGTGCTAACTACAACATTGATTTCCTTTCATTTTCGACTCTGAAGGTCACCGAAAAATTTTAACACCTTCAATAAATACAAAAAATAAAAAGACATTTATATTTATACGTAGTTCTAAATGTCCAACCAACAACCATACCAAGACAAATCAACGAAACAGTGAGTCACAAATTTATGTGTTCTATTGTTTTTCAAATTTTTCAATTGTTTGCCAATTCTACATGTTTATAAATACACAAAGCATATGTGCATGTTGTACGATAATATGAAATGTATGTATGTATATATATATATATATATATATATATATATATATATGCCTTTTGTCTCATTTTGAGTTAAACCTTGTACGAGACTCTACTGTTTTACTAGGCCCGGAAGTAAATCAAAAAAATGGCCTGTCTTCCTCTTTTCAACCTCCTTTAAGTGCATCTGGACTCACCTACAATTTGAGCACTTTCTCCAATCTGCTCCCACACAAAGAGTTTTTCTTCACTTTCTACAATTTTTCACCGGACTTTTTTCAACGGAAATTTACCACCCGGACATTTTTGCTTATCTTTTCACGGAACTTTTCTCTTCATTCAATACGTTTTTTTAATAACAACTCTCATAATTTTCAAATGTTTGAACTTTGGTTTTCTCGAAAGCCAACTTATCCATCTGTATTTCTCCTCTGATGATAAGATTTCGATCTTTGAAAAGCCTTGGCTTAAGGAAAGAAAAATAAACACTAGTTTATTACTGATTACACCTTGCATTGAACAATTGAAATTTGAAATAAATTTAGACAATCGTCGCATATTTATCACTCTTTTTTCTTCTAGCTCTATATATATATATATATATATATATATATTCAGGCAAATATTAGTAAATAACACAGTTTGTTTGAGACTTTTTTTTCGAATAGTCCATTTAATATTTCGGTCAAATTTGTACATATATAGAAGCTGATCTTAGCAGTGTTAAGACCAACTCCAATAATATTGTTTGTAACAACGAAAACAAAATCTTTTTATAAACAAACCACAAAATGTATGTATTTCAGTTACCTACACCAAAAGGAAAACAAAACCTTTTTATTTTTTTTGTTACCTACATCGTTGAGCGTAGGTTAGAGAAAGTTGGACAGAAAGAAAAGCATGAGTCCATAACAAAATGTCTTTTGAGACCTGAAGTGACCATGTCGTGGTTATTGAAGGGTGTAAATTTGAATATGCAAATGTGAGTTAACCAACAAAAATATGAAAAAGAATTTGAATGAGAAAACTTAATATGGTCAAGAATAGATTATTTATTTACTTTTTACAATTGGAAGAAGAGGATTTACTAATTAATTGACATTTATAGCGGGAGCTAAAACTATAAGGTAATCACAGAATGCCTGTCTCTTGTTGGAAGCCAAGGTGACATAACTCTTGCAATTTTACAAGCAACTCTGACCAGTTATCTCCCTTTAATATGTCCATTATGAATGTCTCATTATTTTCTAGCTAGAAATGGCTCTAGCTAATAGGACTGCAGATGTAATGGTCTGTTTCCTAGAGTGTGTAGGTGGGAGCTTACTAAAATGAGCTCACAGTTTATTTATGTACAGAGTTGAATCTGTTGCTGTTAAATCTATTGGGGTCAGCATCTGACCTGGCAAAGATAGAGGTACTCCATGAACGAGTTCGACTGGACAATATCCAAGATCCCCCTTGATAGCTGCGCGACAGCTAAGAAGGATGATCGGTACATACTTACTCTATTGCTGTTAGTCATAATAAGCATGCAATAATAATGGAAGCGTTCCATCATCCCAGTAGAAGCTGGATGATAGCTAGTCATATGGATATGTTTAATCCCCAAATCCAGGAAAGTTCCTGGAAGAGATGGGATTCAAACTGTCAACTACGGTTGGTGGTAATAGTTGTGGGAACCGTATCCGAGTGCAGAAAGTAATAAAATAGAAAGTCGGCTGCCATTTTTCTTGGAGGAATATATCTTTGGTGAAGAAATATATCTTTGGTGAAGAAATATATCTTTGGTGAAGGAATATATCTTTGGTGAAGGAATATATCTTTGGTGAAGGAATATATCTTTGGTGAAGGAATATATCTTTGGTGAAGGAATATATCTTTGGTGAAAGAATATATCTTTGGTGAAGGAATATATCTTTGGTGAAGAAATATATCTTTGGTGAAGGAATATACCTTTGGTGAAGGAATATATCTTTGGTGAAGGAATATATTTTTGGTGAAGAAATATATCTTTGGTGAAGAAATATATCTTTGGTGAAGGAATATATCTTTGGTGAAGAAATATATCTTTGGTGAAGGAATATATCTTTGGTGAAGGAATATATTTTTGGTGAAGAAATATATCTTTGGTGAAGAAATATATCTTTGGTGAAGGAATATATCTTTGGTGAAGGAATATATCTTTGGTGAAGGAATATACCTTTGGTGAAGGAATATATCTTTGGTGAAGGAATATATCTTTGGTGAAGGAATATATCTTTGGTGAAGAAATATATCTTTGGTGAAGGAATATATCTTTGGTGAAGGAATATATCTTTGGTGAAGGAATATATCTTTGGTGAAGGAATATATCTTTGGTGAAGGAATATATCTTTGGTGAAGAAATATATCTTTGGTGAAGGAATATACCTTTGGTGAAGGAATATATCTTTGGTGAAGGAATATATCTTTGGTGAAGAAATATATCTTTGGTGAAGGAATATATCTTTGGTGAAGGAATATATCTTTGGTGAAGGAATATATCTTTGGTGAAGAAATATATCTTTGGTGAAGAAATATATCTTTGGTGAAGGAATATACCTTTGGTGAAGGAATATATCTTTGGTGAAGGAATATACCTTTGGTGAAGGAATATATCTTTGGTGAAGGAATATATCTTTGGTGAAGACAGCTTCACTCGGTGACGTGGGACAGAGAAGAGACAATCTTTCTTGGCTGATGCCAGAGAACAATCTGTCATCTCTGAACGCATATACCATACACTGGATAAGGCAAGGGAATCTAGAGTGGTAGTGCTTGATATATCAAAAGTCTTTGACAAGGTCTGGCATCAAACTCTGCTCATGAAAATTAATTTGTATGGTATTACTGACGAATATTTAATATAATTAGATCCTTCTGAGCCAAAAGAAATTTCAAGATTATCCTCGATGATCGTTCATCCAAACAACATGATATTATGACAGGGCTTGATCCAAGGACCTTTATTGTTCCTGATCTTCATAAACGATTTCCCTCATGAAATTGTGTCCAAGATCTTATATTTGCGGATGACACCACGCTCTATTCTCGATATGTGCGTAAAATAAACACGCACATATTCAAGGCTATGGCTGAATCCTTAGAAAAGGACCTCCAGTCTGTAGTTGAATGGGGACATAAATGGGTGGTAATGTTTAATGCTACTAAGACAAAGCTCCTTTTCAAAAAAGGATGGTAACATTTAATGCTACTAAGACAAAGCTCCTTTTCAAAAATGGATGGTCACATTTAATGCTACTAAGACAAAGCTCCTTTTCAAAAATGGATGGTAACATTTAATGCTACCAAGACAAAGCTCCTTTTCAAAAATGGATGGTCACATTTAATGCTACTAAGACAAAGCTCCTTTTCAAAAATGGATGGTAACATTTAATGCTACCAAGACAAAGCTCCTTTTCAAAAATGGATGGTCACATTTAATGCTACTAAGACAAAGCTCCTTTTCAAAAATGGATGTTTACATTTAATGCTACCAAGACAAAACTCCTTTTCAAAAATGGATGGTAACATTTAATGCTACTAAGACAAAGCTCCTTTTCAAAAATGGATGGTCACATTTAATGCTACTAAGACAAAGCTCCTTTTCAAAAATGGATGGTAACATTTAATGCTACTAAGACAAAGCTCCTTTTCAAAAATGGATGGTAACATTTAATGCTACCAAGACAAAGCTCCTTTTCAAAAATGGATGGTCACATTTAATGCTACTAAGACAAAGCTCCTTTTCAAAAATGGATGTTTACATTTAATGCTACCAAGACAAAACTCCTTTTCAAAAATGGATGGTAACATTTAATGCTACTAAGACAAAGCTCCTTTTCAAAAAAGGATGGTAACATTTAATGCTACCAAGACAAAGCTCCTTTTCAAAAAGGATGGTAACATTTAATGCTACTAAGACAAAGCTCCTTTTCAAAAAAGGATGGTAACATTTAATGCTACTAAGACAAAGCTCCTTTTCAAAAAAGGATGGTAACATTTAATGCTACTAAGACAAAGCTCCTTTTCAAAAAAGGATGGTAACATTTAATGCTACTAAGACAAAGCTCCTTTTCAAAAAAGGATGGTAACATTTAATGCTACTAAGACAATATATTTTCCTTTAACAATTATAAGAAACCTTTTCAACCACCGATTACCATGACTAATAGCTCTTTACTCGAGACGTAACATTCAAACTCCTCCGCTTAACATTCACAGGTAACATTAATTGGAACAAATACATAGAAGATACTACCAAGGCTGCTGCAAGGAAAGTGGGCCCTATCTATCGTGCTAAAAAAACACTCATACCTGCCAGTATCCTATGTCTCTACAAAGCCACCATTCGCCCATTCATGGAGTATGGACCAGCCAGTAGTCTCTCTCTCTCTCTCTTAGACAGAGTCCAAAAAAGAGTCTCTAACCTAATAGGTTTCACACTGTCTACCAAGCACCAGCCCCTGTCCCATCGCCACAATGTTGCATACCTGTGCTTGTTTTACAAGTACTTCAATGGAATGTGCTCCAATGAACTTGCTGAACTAGTGCCCTCTCGATGTAAATACACCCGACAATTAGCTAAATCCCACCCTTTCGCTGCTGATGTCCCCCAGATGCTGTATGGCCTTCTACTTTAATAGCTCCTTTCCTCGAACTTCTGGCCTTTGGGATTCCCTCCCTGCTACCTGTTTCTCCAACTGTACCAACATGCAGAAATTTAAACGTAATGTAAACAAACATCTTGCTGCACAACTCATCACTTAGGAAGGTCCCTAAAATCTGGGCCTTAATTTTCAGTAGCCGCTTACGTCTCGGTTGTCAATATGCCTTGTTTGATATAAATCAAAGTTAAAAATAAAATGAATAAAAAAATAAGTAATAATCTAAACAGGTCCTGCCAGTAAATAATAGTTGAAACGGGTCCCGCCGGTAAAAAATTAATGATCTAAAGAGGTCCGACTGGTTAATAAGTAATAGTTAAAGGGTCCCCACCGGTAAAAAAGCAATAATAGTCTAAAGGACTCCCCACTGGTAAAAAAGCAGTAATAGTCTAAAGGGCTCCCCACCGGTAAAAAAGCAGTAATAGTCTAAAGGGCTCCCCACCGGTAAAAAAGCAGTAATAGTCTAAAGGGCTCCCCACCGGTAAAAAAGCAGTAATAGTCTAAAGGGCTCCCCACCGGTAAAAAAGCAGTAATAGTCTAAAGGGCTCCCCACCGGTAAAAAAGCAGTAATAGTCTAAAGGGCTCCCCACCGGTAAATAAGTAATAGTCTAAAGAGGTCCAACTGGTTAATAAGTAATAGTTAAAGGGTCCCCACCGGTAAATAAATAATAGTCTAAAGGGCTCCCCACCGGTAAAAAAGCAGTAATAGTCTAAAGGGCTCCCCACCGGTAAAAAAGCAGTAATAGTCTAAAGGGCTCCCCACCGGTAAATAAGTAATAGTCTAAAGAGGTCCAACTGGTTAATAAGTAATAGTTAAAGGGTCCCCACCGGTAAATAAATAATAGTCTAAAGGGCTCCCCACCGGTAAAAAAGCAGTAATAGTCTAAAGGGCTCCCCACCGGTAAAAAAGCAGTAATAGTCTAAAGGGCTCCCCACCGGTAAATAAGTAATAGTCTAAAGAGGTCCAACTGGTTAATAAGTAATAGTTAAAGGGTCCCCACCGGTAAATAAGTAATAGTCTAAAGAGGTCCAACTGGTTAATAAGTAATAGTTAAAGGGCTCCCCACCGGTAAATAAGTAATAATGTAAATGATTCCTGTCAGTAAAAAAGCAATAATAGTCTAAATGGGTTCTGCTGGTAGATGAATAAATATGTGGTAAACGCTTGGTAAACTCTGGCTTTTGACTGACCTGCTTATTTGGAATCTTTCCAATGTTCAAGTCATCTGCTTTGACATAATGACATAAATAGTTTGGATTATTAACTCTCACAAAACTGAAAGCTTTTTCATTGGTAATTTACGTATTGATAATTAACAAGTGATTACGGAGATAAGCGTTCGACATTTCGAAGCAGAGATAGAGGATAAACCTAAGAAGTTTTTATTTTTATTTTATTTCTTTTCCAAGTTTATTACCAGATTATAATGGAGAGAAAAAAAACAAAATACCCCCAAAGATTTGTATCATTCAGACTACTGTTCTCATTTTAAATGTTCTTCTCACAACGTTTCGGACAGGTTAACCTCCGACATTTTTTCAGGCGGATCTTGTCGAACTCAGGAATCCATTTATTCAATCCATGGAGGTAGCTTGCTCTCTTTCTGTCATCCATAACCAGTTAGAAATCCTAAATATTTTGTTATTGTATTCTTAGTATCGCTCGTACTGAGGATCGAACTTCGAAATGATTATTACTTAGCACTTTTATCCGTTGCGCCACGGGTCCTTGAGACTTTTCAGTTATTTACAAGTTTGTGTTTAGAGGTGAAGTTAGCAAGGAATTCTTTAGCTTTTACTGTATTTACCAGATGGTGATTCATTGACTCCAATATCCTTTAGCCTTGGTGGGCAATCACCGAGAGATGGTGCCTCGATAAAAACACTGGTCCCCATCACCTCACAGGGTAAGCGTCAGGAAGAGCATTTGGCCTATAAAATTTTTTCCTCAGTTAAGGAAATGATTTCCAAAGAAACCTGACCAGAGACAAGTTTGGAAGTTCATTTTCTAAAAGCTGTCCAACACATGCCAGCATGTAAAACAGATGGTAAATCGAATATGCTGAATATGTTACTAGGAAATGGTGTTGGTAAATAGTTCCAAAGTGCCAGGAAACCGAATAGTTTGGCAGACTCAGATCTTGGCTGGAGGAATGCCAAAATTCAGCAAAATTGTCTTTGCAGAATTTTGGTAATTTTTTTGCTGCTTGAACCAGTGCTCCATCGTGACTCAACACATAGTTACGATTTGGGTAATTGGGCAGAATCACGTTGACATACCGGTTCCTATTAGTTAACCAAAGTTAAGCGACGTTGAGCCTGGTCAGTACTAAATGGGTGACCATTTAGGGAATACCAGGTGCTGCATGTGTTCTCCGCTTATCTTGGCATTGTTTCCAGTCGTCTTGGGCTTCTCTTTGCCACTGGAATCAAGCAGTGCCGATTCAGGTGAGGTGTGGTTGGAGATTGCACAACCATTGCTTCACAATTACACGCAAAGCCACCCTTAATTGGGGGTACCCATTGTCTCTCAAGACTGAACAAAGGCCATGTAAATTGGGCAGAACTTAATATCTTAACACCTTGTCCTTTGTAATAGATGTCAGCACCGATTCTCTCAACGCTGATGTAGAAAATGAATGGCCATTTTGTATGATTTTCGTGTCCGAGACGTCTCTTTCTTTCTCTTTCTTTCTCTTTCTTTCTCTCTCTTTCTTTCTCTCTCTCTATCTCTTTCTCTCTCTCTATCTCTTTCTCTCTCTCTTTCTCTCTCAATCTCTCTCTTTCTCTCTCTCAATCTCTTCTCTCTCTCTCTTTCTCTCTCTCAATCTCTTCTCTCTCTCTCTTTCTCTCTCTCAATCTCTTCTCTCTCTCTCTTTCTCTCTCTCTCTCTCCGAACATTTGATGCGGTACAAACTCGCCGCATCAAGTTTTCGCGCTGACCCAGGAGGAAGATTCTTCCTCTTTTTATAACAGCTAGAATTCGCTGATGCAAAACAATGATCATTTGCATAAGCGAACTCTCGTCGTCACACAAAACAAACGAGATTCTATCTTGTAAGCGGACCACTCTGGGTTCAATCTCGAGTCTCTCACCGATGGACGACATACAGCGCGACGCTTACTCTTTTTCCCTCGTAGACCCGCATGATGGCTACTACACATTTTTTACTCTCCACAAACAACTTTTTATTTATTTATTACGTATGCTTTTCTGTCTTCTTGCTGTGTCATGACCATAGTTACTCGGCAGTGTAACTATTTGTCAGCCATGAAAGGAAAAGAGGTTGACGCTTCATACTGATGTTATCAATTTTCTTCGATAATCGCCGCGAAAACTACAAAGGAAGAAATAGATAATATTTTTTTAAAAAGACGAGAGAATACATTTCAATAGAAAAGTAGACACAAGGAGAAAATGGACAAATTCAAAATGGGAGGAAGTCATATTTACCGCGTGCCTCTTTTCCTAGCAGTACTTGGAATGAGGAGAGAGCGCTATTTGTCCCTTAATCTCATCCCTATTTCCTGTTGGAGTCCCAAGGCTCGCAGTAAATAAGGGCAGCACAAACTGATAAAAAGGGGTTAATTATCAAGTAATCGAAACTATTCCAATAACTAGCTATTTACGTTAAATATACGATACAAATGTATATAACAATAATAAAAATAATAATAATAATAATAATTAATAACTAGCGGGACCCGTGTAAATTACACGAAATGATGTTTTCAATATTAATTATCTTGTTCCTAACCTATACATGTTTGAATAAAATATAATAAGATTTGACTTGTATATTTATTTTTCAAAATTAACAATACATGAAACAATTTACGAAACTTCTTTATATACAATATTTCTAGTGAAGGTAGTTTTGTCTTATCTGGCCATGAGTAGAATTATTCTGAGGACAAATTTTCACGCTTACACTGTTCATAGACCTTGCTCTTGAGAAGGCTACATAAAGTTGTCCATGAGTAAAGCAAGGTTGTGGTAGGTAGATCCTAACTTTATCGAAAGTCTGTCCTTGAGCTTTATTCATGGTCATTGAATATGATAGACTTTTGATGTAAGTGTGACACACAAAATAACACACACGCTATCGTATTAATATGTGTCTTCCCGATCGTCCCCTCCCTACCTTCCCCCCCCCCCCTTCGATGTAGAAAAAAAAATGTTAGAGGTTGGTTGGGATCGAACTATAACCCAGTCGGGCCGACGTCAAAATCCTACGTCGCTAACCGTTGCGCCAAAGGGAAATACTTGAAAATATTACGAAAATTAGGTGACTTGAATGCTTTTCCAAATCTAGGTGCAGCACGCATGCGTAGAGCTGTTGATGTAAGCGTGACAAACGAACACACATGTTATCGTATTAATATATAGATAATTCACTAAAAAGTCCATTCAGCGATCGTTACAAGCAGGAATCTAGCCTTTAACTCTTACAAAGGTCCAGTATCTCTCAATTGGACAATAGGGAAGTACTCTTGTTGGTCTATAAACTAGCTTATGGGCTGTGTCACATCGCTCACCTCTGCCGGACTAACTCCCATCCGCTGAGTGTGAAAACGATGGTTTCAGTTCTAAAACCGATTCACTAAAAGCCAGAGTAGGATTTTGGTCCTTTCCCTTAAACCAGGGGCGAGCAACCTCCGGTCCACGGGCTACATCCGGCCCGTGAAGGTTTAGCGTCCGGCCCGCCACCCTGCTATGCTTTATTTTGGCAATCCGGCCCGCGGACCTCCCAGTAACTCATATCATTTTGTGATATAGACGTAAAAGTAGGTTTCAATTAAGATTTACAGTGGGATAAAAATGTATGAATATCAGCAAGCGATGATGCATGTATATTTAATTTTTCTTTAACTATTAATTTCAAATCCTTGGCCAAAGATAAAAAGAGAAAGAGAAAGGCAAAGAGGAAACGAGAGACGAGGAAAGGGCATGAAACAGTGAACCTATGTGAGGTGTGTCAAAACGAATGCTGGATCAACTTGCTACTTCCCCCGTCATTATTTTTTATGATTTCAAAATGACTCTTCGTCGGCACCTTTTATAACATTACATACAGAAGTCTCTTGAGAAAAAAAATCAGATTTGTAGAGTGTTCAATGCAATTTTTGCACAATTTATTCATGTAAACAAAATATAGTAATTCTGAGATTTCGTTTTTCACTCCGGCCCGCGATCTCCTTCCAAAAGTCTCATCTGGCCCTCACTCTGAAAAGGTTGCCCGCCCCTGATTTAAACAAATGCCAAAGTAACTCTTTTCATCACAAATGTAGCGCTCTCTGGCCTGCAAAGTGGTTGGTCTTCGACGCTGCAGTCGTGAGTGGCTAGTGATCTCTTGCGACCTTGTATGATTTTCGTGTCTTCCCCAGCACCGCCACACGTGGGCTGCTATGGTTTCAGATGTGGTGCACGCCAGGGAGGAAGTTGGATCAACCCAATCAGGGCGAATGCCACGAGTACCATGGGGTTGTCAACCACCTGGAAATTACTGGAAAATCACATTAATCTTGGAAAGTCGTGGAATTGAGAGGAAAAGCATTAAACTATCCTGGAAAATTCCTGGAATTTAAATGATTTAATTGTAAAAAATATTTTTTTCGTTATAGCTTTTACAATTCTGTTTGTGATTGTTATGTGACCATTCCCATTTTCCATCTCATTGAATTTATAATTTCTTAATGTACGTCCAATGATCTGTAGTCTTCCTATGATATTTGACATTTAATTTGTTATGATAACACAGCATACAAAATGGCGGCCTCATGTTTGGGGAAAGGTATACCTGAACACGTGGTTGCTAAAAATGCAAAAACTCATATATGAAATATTCGTTAGCTTTTTACCTGCAAGCAGAACTTTTTTTTTTCATATATTCTCTATCTACGACCCTGGCAACACATGTCTTGATGGATTAGATTAGGACTGCAATGTATTCTTCAGGTTTGCCAGCCAACTGGAAATTCCTGGAAAATCACATTAATCATGGAAAATCCTGGAATTTAAATGATTTAATTGTAAAAATATATTTTTACTTTATATCTTTTACAATTCAGTTAATGATTGTTACGTGACCATTCCCATCTCGCTGAATTGATAATTTCTCAATGTACGTCCAATGATCTGTAGTTTTCCTGTAATATTTGACATTTAGTTTGTTACGTCAAATTCGTCCCCTCTGCAACAGATGAGTACAGTAGATCGACCTGGATTTATGCTTTCCTGTCCTTGAAAGTCCGGGAATTTATATTGTATAAATCCTGGAATATATGCGAAAATACCATGGAAAGCCCTGAAATTTTAATTTCAAATTAGGCTGGCCACCCTGTACAAGTAATTTATAACCAAACGTTGCGTTTTCGTCATCTAATGCTTTTCTTCTTTAAAAAAGGGCGAAAATTCTGGCGAAACGTGTAAGACAATCTGTGAAGTGTATGGTGACGGTGACGTTGGCGAATCGGCGGTTCAAAGATGGTTTTCAAACTTCAAATGCGGGGATTTCAGCTTAGAAGATGCGAGTCACTGCGGAGGAGCTTCAGAATTGGACGAAGAGCTTTTGAAGGTAAACTCTGATGCTCACTCCCCCTAAAAGCACGACTACAAGACTTGCAGAAATGTTCCAGGAACACTTAGTAAAAAAAAAAAAAAAATAAAAAAAAATTCATTCCCATCGACCAAGCATACGCATTCTAAACCTTCATTGGTCACATCACCACTGTATTGTACCACCGTCTTCATAACGATTTTCACAGATTATAGTTCCATTTGGCAACATTTAACTCAGCACTGCGCCGCTCCCCCTCTTGCAAATTAGGATTATACTCATAAAATAAGTATCATCCATAACTTTTTTTTATGGAAATCGCTCCAGACAAGGCATGAAGCCACTTGATGTAAGGATTTAAAAAAAAAATATACCAAATACCACTTCAAGGTCAAAAAACTAGCTAACGATAAGTGTTATGTGGATAGATTCCAAACCAGAAAACAGCAATTCTTCCCCCTCTGTCAGTGAGGGGGCTAAATGGCAAAATGAGGGAAGCGAGAGGTACGAGGCTGACGAAAGTAAACTCAACATCCACTTTCTACTCTCCACAAATGCAAACTAAGGACAAATCAGCTATGCTAGTATGGTCATGTGGAGTTCCGTCCTCCCGGATAAACCGTTGCAGAAGTATGGATGTCTTGAGTTGCAAGAAGATTGACTGGCCAAGGAAGACTTGGAAGCAAGTGATTGGACAAGACCATGCAGAGTGGAGTTTGGAGACAGTTGATCCGCTGAACCGTAATAACTGGAGAGTACGCTTGCGAAATATTAAAAAAACGGCTGATCCCCTGGGCAATGGAAAAGTGACGTAAAATAAAGAGAGAGAGAGAGAGATAACGACTACAAAGTTATGAAGCTTTAATAATTAATACAAAATAATATACTTTTAACAACATCGCCTTCCAACACAACCCTAACAACATCGCCTTCCAACAAAACCCTAACAACATCGCCTTCCAACAAAACCCTAACAACATCGCCTTCCAACACAACCCTAACAACATCGCCTTCCAACACAACCCTAACAACATCGCCTTCCAACACAACCCTAACAACATCGCCTTCCAACACAACCCTAACAACATCGCCTTCCAACAAAACCCTAACAACATCGCCTTCCAACAAAACCCTAACAACATCGCCTTCAAACAAAACCCTAACAACATCGCCTTCCAACAAAACCCTAACAACATCGCCTTCCAACACAACCCTAACAACATCGCCTTCCAACACAACCCTAACAACATCGCCTTCCAACACAACCCTAACATCGCCTTCCAACACAACCCTAACAACATCGCCTTCCAACACAACCCTAACAACATCGCCTTCCAACACAACCCTAACCCTAACAACATCGCCTTCCAACACAACCCTAACAAAATCGCCTTCCAACACAACCCTAACCCTAACATCACCTTCCAACACAACCCTAACCCTAACAACATTACCTTCCAACACAACCCTAACCCTAACAACATCGCCTTCCAACACAACCCTAACAACATCGCGTTCTAACACAACCCTAACAAAATCGCCTTCCAACACAACCCTAACCCTAACATCACCTTCCAACACAACCCTAACCCTAACAACATTACCTTCCAACACAACCCTAACCCTAACAACATCGCCTTCCAACACAACCCTAACCCTAACAACATTACCTTCCATCACAACCCTGACCCTAACCCTAACAACATCGCCTTCCAACACAACCCTGACCCTAACCCTAACAACATCACCTTCCAACACAACCCTGACCCTGACCCTAACCCTAACAACATCGCCTTCCAGCACAACCCTAACCCTAACAGCATCGCCTTCCAACTTAACCCTGACCCTAACCCTAACAACATCGCCTTCCAACACAACCCTGATCTTAACCCTAACAACATCGCCTTCCAACACAACCCTGACCCTAACCCTAACAACATCACCTTCCAACACAACCCTGACCCTAACCCTAACAACATCGCCTTCCAACACAACCCTGATCCTAACCCTAACAACATCGCCTTCCAACACAACCCTGACCCTAACCCTAACAACATCACCTTCCAACACAACCCTGACCCTGACCCTAACCCTAACAACATCGCCTTCCAGCACAACCCTAACCCTAACAGCATCGCCTTCCAACTTAACCCTGACCCTAACCCTAACAACATCGCCTTCCAACACAACCCTGATCCTAACCCTAACAACATCGCCTTCCAGCACAACCCTAACCCTAACAGCATCGCCTTCCAACTTAACCCTGACCCTAACCCTAACAGCATCGCCTTCCAACAACCCTGACCCTAACAGCATCGCCTTCCAACATAACCCTGATCCTAACACTAACAACATCGCCTTCCAACACAACCCTGATCCTAACCCTAACAACATCGCCTTCCAACACAACCCTAACAGCACCCCTTTCCAACAACCCTGACCCTAACCCTAACAACATCGCCTTCCAACACAAACACAACACATTCTGGCCGTGTTTGCAAGCTACACACTCAAACAAAATATGGTTAGTGATATTTGATTGAGAAAGACGGAATCCTTGATAATGGCTACTCGTGTTGGGAGGATTAATCGGAAAAAGCAGAAATCTGGAGAATCGGAATCGGAAAAATTTGAGCCTAATTTCCGATTCCAAAAACGATTCGTTTAAATTTTTTAATTTCTTTTAAAACTTAATTTTACTACTAATGATAAAATGGTAAATAGTTATTAATTTTAAACTACAAGTAAAACTAAAATTTATACATAATAATAACGAACGTAGGTAAAAATGGCACAGACAAAATTGACACGAGTGGATAAATAGGAAAAAATGCCACAAGTTTAAAAATATAGATGAAAATATCACAATGAGTTTATCAAAATTTTGGATTCAATAAATAAAGGGAAAACATTAAGAAGTTTATTAAATAAAAAAAAATAAAAAATTATATCTACATTTAAAAGCAGATGGGGACTTTCCGTTACTCCCACTAAGATGAAATTCTACTTTATGATGATTAGAGGTTGGTGCTTCTGCATTTTGGCAACGAATCAAATTTTTATTTGGTGCTTCTGCATTTTGGCAACGAATCAAATTTCCTTCCTTATTTTTAGAAGAGTGAATCGAAAGGGGAGTTAATTCGAACTTTTTTTTTTACGGAGACTCATAGCGAAACGATTATATTTAAATTTTTTTTCTTACGCGAAACCGTAACACAGATGGAGAAGCAAGAGAATTTATAAATAATGTTATAATTTAGAAAGCCATTCTTAACGGATAGGGAGGTGGGGGTTGATTAACTATTCGATGCTTCTGTAATGAAAAGCCGAAAAAAAAGTTTTTATTGTCTTATAGTGTTGGAGAGGAAGTAAGGGGCAGGTGACTCTTACTACGATTTTTAATCAAGATTTTAGAATCGGAATCGGGAATTTAGAACAGAATCGAGAATTGTATCAAAATCTGGGAAAATATTGGAATCGTCCCATTACTAATGGCTACTGCGTTTCAGATTTCTTTAGATGATGATTGATAATTTGTATTATTTGGAATATTCGAACTACTGTTCTCATCTTGGATTTTATTCTCATCCAAGATGAGAACAGTAGTCCGAATAATACAAATGGCTATTGTGTTAGCCGAGAGCATTTGGAAAGATTAAACCATCTGCCAACTCTGACTTGCCACACATCTCACGAAGGCCTCGCACGTATGAACATATAAAAGACTTACAAGGTAATACTTGTGGCAACCCGTATCCATTTTTTTTTTTCAACAAAATCTGTATGAAATAAAGTTTGCTGCACAAATATACATTAATATGTATATACGTGTAAAAATGTATAGGCATCTATTATTGGTAGATTTTTGCTTATTCGAACTACATTTCTCATCTTAAGTGATATCATTACAACGTTTCGGCCGCTGTAACCTCTGGCCTTCTTCAGGTGCATCTCTTCGAACTCGGGAATCTAGACGGAATTTCGAATTTTTAATCCACGGGGCTAGCATGCTCTTATTCCGTCAGCCATGGCTGAGAGAAGCCTTCAGTAAATCACAATCCTTTGTATCGCCCACACCGAGGATTGAACCTTCAGATGACTATCACTTAGAACTGAATTTAACTTAGTACTATATTAACTGTGCCACGGATCCTTGCGTCCAGATTCCCGAGTTCGTCAGAAATATTCCCGAGTTCGAAGAGATACACCTGAAGAAGGCCGGAGGTTACAGCGGCCGAAACGTAATAACACTCAAGATAAGAAATGTAGTCCGAATAACCAAAATTATACAAATTATCAATCCTCATCTCAAAACTTCAGAAATCTGGCATCTATTATTATTCATTTATTTTTAAAAACTTTTGTCCCCCCCCCCCCCAAAACAAGGCATTTTGCCACTGTAGGGGTGTAACGGGTTAGTGTGATAGGAAGTTGGAAGTTGGTCAGCAAGATGTTGACGTTTTTTTCCTAAAGACTTTAATGACACGAAATACATGCTAAAATATTACTTAGTTCTGGGATTGAGTTATGTTTGAAAAAAATTCCACGTTAATTCTCATAGTTAGCCGTAATTTGTAATTAACTAAACAAATCGCCCGTCTCCTTTTTAGCCATCTATGTATATCTCTCGCCCTCTCTCACTGTGCGTTGATTCAACCACTCTCTAATAGTGTTTAATGTCTCTGTGAACATTTTGAGAAAGAGTGACTCTCTCTTTTCAGCTAATTTACATAGTGTGTCCGTACACACCGTAAACACGTATGTAAATTAGATAGTCAAATAAAAGGGGTCTTTTTACTTATATGTTATCCTTTGGGATAGTACAGAAGTAAAGATACTTATTATTTTATAGTTATGCAAAAATAATTTATTAACAGATATATCAAAATTTAAGAATTTTCGAATTTAATCAAAATGGAATAAATAGTGGTGGTCGTCTAGTATATATATATATATATATATATATATATAAAATTACAACCCATAATTAATAAAATAGTATTCATCACTGGTATCAGTCTTTAACAATTAATACATAATAATAATAATAATAATAATAATAATAATAATAATAATAGAGAAAAAAAAAAAATAAATAAATAATTAATAAACGAATGAAGATATATATATATATATATATATATATATATATATATATATATATATATAAATTAATAGATATATAACTAATAATAAAACTATAAATACGGCTCTTAGTAACAATAAGACACAGCCTCCTGAAGACGGTCGCGAGAGGTCGAAAGCGCTAGAGTAATGCCCCACAATACAACGTTAGGTGCCTTACTCCACCAATTAACACCTGAAAACCGACGAATCGCTCGCCGAGTCGAGAAATTGACAAGAAAGATAGCGAAGAGAGAAAACTCTGGTCTTTAACGACGCGTGTATAAGAAATGACTTGCTGCCGAAATACACACACACACACACACACATACATACACACACACATATATATATAATGTTTATTTATTATTCGGTACAGAAAATCAGTACAACATCAGTGCCATTGGTTTCAAGCTCAGAAGGTGTTGACCTCCTGGCTATCTTCAGCTTTGTTGTCATATATATATATATATATATTTCCGGCATAATCACATTGACACACCGGTCCCCCCCCCCCCCCGCTAGATCACCGAAGTTAAGCAACGTTTAGCCTGGTCTAGATGGGTGACCATTTGGGAAATAGCAGGCGCTGTATGTGGACACACCTAGCTATGGGCAAATAGCGTCGCCAACCCGCAGTGTCTAGCGTAGCGACTATGGCAAAAAAAAAACACTAAATGACAGTCACCAATAAGGTGTCAGAAATCAGGGATGGGTTCCTCCTCCAGGAATGATCAAAAACCCTGATGTTGATATATATATAGTTTGATATAAATTTGCACATTCGTACATGTTTATCACTCTTCGTCCATCTATCTTTATATATATATATATATATATATATACACACATACATGTATATTTGTCTCTGTATTGAAGACTCACATTACACGTCGATCGTATCATTCTTATATCATTTGTCGACATGCAACACATATCCTCAACCCTCACTGGCCAGGTTTCACTTCCATACATCATCACATTGCGTACAACTCCCTGATACTCTTCCCTTGATTGACAGTGGGAATTCTCTGCTTGTTAGTAATGGCAAAAGTTCCCTGAACTTTCTCCATTCACTCTTTATCCTTGCAATCACACTAGCACCTCTCTGTGCTCCAATGACATTTTTCATTCCTTTTTTCATTCTTTTTTACTTCCTTTTCCCTTCTTTCCTTTCTTTCTTCTTTCCTTTTCTCTCTTTTCTTTTTCTTTCTTTCTTTTTTTCCTTTTTTCATTCTTTTTTTTCCTTTTTTCATTCTTTTAAAAAAAATTTTCCTTCTTTTTTCCTTCTTTCCTTTCTTCCTTTTCATTTTCATTCCTTTTTTCATTCTTTTTTTCCTTCTGGTTTTCATTCTTTTTTCATTTTTTTTTCATTCTTTTTTACTTCATTTTTTCCCTTAACCTTTTCTTTCTTCTTTCCTTTTCTTTCTTTTTTTCCTTTTTTCATTCTTTTTTTTAATGTTTTCCCTTCCTTTTTTCCTTTTTTCCTTTCTTCCTTCTTTCCTTTTCATTCCTTTTTTCATTTTTTTTTTCCTTCTGGTTTTCATTCTTTCCTTTTCTTTCCTTTTCTTTCCTTTTCTTTCCTTTTCTTTCTTTCTTTTTTTCCTTTTTTCATTCTTTTTTTTTAATTTTTTCCTTCCGTTTTTCATTCTTTTTTCCTTTCCTTCCTTTCTATTTCATTCCTTTTTTCATTCTTTTTTGTCCTTCCGTTTTTCATTCTTTTTTAATTTTTTTCCTTTTTTCCTTTTTTCTTTTCATTTTTTCCTTTTTCTCCTTTTATTTCTTTCTTTTCTTTCTTTCTTTTTTCCTTTTTTTAAAATTTTTTATTCCTTTTATTTCCCTTTTTTCCTTATTTTTTTCCTTCAATTCTTCCATCCTTCCTTTTCTTTTTTCCTTTATTCCTTCATTTAGTTGTTCCTTTATGTTTCTCTTTTCTTTTCTTTTTTTTCTTTCTTTCTCTTTTGTTCTTTTTTCCTTCCTTGTTTCATTCTTTCCTCTTTTTCCTTTATTTCATTTTTCCTTTCCTTTTTTTTTTCATTTCATTTTGTTTCTTATTGCTTTTTTCTCTTTCTTGTTTTGGTTTCTTTCTTTTTTTCTTTTGTTTGTCCCTTCATCTTTCTCCTTTCTTTTTTTTTCTTGTCTTTTTTCCTTTTTCCTTTCTTTCTCTCCAATTTCTTCCTTTCATCATTTCTTGTTTGTTCCATTTTGTAAGAACCCGAATGACTTACCCGGGCGTCCCCCCCCCCCCCCCGGCGTTACGTCATTCGTTTCTGCAAAACACATACACACAGTTTTTTTGTTGCCCTGATACCCAAACAACGCTTCACCTATTACATAGAATTAACTTTTACCCATCATAAATACGAAAATAAATAAATAAATTGATAAGAAATGTTTGTTTCTGTAAAGATAAACTAAATTATGCCTTAAAGACGTTGAAAACATGAAAGGAGAAAAATGGCTAAATTTTAAATTTAAAAAAAAAACAAGACAAATAGAATTTATGAAGAGATAAGAACCAATCTCTGAGTTTGCCTCTTGCAAAAAGATACCAAACAGACGGTGCCATAATTATGTTTCCTTTTTTAAAAATATTTCTTATCTAAATAAAAATAAAAATTCTGAGTTTTTTTTTTTATTATAAAATAAAAACAAATTTGCTCATTATTATTAAATGATTAAATTCTCTCCACCTTCTCTCTCACAGACGTGTTGTTGCTAGTCTCAGTCTTTTCTAAAAAAATACTATTATAGCATGTTTTCTTCAGAATTATGTGATCTATTCCCTGCTTCTTTTGTTCCAGCTCGTCTGACTCGTTGGTCTAGTGGTCTTCATCAATTCGCTGTTCTGATACTTCATTGTAATACAGCTTCCTATTCCAGTAGCTTCATTTCCAAGAACTGCAGGCTTGTGAAACTCTCTTCCTGCTGACTGTTTTCCTCCTACCTATAGCCTTGGTCTTTTCAAGACTATGGCCAATAGGCATCTCCTGTCTTTGCAATAATCATATTTCGTTCTTGTTAGCTCCTTACATCCAGTGGCTTCATGCCTTGTCTGGAGCGACTTCCATAAAAAAAAATTACATAGTGTTAGCGTTAGATAGTTTGAGAGATGATTACCAGTTTGTGTGCAAGACGTGTAAGACAATGGAGACGGATGAGGACTCAGATGTGGACGAAGTATATTTAGATGGCAAGTGTTAGTTTCGCCTTACCGTCGTTGTATAAACCGTTATACACCCGCATTTCGTCGTGAACCCAGGTCCGTGATCGTCGGGAGATAAAACACTCGGACACTGATATAAGAAAGGTTTGTTTGAAACGGAGTCGGTCACATAAAATATCAGAGCGACAGTCCACTTGTGATGATTACACTCAAGATGAGAACGGTAGTCCGAATAATCCAAATTATCAATCCTTATCTCAAAAATTCAGAAACAATTGATTCAGACCCGCGCTAACTTTGACCACAACCCTAACCCTAAACTCTAACTCTACTGCTAACCCTAATCCCTCACTTTGACTCTGACCCTAACGACAAGGTCAAAGTTAGCGGGTCCCAATGTAAAAAAGCACCAAATTTTATTCTCAAGCATGTGGCGAAGCTCTGTAGACTCTACAGAGCTTCGCCACATGCTTGAGAATAAAATTTGGTGCTTTTTTACATTGGGACCCGCTAACTTTGATCTTGTCGTTAGAGTCAAAGTGGGGGATTAGGGTTAGCAGTAGAGTTTACGGTTAGGGTCGTAGTCAAAGTTAGCGCGGGTCTGAATGTAAAAATGTACCCAAAATTCTGCCACTTACCACGGTCTTGGACCAGTCTTTCAACTGTCGTGAGTGGCATACCAGTCTCAACTCCTATCTGGTCGGCCTATCTCTTTGATGGTCATCCTCCTGATCTTTCTTCCATTAAGTTTTCTTGATATGAATTTTACGTAGCTGGAGTGTGATAACCGGGAAACGTGTCGTTCATTGATCTGTTAATATTAAGCCTCTTTCTGATATCTGCATTCCTTCGTCTATCTCGCAGTATTACTCCAAGAATAGTTCTTAAAGATTTTATTTCAAAGACATTGCGCTTCCGTTCATGCTCTGCCAATTATCGTCCATGTTTCACTTCCACATACAACAGTAGGAACTATGAATGCATCTAAAAATCTCAACTTCATGGCATACAATTAATTGAATGCAAGTTGTTATTTTACTCATAGCTGTGTTAGTTATGAGCGGAGGGGGTAGCTAGATTTGATGAGAGCACGTGTAACTGTGATGTTTTACGAAGAGAAGGGAAGACACTCTCTTGCTGCATGGAAACGTGTGAAAAGGGTAGGGTCTCTCTAGATAAGCCGCCCCCAAACTTCACCAGGTGGTTGGAGTGTAGATGGATAGATAATTGTCATCGGGCGGCACCATCCATGCCCAGGTTCGTGTGTAGCAAGACTGGACGTGGGTTTGTAAAAATAATGTTTAAAACGGAATTTTCCACATTAGGCTAGAGTAAGGAGAAATCGGAAAATTCCATTAAAAGTTGAAGATTCAAATTAGAGCTACATGTCAGGATATGACGTCATAGGCAGGAAGTCTGAAGTGACACGTAGTGATAAGGATAGCAACATTTTCCTCTTTGGCAGGTGAGCTGATTGGATTCAGACGTTTTTTTTTAAGCTCTGTCTTTGTTCGCTACCATTTCTGGGATGGTCGAGGAGGGGCTTGCATAATATGTAACTTATAGTGTTGTAACAAAAAAATAAAATAAAGCAACAAAGAACATGACACCATTGAACACATGTTTTTATCATTTTTTTTATTGTTACTCTATCACAGAAAGTAGAGAATGGAAAGACAGAAACTTCTGCTGAGAAGTAAACCAAATCCCAGAGGAAATAATGGAGTCATTTGTTGTTCTTTTTAATTTCTTTTATTATTCCAGTGACTAAGAGAAAATAAAGAAGAAAAGATACACATTTCTATGACTGCTACATCACGGATGTAAACATGCACAATGCTGCAAGTTTAGTGGGGTGCATAGATGCATGTTGCAGATGGCAGACTTGCAATGGGAAAATATTTAGCTAAGATGAAGACCACCCAAGAAATTGGCTTCCTGCACTGAAGATTGCGTTAGCATGAAACATCGATGTCTAGGTAATAAATAATTAATATTTATTTATAAATATTATATATATATATATATATATATGTGTGTATATATATATGTATAATATTTATAAACAAATATTAAATTATATTTGCCTACAGACAACGTCGTTTTGAGCTAATTGTTCTCTTTATAAGAAGGGATAATTTCAGATGGTAATGAGGCGGGAACTCGGTTCACAGATCCACCTTTGGGTCCGTACTCTTTCGCCCTACTCTCACGGCCATTTCAAATTACCACGTAGTACAGGGAATTTTAGATATATTTTTGTCATTACAACGTAAACATAAAGACAGACTAGAAAACTCGACGACCTTACTCGAACTCTTGCTTTATAGCTAAGTGAATGTCTATTTTTAAATTTCTCCTAAAGTGCTCAACTATATATATATATATATATATATATATATATAATTATTAATGACAATATATGTATTACCATATACCATCAGTTCCTTTTACTTTGTAGTCTCTTTTGAAGATACAGCTCAATGTTTGTCAATTATTGATAACAGAGCAAAATATAAGTCAGTTTATATTATATTCCAATAACCATGGTTTTATTTTATTATTTTTATTTTTTCACATTTCCAAAAAATAACTTTAGTAGGAAAAAAATAAATTATCTTCAAGTGAATTAGAATTTTATAAATAAATTATAGAACTTATTAACTATTTTAGGGAATATAACTGAATTAAGATTTTAAAATTGTTCGCACTACATTTTTAGGATATACTAGCTTTGAACGAAAAATTCAAAATGGCGTAAGTGTGATCTCCCACGTGTGAGTTTTTGCTCTCTCTTTTTGTTTGTTTTTTGTTTGTTTTCACCCAAAAATGAAACTGCTGTATAGTGTATTATTTTTCAAGACACTTTAATCCAAGAACTTTTTACTCTTTGTGAATTTTTTCTGATGATTTTGTAGTGTTGCAGAGACGATATTGACATAAAAATGGTGTTTGGCACAAGACAAATGAAACGGACCGTAAAAAATATCTCACAGAAATTTTATATTTTTTGGAAATGTGAAAAATAAAAATAATAAAATAAAACCATGGTTATTGGAATATAATATAAACTGACATATATATTTATTTAGGTACAGAAAAATTAGTACAACATTCGTACCATCGGTTTCAAGCACAGAAGGACTTAGCCATCCGACTCTCTTCAGCTTCTGTATGACAACAGAAGCTGAAGAGAGCCGGATGGCTAAGTCCGTCTGTGCTTGAAACCGATGGTACGAATGTTGTACTAATTTTTCTGTACGAAAATAAATAAATATTACGCTCTTTTTAACTTTAATTCTTAATTAATCGAGCACTCTGCTGGGATTTTTCCTGCTATATTACAAAGAAGTATATATATATATATATATATAATCTGTATCTGTAAATAGACTAATTTGCTTCTTTGGTATGTTTATCGTGAAGTTATCATCCAACTGACAATCTCATTAACCCATATCCTCGAGTGGCTTTTGGCCTTGGTAAGTGATGACTCATTAGTTCAGACTAAAAGAAGCCGTATACATAAACCCCAAACTGTAAAGCAGCCGTTGTTTCGCTGTTGTTTATAAAATATATATTTGCATATATTTATCGCCTTTTGTTTGTGTTTGGTTTTGCAGAGTGACAGTTGTCCCAGCTCAAATGGTTGCAGCTCAACCAACCACTTGTCCTCATCTTCTCAGAATGTCCCGTTGCTCAATGGGGACCATTCCAAAAATGATATCTGCTCAGTCCGTAAAGAAGCCACATTGCCAAGATTGTCAGGTTATCCTGTTGTTCCCAGGACAGCTGGTAAGTAGCCATTTTGATTGCTCTCTCTCTCTCTCTCTCTCTCTCTCTCTCTCTCTCTTTCTCTCTCTCTCTCTCTCTTTCTCCCCCCCCTCTCTCTTCCCTCCTCTCTCTCTCTCCTTCTCTCTCTCCTTCTCTCTCTCCCTCTTTCTTTCTCTCTCCCTCTTTCTTTCTCTCTCCCTCTTTCTTTCTCTCTCCCTCTTTCTCCCTCTCCCTCTTTCTCCCTCTCTTTCTCTCTCCCTCGTTCTCTCTCTTTCTCTCTCCCTCGTTCTCTCTCTTTCTCTCTCCCTCGTTCTCTCTCTTTCTCTCTCCCTCGTTCTCTCTCTTTCTCTCTCCCTCGTTCTCTCTCTTTCTCTCTCCCTCGTTCTCTCTCTTTCTCTCTCCCTCGTTCTCTCTCTTTCTCTCTCTTTCTCTCTCTCTTTCTCTTTCTCTCTCTTTCTCCCTCTTTCTCCCTCCCTCCCTCCCTCTTTCTCCCTCCCTCCTTCTTTCTCCCTCTCTCTCTTTCTCCCCTTCTCTCTCTATTTCTTTCTCTCTCTCTCTCTTTTTCTTTCCCCATCCTTCTTTATTCCTCTCCTTCTTTCCTTTTCTCTGTCTGTCTGTCTGTCTCTTTCTCTCTCCTTTAGCGAGTAAATGATTGACTTAACACATGAATGTTAAATTGCAACATATTAAGAGATGGACGGCTAACCTAAAGTCTGACACTTTAACAAAAACATGTTTGAGTTTAATGTGATGAAAAATCTATTATCACGGACCAAGGACGATAACTTGAGTTGGTAAGTCACATGCCTGCCCACACCATCATTTTCTCATTTTTTTTTTTTTATTTTATTTTTTTTTTTTTATTTATTTATTTATTTATTTTTTTATTTTTTTATTTTTTATTTTTTTTTTATTTATTTATTTATTTATTTTTTTTTTTTTTAATTTATTTATTTATTTATTTTTTTTTTTTTCGTATTGCTAGCCTGGACTTAGGGTTAATGTTTGGGCTAATGACAGGCAAGTTTCTTTTGTTGTTGTTGAAAAGAAAAATGGTCTCTTGGTTTCATTTTATTTTTTAACAAAAAGAAAATACATGCCCTTCATTAACCTTAACACCAACAAAAAATCTAAAATATATTAGTTCTGAAAAAAACAAAAAAACATTTTTTTTTGTTTTTACAAACAAACCCCAATGGTTTTGATTCATCCCACTACTAACTCTAAATCCAGGGTGACAATACGAAAAAAAAATGGGTAAAATATAATTCTGGAAAAAAATAATAATAGGGGTGGACGTAATGGGTGAAAATTTCAGATTCATGCGAGTAGTATTTTTTGTGTTCATTTATACATAAATAACACTAAACAATCAAACATTTCGAAAATTTTGCAAAATTCAGAAGGTCCAGGCCACTAGTTTTTGGCTATTTTACATTCATGAAAACCCTTTCACAGCCTGAAAAATGGTCCTAAATTAAAGTACTATATCAGATTTAACCATCTATATCCATTCATAGCTTTTGAGGATGTTTTAGGACCTGCAATGTCGCGTGAAACCACTTTTTCATCGAAAAATGATGGATTTTGAGTCCCGTGGAGCCC
The DNA here is from genome assembly GCA_963556195.1 of Sepiola atlantica. Classification (NCBI taxonomy): domain Eukaryota; kingdom Metazoa; phylum Mollusca; class Cephalopoda; order Sepiida; family Sepiolidae; genus Sepiola; species Sepiola atlantica. The sequence continues at coordinate 293,506 of OY744534.1, read as the reverse complement.
TAACGGTTATTTTTAGCCTGCACCTTCCGAATTTGGCAAAATTTTCAAAATGTTTGATTGTTTAGTGTTATTTATGTATAAATGAACACAAAAAAATACTACTCGCATGAATCTGAAATTTTCACCTATTACGTCCCACCCCTAATAATAATAATTTTTCTTTTGACTCATTAATCTTAATTTAAAGAAAAAAGTAAATTTTACAAGTTTAAGAAATTTGACTAAAATACTATCCGTGCACTTGGTTTTTGTCGCAGCACATAGATAAAGGTTGTAAGTTGGAACCTCAACCGAATGTTTTTTATTTTTCCTTCTGTTTTTAACTGATTCAATTAGTACAATATTAGCGACTTTTAAAAAATTTTAATTTTTTGTTTTGTATTCCACGCAGTGTGCAGGAACTAAAAGCCTGGATGACGGCATGTGAACCTTATTAAATCGGCACTGAAAATTCCGTTCTTTGGCTCTAAGATTTAAAAATAATAATAATCTTCTGTTACTCAATTTCCACAGACAATGCGAAACAAACCTTAGAGTATATGTACTCCCGGGCAACGCCGGGTCAGGACAGCTAGTAATATATATATATATATATTTTGGTACAGAAAAATTAGTACAACATTCGTACCGTCGGTTTCAAGCATGGAAGGACTTAGCCATCTTCAGCTTCTGTTGTCATCTGTTTCGGAAATGTGAAGTCACGTGTCACTCTCGTTTGGACGCGTTATTTGCTTAGAGTGTTATGTATGTTTGTTTAAATTTAGTGTAAGGAAGATTTAATAAGGTTTGAAAAAAAAGGGGAAGGGTGAAAAGTAACAGTTGAGATTTAAAACTGGAGAAGATTTAAAGAGATATAAAAAATTAAAAAAAAAAATTCACATTCCCGAAACCGATGACAACAGGAGCTGAAGAGAGCCGGATGACTAAGTCCTTCTGTGCTTGAAACCGACGGTACGAATGTTGTACTAATTTTTCTGTATCAAAATAAATAAATATTACGCTCTTAATTTTTTATTTTTAACTTTAATTCTTAATTAATCGAACACTCTGCTGGGATTTTTCCAGTTATATTACAAAGAAGTTTATATATATATATATATATATATATATATATATATATATATATATATCGGAAGTTTAAGACATGAAATTTGAGACAAAAGAAACTAAAAAAAAGCCCAGATACGTCGAAGAAAAAGTGATCCCCAAATGTACCTCCAATACCTTCCACACTCTCCCCAGATCTCCTTCAACGTTTTCAAGGCATTCTTTTTCGATAAAGTCCTTTTCTACCACATATTAAGGTCGATTCCACAACTGGACTGCGTTATTATTGTAACTAGTCTGTTTAAATGCTTCTACGCTAATTCCATGTATCAACCATTTCATATATATATATATATATATGTGATTTTATGAAGGCTTACCAAAGCATTCCTTTCAGGACACCAATGATCACCATTAAAGATATTTTTTCTTACAAATACTATTTATTCAAATTAAATGTTTTTTCCTACACGTGTTTTACTACCAAGCAGTTACTTGCTTGGCAGATCATCAGGGAAATTAAATGTCTGGAATACTGGTTTCAACTGCCGACAATACACAATGTGGCGTTGCAATAGTTGAGGTTACTTAAGAAGAAAAGAGGAAAAAAATAAAAATAAAAGTCAAAATTAAAAAGCAAGGAAGAACAACGATAAAAAAAGAAAGTTCTAGAAAAGTCTTAGAAAAGTAGCTCGTGCCTAAGACTTTTCTAGGACTTTCTTTTTTTATCGTTGTTCTTCCTTGCTTTTTAATTTTGACTTTTATTTTTATTTTTTTCCTCTTCTCTTCTTAAGTAACCTCAACTATTGCAACGCCACATTGTGTATTGTCGGCAGTTGAAACCAGTATTCCAGACATTTAATTTCCCTGATGATCTGCCAAGCAAGTAACTGCTTGGTAGTGAAACACGTGTAGGAAAAAACATTTAATTTGAATAAATAGTATTTGTAAGAAAAAATATCTTTAATGGTGATCATTGGTGTCCTGAAAGGAATGCTTTGGTAAGCCTTCATAAAATCACATATAAATGCTCTGTACTCTGTAATCGAGTATCATCGAGCTTGTTTTTTATTGGAACAACCCCGGTCTTCACTGAATGATCTATTTTATAAGTGAAAAATCAAAATATATATATATATATATATATATATATATATATATATATATATAAATAAATAAATAAAGTTAAGTTCAAATGTGTTAACATAGTTGTATCATAGAGAAACAAAAAAACTCACTTCAATGATATAAATATTTAAAAAATGAAGCATTTTGACAAAATATATACATTGGACTCTTGAATCCAATTATTATATCGTACCATAAAAAAGAGAAAAAGTATTAAAAAAGATCAGGTTTCTGAATTTTGTTGAATATTTTTGTTTTATGCGTTTGTGATTATGCTACAATTCCATTGTTAACTTGACCTTTAATGAATTGATAAAGATTTTTTTACATTTTTGTGCTGATAAGGATTATTATTAAAAAAAAATTTCTGAAACATATCAACACAATAATATTTGTTGATGTTGAAATTTTGGAGCATGATTACAAAATTTTGATTATGTCATAAATTTTGTATTCTACTGAGTAATGTCTATGGTAATACGAAAAAAGGAAAACCAAAAATATTATTTATGTATTCATCAACATTTCGTCTTTATTTCAAGACTTCTTCAGGATGATTGGTCTGAAGAAATAACACAAAGTACAAATATTTGAAACAGTAGCACTAGGTGGAGAAAAACTCAAAAGGCTGCTTACAAAAAGATAAATTATGAGCTACAAACTGATGATAGCAGTGGGAGAAATTGAGTTAACTGTTGACAGTGGGGGGAATTGTAGCGGTTGAAGTTATTAAAACCATTAGGGAGGGGGGCATGATGTAAGCCCAAAAGGGTCGCTTATGAAAAGATAAATTATGGGCTCAAAAAGATTGTAGCAGTAAGAGAAAATAAGTTAACTGTGGAAGGTGTGTGTGGGGGAGGAATTGGTAGCGGTCAGAGTTATTTAAACCATGAAAGAGGAGGAGGAAGCGTGCGTCATGTTTTTTGGGTCATATAGTTGGTTATCGAAGCAGGAGAAAATATCAAGCTCGCATAAGGAGATGGTGTAGCCGGGGAGGGGGGAAAATAACATATAGCAAGGGGAAAATAATGTATTAATATTTAATATATATATATATATATATATATATATATATATATATACGATTTTTTATTTACACAGACATGTACAAAATCTGCGACACTGGCATTTCGATGTTATCGATCAACAGCTGTTATAAATTGAGATCTCATCAGACAGAGTATAAATCTGATCTTAATCTGTGTCGCAGATTTTGTACATGTCTGTGTAGATAAAAAATAATCATATATAAAAGCTCTATTTGATATCGAGCACTTTTTATAAGCCCGGTTGAAATTCTTTGGATTCCTATCCTGTGGATGTTTACCTTGCCTGGAATATTATCATTATATATATATATATATATATATATATATATATATATATATATGATTATTTTTATTTACACAGATATGTACAAAATCTGCGCATGTCAATGTTATCGATCAACAGCTATTATAAACTGAGATCTCATCAGGCAGAGTTAGAATCCGATCTTAACCTTATATCATATTTGGAAAGAATGAAATGGAGAAGAAAAAAAAGAAAAGAAATTTAAAATTTCAAAATTTGGGAAGTCACGTGGTTGGGACTGTTAAGAATCAAAATGTTAAAATCAAAATAAAAAAATAATAAAAAATATTAATATAATATAAAAAATAAAGTAAAGTAAAATATATATATATATATATATATATATATACATATATACACACACACACATACATATATATGGAAAATGCAAAAAGGGAAACAAAGATATTTTATGACGTTCTCGGGATGATTGACTTGAAAAAATAGCCGTTAGAATATTAAAAATATGGTTTTGTTCTTTTTTTTTCAAAATAAAACATATATGAACGCATTTTCTGGAAAACACGCACGAGGACTTGGGCCAGTCGTTAGTGGAACAGATTAGCATATGAAGCTTTTGGTTCTAAACCCATAATAGCCAAAAAAAAACAGGGGGAAAATCGACTTTGCTTTATTATATAGATATATAGACACGCACTTGCTTGAATACAATAGGTTCATAATGCTTAAGCACCTTTGGATCTTTTTATGAGTTCAAACAGGTCGAACCCCCATATATGTTGAAGCAATCCAAAACCTACTGTTATGGTGTAACTGTGTGAAAATATAATTTACGACGAACGTTATGTTTTGAAAGAGGGTCTGAAATGATTAAAAGATATGCAAACTTTTAGAATCTAAAAATTCTGCATCTTTTTTTTTGTAAATCGCATTAAAATTAGTTTTAAAAGATTTTTTAATTGGGCTTTCATGTTCCCTCGATGGCTCCGTTATATATAAAAAAAAAAAATGTTTTTATACTCCCCTCTTTTATAAGAATCTCAATAGTCTGGGATCATTCCTCTCAGAATTTGAGATAGCTGCAAGAATTTTTTAAAAAATCTCTAAAAAAAAAAAGTACTCAATACATAAAAATGCAGAGCCGATATAAAATTGAATGAAATAAGCAAAAGTTTACTTTTTTAATACTAATGATTCACCACTTACCAAGACCAAAGGCCACTCGAGGATAAAGGAGTAATGCGATTGTCACTTGGGTGATGAACAATACTATGAGAGGATTGGAAATGATTGGTAAAAAGGGCAGAATTTGATGACTTAAGAGGGCAGCTATACAAGTATTTGTTTACATTGGACTTGAAGACGACCATGTTTAAGTCTACAGAGAAGCAGTTCCATAGCAATGTTTACCACAAGTGGGATTTCGCCAAGCTTGTATCTGCAGGAAAATATATAACAGATAGGTTGCCGATTCCATAATTCACGTTTATACCGTCGCCCTCTCTTCTGTGCGATATAATTTTGGTTCTTGTATTTATTCAAGAAAGTTGTAATAATAGAAAAATGGTCGCATGAAAACCACCTGAAGAGAGTTTTCTTTATTATGACTGCTTAAAACAATATTTTACGAGAACAAAAATTGCGCTGGAGCCAAGATAGACAAAATGGTACAAAAATATCAGATGTGGTTTTTTGAAGAGACAGACATGAAACTGCCAATCCTATTATGACAACTGAATGTTATCAAATTAGCTAATATTGTATATAAAAATAGATATGATCGGGCAGGAATGTTGATCAGATGTGAACAGTGCAAATGATTGGGATTTTTCAGACATAATTTATGCTTGTACAGTCAAAGAATTATCCTCTTCCTTAATAAGCACTAGCAATTCGCAAACTAACCCATTCACCCTCATCTCAACAAATTAATCACATCCTACCACCCAATAATAATAATACGTCCGGCCTTTCTATACATTTAAATAACATACCTGGTGCTACCAGATCAGGCTGTCTGAAGATATCGGCTTCCTGGCCCAAAATGCACCAAACATTGATGTTTTATTGTTTCTGTTTCTCTTTGCAAAACTCAATCATGTTCTACAAAATCCAAAACAAAAAAACAATTTTTTCTTTTCTTTGACTTGAGACGGAGGGGTCATTTTTTTTATCCAGCAAAATGGGGAGGCAAGTAAATAGGAACTTATTTTAAAATGTTGGAAATGTGTTGGATTTTTTCAACAGGTTATTTTAAGATAGAGATGAAGTGGCGAAAAGTTAAAAAACTTAGTTCACCCCAAACAAGACAAGTATATATATATATATACGCATGACTTTACTCGCTCCACTAAAAGAAAAGGGGGCGTTCTTTTCGCCGCTTCATCTCTATCTTAAAATAACCTGTTGAAAAAAACCAACACGTTTCCAACATTTTAAAATAAGTTCCTATTTACTTGCCTCCCCATTTTGCTGGATAAAAAAATGACCCCTCCGTTTCTTAGCTGCAGCAAAATGGAGCGCGCTTGTTTCTGTAAAGTTCTATGTATTAGATACATTAAAAAATATTTATTTATTTATATAGGGGAGTATTAGAAGGCTATCAAATATATAATATTCAGAAATAAAAAAAATAAATAAATAAATAAAAAAATAAATTAAATAAGTAATCAAACTCATAAAAACAATCAGTTATAGTTTTAGTTTTATTACATTTGCTGCGGATATTAATATTTACTGTGTTATAAGCAATATTGCCATCCACACGTTTTTTGAAATTTGAAACACCTACCATTTGACAAAGAGGTCTTCCTCGAAATATATTATGGAACACAGTCACACAGATTACATCAGTGTTGAAGTCTTGCCTAATCAAGTAAGATTTGCTATATGAAAAAAAAATTATTAAAAAAGTTTTTGAAAAAAATATATAATTAAAATCACTTGTTTTCGTCTTACTTCTCAACGCCGACATATTTCTATTTCTTGCATTGTGATAGCCTTCTAATACTCCTCTGTATACGTATTACACACAATGCTTCAAGCAAACTACCTCTCCTTATTTATTTATTTATTTATTTCTAGCCAAAAAGTGGACACCAGTAAAGAGACACCATTCTGCTGGAGACATGTTGGTTACCGATATAGATTCAAATTCAACCAGTGATCTTGATAAGATCGAACGTCCCAAGTCGGAAGGACATGCCTACACACGACAGTTTTCACCTAAGAGAACATCTAGCTATGGGGTAAGTACATGACTACATACCCCCACCCCCCCTACCCCCACTGCATAAGTTTAAAGTTTAAAGGTTGAAAACCACTTGATGGATGTTATCGGTCTCATTGACACAAGTAATACAATGTCGGCCATTTTAAAAATCTCTTTTTTATGAATTTTCTTTTTTTATGCAAGGCCAATTAAATTTATAGAAATTCTAATGTATGAATCTAGAAGAATACCCGTCCTGGGGCAGATAAAATTAATTCCACAGGCAACAGTTTTGCACCACTTTTATGTCTCCTAAAATCAACAAATAATGCTGCTAAACCTTATGTCTAGAATCCTTCTTCCAACTGTGATCAAAATCCATTACATGATTTTGATTCTAAAGAATGTATAAAATTTAAGCCTTCAGCTTAAGGAGTCTTAAGAAAAAATTGGAATTCATGGAATCTTGTTTAATGACGATGCTTGTCTAATGACGGTGGATCAAATTTAATGCAAATCTGAAATATTTGAATTTTCAAATGGGAGGTTGTATGCATATTATGCCCTCTAAAGACCCTTTAAATATTCCAAATAAACTGAAGTTATTTATCTACCTCCCACAAGGTAAGATGTGACACAAGGTCGGGAAGGTGGGATTAGATAAGCCAGCGCTCGAGAGGTGAGCACTCTATCCATTTAAAAATTGCCTGGGCAGCCCCGTCGGCATTCCCCGGTAGGGGTGCCTCAGACATTAAGCAATAAACTTACTCCTCCCCAAAGAGGGGAGGCGAAGCCTGGGAGGGTGCACCTCCTAGAACTGCACAGGACCAGACAACCCCCAATAGACCGGCGTAAATTCAGACTCAAAGGCCCGAACAATACCAGTCTATTAGGCGGAGTAAAAACCCCTTGGGAAATATTTATTAATTGATGTCGCAAAGGTATGACGTCATACATTTATTTAAACAGTTGGAAGACATTGGGAAAATCCTTTATAACATCACAAAGAGACGGCGTCACACAAGGGTTGAAGACATCCTGTAGATATCCTTTGTGACGTCATAAATTTTGAAGTAACAAAAGGATGACGTTTTGCATTAAAATAGAGAACATAGCTTAAAGTCACGGGTGTTCTTTTTCATTCTGGATCTATGAAAAAAGATATTTCTGGTTCTATGAAAAAAGATATTTCTGGTTCTATGAAAAAAGATATTTCTGGTTCTATAAAAAAAATTATTTATGGATCTATAAAAATTTCTTTCAGAATCTATAAAAAAAATTTCTTTCTGGATCTATATAAACAAAAAAATTCTTTCTGGATCTATATAAACAAAAAAATTCTTTTTGGATCTATATAAACAAAAAAATTCTTTCTGGATCTATATAAACAAAAAAATTCTTTCTGGATCTATATAAACAAAAAAATTCTTTCAGGATCTATAAAAAAAAATTCTTTCTGGATCTATATAAACAAAAAAATTCTTTCTGGATCTATATAAACAAAAAAATTCTTTCTATATCTATATAAACAAAAAAATTCTTTCTATATCTATATAAACAAAAAATTTCTTTCTAGATCTATATAAACAAAAAAATTCTTTCTAGATCTATATAAACAAAAAAATCTTTCTGGATCTATATAAACAAAAAAATTCTTTCTAGATCTATATAAACAAAAAAATCTTTCTGGATCTATATAAACAAAAAAAATCTTTCTGGATCTATAAAAAAAATCTTTCTGGATCTATAAAAAAAATTTCTTTTCTGGATCTATAAAAAAATTTCTTTCTGGATCTATAAAAAAAATTCTTTCTAGATCTATATAAACAAAAAAATTCTTTCTGGATCTATATAAACAAAAAAATTCTTTCTAGATCTATATAAACAAAAAAATCTTTCTGGATCTATATAAACAAAAAAATTCTTTCTAGATCTATATAAACAAAAAAATCTTTCTGGATCTATATAAACAAAAAAAATCTTTCTGGATCTATAAAAAAAATCTTTCTGGATCTATAAAAAAAATTTCTTTTCTGGATCTATAAAAAAATTTCTTTCTGGATCTATAAAAAAATTTCTTTCTGGATCTATAAAAAAAAAATTCTTTCTGGATCTATAAAAAAAATTTCTTTCTGGATCTATTAAAAAAAATTCTTTCTGGATCTATAAAAAAAAAGAAATTTTTTTATTCAAATTACTCTAGCTAAAAAAAATACAACTTCAAAGTCAAAAACTAGTCAACGATAAGTGTTAGATGGATAGATTCCGACCCCGAAAACAGCAATTCTTCCACCTTTGTCAGAAACATCGCTCATCAAAATGTGAGGAATAAAAAACAAAATAAGGCAAGCAAGCTGCTGAAAGTAAACCAAAAGTCCACTTTCTACTCTCTTCTTCTTTTGGTATGAACAGTCGTTCAGGGTTAGTATGGACTAACTCCGAACGACTGTTCCTGATATTGAGCTTTCTTCATAAGTAAAGCAACATATGAGGCAATAACAATATATATTTTATATTCATTTCTCTTCTTCTCTTTCTTTTTTAAAAAGATTTCCTCATTCTTTCTTTCTCTTTCCTTTCTTTCTATCTCCCTTATTTTCTTTCTATCTTTCTTTTATTTTATCTATTTCCTTCTACCTTTTCTTTTTTTCTTTCCCTTATCTTTTCTCTTTCTTTCTTTCTTTCTTTCTTTTTTTTGCTATTTTGATTCTTTGTTCGCTTAAGGAAAACACCATTTACCAAATGACCCATACTGTTTTCGATTAACCACATACCTTGCTGGCCTTTACTGTTTATTACTCTGCATTGGCGATTCCATTACAAGATGTCGCGTCTTTGGGGATTCATCAGCTTCGTTCCAATACAACTCTGGCTCGAGTCAAAAATCTCAAATCAAATTATTATGGGATGGATGGTAAGATTGTGATTCTCCTATTTATCTACGTCCCACAAAGTAGAATGTGACACAAGGTCGGAAGGTGGGAATTTGTACTCTAGAGGAAGAGTACGGAGTTTCTTAAAAAATTGCCTGGGCAGGTCGCCTCGGACAGTAAGCAATAAACTTACTCCTCCCCAAAGAGGGGAGGGAAAGCCTGGGAGGGGGTTAACCTCCCATAACTGCACAGGACAGTGGGAACAGATACTACACTTTGATCTTAGCCATAAGACCAAGGAAGCAATCTGTTTCTGCACGTGGACAATGAAATTGGCTAACTAAGTTCAATTCCAGTCTTTTGTTTTCATTTTACTTCAGTGTAAAGTCTCACAAATCAAGGGGCCCCTTCCTGGGGCTAACACTTGATATCTACATGAGACACATAGATATTCGAATATGCCATTAAAGTTCTCCTTTACCTGCCAAACGTTGAGTTAGTAAAGAAGTTTAGAACATTACTTTTCCTCTCCCCAATGGACCAGTTTAATATGTTATATTATATATTTCTGGTGGTCTCTTGGTCTTAGCGGATTCCAGGACAAGAATTCATCTAGTCTGGTGGAGTATCTGGCTTAGTGATGTTACTAGAGACAACATCACTAGAAGGTGCACCATTCCTCGTATGAGCCAGGTTGGTGTAGCTGTTTCAGGGGGGATCTTATTTGGGCTTCGAATAGTATGTTATTTTGAATATTTGGTCAGGGTTTACTTGTAGGGTGAAGTATCCTCATGTCAGGTTTTCCTGACAAACCCTTGCACAGAGAGACCTTAGACACTCGAGGATGGTGTCTGGTAGGTAATTCAAACACTCCAGTCAATTCCAGTCAGATATACCTTCATTTATGCACTAATACTGATGGGAAAGGTATGAACTCTCAAATTCATTTAAATTAAGGGTTAGTGTTAGCGTGAAATAGCAGTACCGCCTTCAATAGATTGTTTTGGCATTAAATCCCCAAAAATGGTTGATATTTTTTTTTTATTAAAATCGCTCCAGACAAGGTATGAAGCCACTTGATGTAAGGAGTTAACAAGAATGAAAGATGATTATTGCAACGACAAGAGATGTCTATTGGCCTTAGTCTTGAAAAGACCAAGGCTAAAACAAAAAGATAAGAAAATTGAAAAAAAAAAAAGTGAGACTGTCCTCGAGTGTCTTCGGTCTTTCTGTACAAGGGTTTGTCAGGACAACCTGACATGAGGATACTTCACCCAACAAGTAAACCCTGACCAAATATTCAAAATAACGTAGGGGCGAGTAAAAAGTAGAACTTGGGTTTACTTTTGGCAGCTTCCCTTATTTTGTCCTTTAGTTCTCATATTCCATGAGCGATGTTTCTGACAAAGGGGTATGTTACCAAAGAGCGTGCTACCCCCCCCCCCTGCCCCCAAGGATTAAATAAAGGGTTCCATTCAAAATTTTGTACACATTCCCAAGTTTGACAGAAAGATTCCTGAGTTCGACAAGATACACCTGGAGAAGGCCAGAGGTTACATCTGCCGAAACGTTGTGAGAATAATACTCAAGATGAGAGCAGTAGTCCAAATTATGCAAATAATTAACTTCCACAAACGATTTCAATTCATACTGTGTCATTCTGTAAATATATAAATCTTCTAAATAAATAGATCTACTGACTGCTGTTAAAGAACAGACGCATACAAGCAGTCGGGCCACATGAGGATCTACTGACCGCTGTTAAAGAACAGACACATACAAGCAGTCCTGCCACATGAGAATCTACTGACTGCTGTTAAAGAACAGACACATACAAGAAGTTGGGCCACATGAGGATCTACTGACCGCTGTTAAAGAACAGACACATACAAGCAGTCAAGTCACATGAGGATCTACTGACCGCTGTTAAAGAACAGACGCATACAAGCAGTCCTGCCACATGAGAATCTACTGACCGCTGTTAAAGAACAGACACATACAAGAAGTTGGGCCACATGAGGATCTACTGACCGCTGTTAAAGAACAGACGCATACAAGCAGTCCTGCCACATGAGAATCTACTGACCGCTGTTAAAGAACAGACACATACAAGCAGTCAAGTCACATGAGGATCTACTGACTGCTGTTAAAGAACAGACGCATACAAGCAGTCAAGTCACATGAGGATCTACTGACCGCTGTTAAAGAACAGACGCATACAAGCAGTCAAGTCACATGAGGATCTACTGACTGCTGTTAAAGAACAGACGCATACAAGCAGTCAAGTCACATGACGATCTACTGACTGCTGTTAAAGAACAGACGCATACAAGCAGTCAAGTCACATGAGGATCTACTGACTGCTGTTAAAGAACAGACGCATACAAGCAGTCGGGCCACATGAGGATCTACTGACTGCTGTTAAAGAACAGACGCATACAAGCAGTCAAGTCACATGAGGATCTACTGACTGCTGTTAAAGAACAGACGCATACAAGCAGTCGGGCCACATGAGGATCTACTGACTGCTGTTAAAGAACAGACGCATACAAGCAGTCAAGTCACATGAGGATCTACTGACTGCTGTTAAAGAACAGACGCATACAAGCAGTCAAGTCACATGAGGATCTACTGACTGCTGTTAAAGAACAGACGCATACAAGCAGTCAAGTCACATGAGGATCTACTGACTGCTGTTAAAGAACAGACGCATACAAGCAGTCGGGCCACATGAGGATCTACTGACTGCTGTTAAAGAACAGACGCATACAAGCAGTCAAGTCACATGAGGATCTACTGACTGCTGTTAAAGAACAGACGCATACAAGCAGTCGGGCCACATGAGGATCTACTGACTGCTGTTAAAGAACAGACGCATACAAGCAGTCAAGTCACATGAGGATCTACTGACTGCTGTTAAAGAACAGACGCATACAAGCAGTCGGGCCACATGAGGATCTACTGACTGCTGTTAAAGAACAGACGCATACAAGCAGTCAAGTCACATGAGGATCTACTGACTGCTGTTAAAGAACAGACGCATACAAGCAGTCAAGTCACATGAGGATCTACTGACTGCTGTTAAAGAACAGACGCATACAAGCAGTCAAGTCACATGAGGATCTACTGACTGCTGTTAAAGAACAGACGCATACAAGCAGTCGGGCCACATGAGGATCTACTGACTGCTGTTAAAGAACAGACGCATACAAGCAGTCAAGTCACATGAGGATCTACTGACTGCTGTTAAAGAACAGACGCATACAAGCAGTCAAGTCACATGAGGATCTACTGACTGCTGTTAAAGAACAGACGCATACAAGCAGTCAAGTCACATGAGGATCTAATGACTGCTGTTAAAGAACAGACGCATACAAGCAGTCAAGTCACATGAGGATCTACTGACTGCTGTTAAAGAACAGACGCATACAAGCAGTCAAGTCACATGAGGATCTACTGACTGCTGTTAAAGAACAGACGCATACAAGCAGTCAAGTCACATGAGGATCTAATGACCACTGTTAAAGAACGGTCACATACAAGCAGTCGGGCCACATGAGGATCTACTGACTGCTGTTAAAGAACAGACGCATACAAGCAGTCAAGTCACATGAGGATCTACTGACTGCTGTTAAAGAACGGACGCATACAAGCAGTCAAGTCACATGAGGATCTACTGACTGCTGTTAAAGAACAGACGCATACAAGCAGTCAAGTCACATGAGGATCTACTGACTGCTGTTAAAGAACAGACGCATACAAGCAGTCAAGTCACATGAGGATCTAATGACCACTGTTAAAGAACGGACGCATACAAGCAGTCGGGCCACATGAGGATCTACTGACTGCTGTTAAAGAACAGACGCATACAAGCAGTCAAGTCACATGAGGATCTACTGACTGCTGTTAAAGAACAGACGCATACAAGCAGTCAAGTCACATGAGGATCTACTGACTGCTGTTAAAGAACAGACGCATACAAGCAGTCAAGTCACATGAGGATCTAATGACCACTGTTAAAGAACGGTCACATACAAGCAGTCGGGCCACATGAGGATCTACTGACTGCTGTTAAAGAACAGACGCATACAAGCAGTCAAGTCACATGAGGATCTACTGACTGCTGTTAAAGAACAGACGCATACAAGCAGTCGGGCCACATGAGGATCTACTGACCGCTGTTAAAGAACAGACGCATACAAGCAGTCGGGTCACATGAGGATCTACTGACCGCTGTTAAAGAACAGACGCATACAAGCAGTCGGGTCACATGAGGATCTACTGACCGCTGTTAAAGAACAGACGCATACAAGCAGTCAAGTCACATGAGGATCTAATGACCGCTGTTAAAGAACAGACGCATACAAGCAGTCGGGTCACATGAGGATCTACTGACCGCTGTTAAAGAACAGACGCATACAAGCAGTCGGGTCACATTAGGATCTACTGACCGCTGTTAAAGAACAGACGCATACAAGCAGTCGGGTCACATGAGGATCTACTGACCGCTGTTAAAGAACAGACGCATACAAGCAGTCGGGTCACATGAGGATCTACTGACCACTGTTAAAGAACAGACGCATACAAGCAGTCGGGTCACATGAGGATCTACTGACCGCTGTTAAAGAACAGACGCATACAAGCAGTCGGGCCACATGAGGATCTACTGACCGCTGTTAAAGAACAGACGCATACAAGTAGTCGGGCCACATGAGGATCTACTGACCGCTGTTAAAGAACAGACGCATACAAGCAGTCGGGTCACATGAGGATCTACTGACTGCTGTTAAAGAACAGACGCATACAAGCAGTCGGGTCACATGAGGATCTACTGACCGCTGTTAAAGAACAGACGCATACAAGCAGTCGGGTCACATGAGGATCTACTGACTGCTGTTAAAGAACAGACGCATACAAGCAGTCGGGTCACATGAGGATCTACTGACCGCTGTTAAAGAACAGACGCATACAAGCAGTCGGGTCACATGAGGATCTACTGACCGCTGTTAAAGAACAGACGCATACAAGCAGTCGGGTCACATGAGGATCTACTGACCGCTGTTAAAGAACAGACGCATACAAGCAGTCGGGCCACATGAGGATCTACTGACCGCTGTTAAAGAACAGACGCATAAAAGCAGTCGGGTCACATGAGGATCTACTGACCGCTGTTAAAGAACAGACGCATACAAGTAGTCGGGCCACATGAGGATCTACTGACCGCTGTTAAAGAACAGACGCATACAAGCAGTCGAGTCACATGAGGATCTACTGACCGCTGTTAAAGAACAGACGCATACAAGCAGTCGGGTCACATGAGGATCTACTGACCGCTGTTAAAGAACAGACGCATACAAGCAGTCGGGTCACATGAGGATCTACTGACCGCTGTTAAAGAACAGACGCATACAAGTAGTCGGGCCACATGAGGATCTACTGACCGCTGTTAAAGAACAGACGCATACAAGTAGTCGGGCCACATGAGGATCTACTGACCGCTGTTAAAGAACAGACGCATACAAGCAGTCGGGTCACATGAGGATCTACTGACCGCTGTTAAAGAACAGACGCATACAAGCAGTCGGGTCACATGAGGATCTACTGACCGCTGTTAAAGAACAGACGCATACAAGCAGTCGGGTCACATGAGGATCTACTGACCGCTGTTAAAGAACAGACGCATACAAGCAGTCGGGCCACATGAGGATCTACTGACCGCTGTTAAAGAACAGACGCATACAAGCAGTCGGGTCACATGAGGATCTACTGACCGCTGTTAAATAACAGACGCATACAAGTAGTCGGGCCACATGAGGATCTACTGACCGCTGTTAAAGAACAGACGCATACAAGCAGTCGAGTCACATGAGGATCTACTGACCGCTGTTAAAGAACAGACGCATACAAGCAGTCGGGTCACATGAGGATCTACTGACCGCTGTTAAAGAACAGACGCATACAAGCAGTCGGGTCACATGAAGATCTACTGACCGCTGTTAAAGAACAGACGCATACAAGTAGTCGGGCCACATGAGGATCTACTGACCGCTGTTAAAGAACAGACGCATACAAGTAGTCGGGCCACATGAGGATCTACTGACCGCTGTTAAAGAACAGACGCATACAAGCAGTCGGGTCACATGAGGATCTACTGACCGCTGTTAAAGAACAGACGCATACAAGCAGTCGGGTCACATGAGGATCTACTGACCGCTGTTAAAGAACAGACGCATACAAGCAGTCGGGTCACATGAGGATCTACTGACCGCTGTTAAAGAACAGACGCATACAAGCAGTCGGGCCACATGAGGATCTACTGACCGCTGTTAAAGAACAGACGCATACAAGCAGTCGGGCCACATGAGGATCTACTGACCGCTGTTAAAGAACAGACGCATACAAGCAGTCGGGCCACATGAGGATCTACTGACTGCTGTTAAAGAACAGACGCATACAAGCAGTCGGGCCACATGAGGATCTACTGACTGCTGTTAAAGAACAGACGCATACAAGCAGTCGGGCCACATGAGGATCTACTGACCGCTGTTAAAGAACAGACGCATACAAGCAGTCAGGCCACATGATAGTCTAATGACCGCTGTTAAAGAACAGACACATACAAGCAGTCGGGCCACATGAGGATCTACTGACCGCTGTTAAAGAACAGACGCATACAAGCAGTCGGGCCACATGAGGATCTACTGACCGCTGTTAAAGAACAGACGCATACAAGCAGTCGGGCCACATGAGGATCTACTGACTGCTGTTAAAGAACAGACGCATACAAGCAGTCGGGCCACATGAGGATCTACTGACCGCTGTTAAAGAACAGACGCATACAAGCAGTCGGGCCACATGAGGATCTACTGACTGCTGTTAAAGAACAGACGCATACAAGCAGTCGGGCCACATGAGGATCTACTGACCGCTGTTAAAGAACAGACGCATACAAGCAGTCGGGCCACATGAGGATCTACTGACCGCTGTTAAAGAACAGACGCATACAAGCAGTCGGGCCACATGAGGATCTACTGACCGCTGTTAAAGAACAGACGCATACAAGCAGTCGGGCCACATGAGGATCTACTGACCGCTGTTAAAGAACAGACGCATACAAGCAGTCGGGCCACATGAGGACATACTGACTGCTGTTAAAGAACAGACGCATACAAGCAGTCGGGCCACATGAGGATCTACTGACCGCTGTTAAAGAACAGACGCATACAAGCAGTCGGGCCACATGAGGATCTACTGACCGCTGTTAAAGAACAGACGCATACAAGCAGTCGGGCCACATGAGGATCTACTGACTGCTGTTAAAGAACAGACGCATACAAGCAGTCGGGCCACATGATCTACTGACCGCTGTTAAAGAACAGACGCATACAAGCAGTCGGGCCACATGAGGATCTACTGACTGCTGTTAAAGGACAGACGCATACAAGCAGTCGGGCCACATAGGGATCTACTGACCGCTGTTAAAAGGTTGAAAGTAAAGGTGTACAGCCGTGTCACGCGTTCATCAGGTTTCGCAAAGACAATCCTGCAAGGAACTGGACAGGGAGAAAGAAGGAAGGGAAGACAAAGAAAGAGACGGTAGGACAATATCCGAGAGTGGACACGACTCGCACTGAGTAGCCTGCTAAGGAAGGCAGAAGATCGGGGGGTTGGACTGGTTGCCGAGTCATCTTTGGCTCCCCAACGGTCATCAAAACGATGGGAAAGATGATGATGATGATGATGATGATGATGAAATATATAAATATATATAAAGGTAACTTATAGAAGGCAATACAATGCAGAGGTGTAACGGATAAACACGAACTGAAGCAAATTACGACAAAAAACGGTGGAATGAGTTTTGTATGTATTACCTTTTTTTATTAATACAATATGTTTTTTATATCATATTTCAATCTTACTTGAATCAGTGTGGTTCAATGGAAGTTCCGTATACTATGATATTTCGGGAAAAACGTTTCCCTTTTCTTCGGATGTTGAATCTTAATTCAAACGTGTATATGAAGACAGTCTTTATATTATACGGAACTTCCATCGAACCACACTGACGCAAGTAAGATTGTAATAAAAAGGTAGAAACTGCAAAACTCATTCCACAGTTACATGCCTTAATTTGCTTCAGTTCGTGTTTATCCGTTACACCTCGGCATCGTATTGCTTCTACAAATTACCGTTTATATATATATACACAATAAACAATGCTTGAAGCAAACTACGTTAACCTCTTATATATAAACATGTTTTGTTTTATTAACTCTGTTTTCACTTTCTTCTTTTCATACAAAATTTTATTTTTCGCTTTGTTTATCATTCCCATAAAATTTATGGGAGTCCGTTGCTCAGAATTGTCGATTCGAAACGCGAGTGATGGATTAGGGTTTCTTTTCACATTCTTTATTTCTGTTCACTTTTGTTTAATAAATTCATTATTAAAAAATATTTTTTTAGATTTCGATCAGAGTGTAATGCCGAACGAGAACAGACGTAACTTGACGTAACGTGAGAAAGCTTTATTCGGCATACAATGTCGGTACAATATTAGTGCTGCTATTTATGTTGTTTAGTAAAAGCAGGAGATTTCTACAAAGGGGAGATAATACAAAATAGAGAAAGTTATTTGTTCATTACACAGAGCAAAAATGTTAATGATTCATTTTTTTTTTCTATTAAGAGTGTTACTAGAATTCATTTTAAAAAAAAAAGATTTTTCGTAGGTATCGTCGATTTAAGATTTAAAAAAAAAATTTTTTTTAAATAAACATTGAACTATTGAACACATCTCAATTTTAGTTGTAAATTTGTTTAAGTAGCTGGCTTTAAATTTTAAATAATAGACATTTCATTCACAAGTTCTTGTAAGCACGGGACAAAAACTTTCACATTTATTTATATAACTAGATAAGCATTAACATTTATTAAAAAATAAATATTAATATTTTGGTAATTTTGATACAAATGTGGGCAAAACGGACGCGCACATATCCAAGGAAATGGTTGAATCCTTAAAAAGTGACCTCCGGTCTATAGAGGAATGGGGTCATAAATGGATGGTATCATTTAATGCTTCAAAGACAAAGCTTCTTTCATTCAACAACTACAAGAAACCGCTTCAACTACCGATTGGCATAGCAAATAGCATCCTACCTGAGAGTCCAATGTTCAAACTCCTCGACCTAACATCTACAGGTAACATGAATTGGAACAAATACATTGACGAAATTGCCAAGACGGCTGTAAAGAAGGTGGGCTCCCTCTACCGTGGTAGTAAACTTCTCAGACCAGACATTATCCTATATCTCTACAAAGCCACTATCTGCCCATGCATGGAGTATTGTTGCCACATCTGGGATGGTGCATCATCTACTAGTCTCTCCCTCCTTGACAAGGTTCAAAAAAGAGTCGCCAACTTAATAGGTCCCTCACTATCCACCAAGCTCCAGCCCCTGTCCCATTGCCGCAATGTTGCATCCTTGTGCCTGTTTTACAAGTACTTCAATGGATTGTGCTTCGATGAACTTGCTGCTCTGGTGTCCCCCTCAACATAAATACACTCGATCAACCCGACAATCAGCTAAGTCCCATCGATTCACTGTGGAGGTCCCCAGATGCTGGAGAGCCTTCTACTCCAATAGCTTCTTCCCTTGAGTTGCTGGCCTTTGAAAGTCCCTCCCTGGTCCCTGTTTCCTCGACTGTACCGACATGCAGAAATTTAAAACTAATGTAAACAGACATCTTGCTGCACATTAAGAATGATACATAAAAAAAACTTTTGCATTCATTCATTTAGATATTAAAATCCTTAGATTATTCTGTTAATACAACAAAATAATGATTGAATCTGATTTGATAAATTTCCATGAGTTAAAAAGAAATTTTGAATTTATTTTTCATGTTTTCTTTTCTATTTTTTTTATAGGGTCAGTCACCTTTTGGAAAAGCCATTTCTTACACAAAACTTGAACGATTAGGAGAAGGGTCATATGCAACGGTCTTTAAAGGAGTCAGTTGGTAAGTTTTCATTAACATTTTCTCCAAATTATTTAAGACAGGTATGTAGTTCAGCCCATAGGTAGCAGGAGGCCCTTTGCAGGCACACTTGCGACCAGCAATATTGTATTTCATCATTTAACAGCCTAAATTATAGTTTTTATTATTTAACGTAGATAAACATGCGTTTTTCACTGAACAAAAAAATGGTGTTTTTTTTTATTCAAAAATAGTGTTTTTTTTCTTTATTCAAAAATGGTGTTTTTTTTCTTTATTCAAAAATGGTGTTTTTTTTCTTCATTCAAAAATGGTGTTTTTTTTCTTTATTCAAAAATAGTGTTTTTTTTCTTCATTCAAAAATGGTGTTTTTTTCTTTATTCAAAAATGGTGTTTTTTTTCTGCATTCAAAAATGGTGTTTTTTTCTTTATTCAAAAATGGTGTTTTTTTTCTTTATTCAAAAATGGTGTTTTTTTTCTTCATTCAAAAATGGTGTTTTTTTTCTTTATTCAAAAATAGTGTTTTTTTTCTTCATTCAAAAATGGTGTTTTTTTCTTTATTCAAAAATGGTGTTTTTTTTCTGCATTCAAAAATGGTGTTTTTTTTCTTTATTCAAAAATGGTGTTTTTTTTCTTCATTCGAAAATGGTGTTTTTTTTCTTTATTCAAAAATAGTGTTTTTTTTCTTCATTCAAAAATGGTGTTTTTTTCTTCATTCGAAAATGGTGCTTTTTTTCTTTATTCAAAAATGGTGTTTTTTTTCTTCATTCAAAAATGGTGTTTTTTTTCTTCATTCAATAATGGTGTTTTTTTTCTTCATTCAAAAATGTTTTTTTTTTTCTTTATTCAAAAATAGTGTTTTTTTTCTTTATTCAAAAATGGTGTTTTTTTTCTTTATTCAAAAATGGTGTTTTTTTTCTTCATTCAAAACGTTGTTTTCCACCTAAAACGATATACTAGATTTTATCGATTTTTAAATTTATTTGTTGCTGTTGCGGACAAATATTTGACATTTTCTTATTTTTTTTCTTTTGTTAAATTATTTCATTACTTTGACTTCGTGGAGGTAGCATTTGTTTATGTTTTTAAGTTTAAGTAACAAAAAAATTGTGCTCCTGCTGTTTCACAATGACATTAAAAATATTTAAAGAATGTATAAAATTTGTTATGTACTTACGTGTTTGCTGACAATAAGATTGTACAGAAAAAATTACACAAATTCAGCCAGTATTTATTAAATTGTAAGAAAAAGAAAAAAAACGATTTTACGTATCTGTAGGCAAGGGAGATAATTCGATTTTTTTTCAGAAAACGTCAAAATATAAGAAAAATGGCTAATATAGATAAAATCATTTTTTTTATTTTTGATGTAATAAATACTGGATGAATTTGCGTAATTTTTGGTGTGCAGTCTTCTTTTCAGCTACCACGTAAGTACATAACAAAGTTTATACATTTCTTTTGCTATTTTCTTTTTTTAAGAGAGGTCTAACATGTCTTTGTGAAACAGAAGAAATACCCAAAAATATTCTGCATTTTTATTAAACGACTTAAATTAGTTGCACAATTGGACCTACATGATATTCGGGGACCCCTGAGTTTACCACGTCTGATTTAAGGACTAGAAGATCAATTTTACTCATTTTAATAAAGAAAAGAAAAAAACTGGCAAGAGTAGGGAGAATAATCCTTTTCTCCAAATAAAATACTGATTTGTATTTATTTATTTTTCGTTGTTCTCATTTTTGATAAATAATCTATTAGCAAATATATATATATATATATAGGTTAGAGTGTGGGATAGCATCATATGCAACATCATGGTAGGGAGAGTTTACTTTAACAGCAACCTTGATGCTGTCAGCTAGATATCTTACTCACCGAGCTATTCAGATATATGTTAATACTCTTAAACTAACGCTAATAAATAGATTAATTTCATTGTGTAACATGTTTGAAAATTGTCATTAGCTTCTTTAAGGGGCAGCCAGAGACGCAAAAATACTTCCATTATGTTCACATGCAAATTGTGCATGTGAATACAATTATATTAAAAGTACACTTCCTAGTATGTCTTCGTTTTTGAATCAAAGGAGACTATCTTAATATTATCAAAATTTGCTAAAATTCTGGGAATAGACATCATTTTTGGTCCTTAACCTATGGTTTCAATTTCATTTGAATCGAAGGGAAAACCGTTTTCAGTGACGGGGGAGGGGGGGGGGGGCAGCGTTGAAGTGCTATATTTCTTATATAGCCTATGACCTTCACTGAGAGGCTAGTAGTCCACATGCCAATTTTCAAACAATTCTATCCAGTGGTTTGGGGAAACATACGACACACACACACACACATAGGGTTACTACTTATAAGTAAATTTCGCGTACAGCAAAATCGTAGGATAAATTTCAGAGGAAACATTTTTTAATCAATGAAATGGGCGGGTGGAAAAAGAAAGAAAATTGCTAAAAAATTTTCCTTAAGGCCTTATCGTCTGACCCTCTAAGAAGAAACGTCAGAATGATAAATTACAAACTAAGAAAATCGAATGAGATATGAGGGGAAAAATTGTTTAAATTGGAGAAAACGATTGAGAGAGAAAAAACAAACAAAAAAAAAACGTAAATCTCTCAACGTTATGGTGGCTTTGAATCATTAAAGATCTCCAACTGATGCTTCAAAATCTTTTGTCTACCCAGGCTAGGTCAAGAATTGTTAATAACTAACGCCTCAATAATATATTGAGATGGTAG
Organism: Sepiola atlantica; assembly: GCA_963556195.1. NCBI lineage: Eukaryota > Metazoa > Mollusca > Cephalopoda > Sepiida > Sepiolidae > Sepiola > Sepiola atlantica. Next base: position 271,175 of record OY744534.1, on the reverse strand, counting down.
TTCGACCTGGCATTGTGTAAAACAGAAAACCACCCATCGGAATACTTGTCAGAACAACTATTTGTACCAACCAGGTGATTACCGATGGCTGATTCCTGTGCTTGAAAGTTCCCGGATGATCAACATATGTAATATGTAATATGTTTTCTAATACTCAAAAAGAGAAAAAGAAACCATCATTTATTATCAACAGCTTGACTCATGTCTCACTTACACCAAAGTGTATGACACGACATTCGATCACAAATGACCTTCTCTTTACAAAGGCCATGACGAAGATGTAAGGGGGGGGGGGGCTGAGTTTAACATGCTTGATTTAAGGAGTGGCAGATCAATTTCACTCATTTTAATAAAGAAAAGAGAGAAAAAAATGTTAACGGGGGGGGGGGGCGGTACTCTTTTTCTCAAAATTTTATTCTTTTTTTTTGTTCCCATTTTCTATAATAATCTGTTAGCATACATACATACATACATATATATATATATATATATATATATATATATATATATATTTGTCTAAAACTCTGTTGAGGCTTGTTATATCAAGCGAAATATCAGATTTAAAAAAGTCAAGATGAAGAAGAAAAAAATGTTTTTATTTTTGATTTTGATTTAATAAAAAATATCTGCATCTAACACATGGTTTCTTATGAAGGCATTTTGCCTCTATCTTTATATTAAAATTCAAAAGATGCTTAAAAAAAATGAACTTTCCCAAATTTATAACTACCAGCAACCATGCGCGATTTAAGTTCAATTAAAACAGACATTTGCACCGTTAGTCCATAACATCAGACACCCCTTCTACAAGACCAGGAAGGATTGTGCCTCTATCTTTATATTATATTATATATATATATATATATATATATATATATATATATATATATATATATGGAATTGAAAAAGGAAAACCAAAAAATATTATTTATGTATTCAACAACGTTTCATCTTTATTATAAAGACTTCCTCAAGATGATTTTTCTGAAGAAAACATCACACCAGTATAAAATGTTTCGGCTGCCAAAACATTTTATACTTGTGTGATGTTTTCTTCAGAAAAATCATCCTGAGGAAGTCTTGTAATAAAGACGAAACCTTGTTGAATACATAATATTTTTTGGTTTTCCTTTTTTCAATTTCCATTAAGTTGGAACACTTTCTTCCATTCTTTATCATATAATATATATATATATATTCGCATTGCCTTAAACCTTTTTAAAAACTCTTATTATTACTCCCAGCAATGCTTACAGCAAACTACCAATTTCTATATATATATATATATATATATATATATATATATATATATATAATTATATAATATCACCTCAACTTAATATATTTTTCTTTTATTATCTCTAAAATAATGTGTTGTATAAATAGCTATTCCTTTGCATGTAACACTAAGGGAGGTAATCTCTATGTAAAGTTAGGTATGTCTGTATATTTGTATGTACAGGATTCACTCCTAAACTAATAAACCGATCATTATGAATTTTGGAACACAGCTGCTAGGCGTAAAGGGTCCAAATGTGAGCTTTATTTACTTTAATTTAGTTTTATACAAAGGGAACAAAGAAGGCGTGGAAGCTCTTTATAAAAATTCAGATACCTCCGACTTTTCTGAAATTTCAACAATAGGTATTAGATATCAATACTTAAATATTCCCTAAATTTCAGTTTCTTTGGGGTATTTTAAAGGGTTTTAGGGGGCATAATATGATCAGAACCTCACTTTTGAAAATTAAAATATTTCAGATTTGCATTAAATTTGATCCAGAGTCAGTAAACACCAATTAAGTAAGATTTCTTGCATTTCAATTTTTTTGCTACCAAAAAATACTTTTTTTTTTAAACTTTTACTTCAGTGCAAAGTCTCATAAATCAAGGCACTCCTTCCTGATCTCTATACGAGATACATAGCTGTCCGAGTGATCAACTAAAAGTTCTCCTTTACCTCTCATACGTTGAGTTAGTAAAGATGTGAAGAACATATACATGTGTGTGTGTGTGTGTGTGCTTGTATTTATGTGTGCGCATAGCGAGACAACTTGTGTGATGTGTAATAAGGTCTGTAAAACCAGACATGGGCGTTTAGTATTATGTGCACAGAAAACAGATCTGAAAAATGCGCCCCCCCTCCTCCCCATCAATGCCGTGGAAAGTATGATGTTTGTCTGCCACCTGTGCTACAGGCCATGCAGATCTGCAGCTAGTCTAAAAAAATCACCTACAAGTCATCTACGAGGAACGGTTGAGTTGATGTGATGGCAATCATCTCTGAAGATGCAGCCAATCACTGTGCGTGTGTGTGTTTTGTCGTGTGTGTGTTCAACTGTTTTGGATTATATTTCCTTAAATATTCTGCTATTTCCTTCAGACTTTTATTAATTTTGTTTGTAAAATATATTTTTTGAGAAGAAGGAATCTTTTTTAGCATGTTTTTCTATGCCTTCTGACGCTCCATTTAATAAAAGTTTTGCTTGAAAAAAAAAAATCAGGTTTGCTTGAACTTTTTACATCTGAAACTTGATTTAAATGTTATTTTGAATCTTTGATATATATATATATATATATATATATATATATATATATATATAATTGTTTAAAATTTTTTTTATTTATAAACTATACATTTATGCGTCCATTAGAAATACCCAGGTTTCGTCCATCGGGTCACCGGAATTTAAAAAAAAATAGATTCTGGTTGTAAATGACCATATTGGAACCCTTCAGCCTCGCTAAGATATCTTATTTGCAAAAATCTACTCAAACCAGAAGTTTTTATATTTAGATGTTAACTTCCGGTGGCACAGATTGGATCATTTGTGGGGATATCAGTCAGTTGATATTCTTCAAACTACTTGCATCTTCCATGAGCAGAGTTTCTTTCCTAGAACTACCCGTCTGTGAAGCACAATGCCGCAGGGCTGCTTCCCAGCTGACTACAACATAGTAGTTTTCAAGTCCAATGTAAACAAATTCTTGTTGTGCCGTCCTCTTAAATAATCTAATTCTGCCCAATTTCAACCATCGTTACCAATCATCACTGTCTTGTCTCACCGCCCACCTGACAAACTCATTGACCCTTAAACTCCAGTGGCATTTTTTTTATGGAGATCGCTCCAGACTAGGCATGAAGCCACTTGATGTAAGGAGCTAACAAGAACAAATATGATTATCGCAAAGACAGGAAATGTCTATTGACCTTAGTCTTAAAAAGAAAAACAAGATTATAGGTAGGAAGAAAACAGTCAGCAGGAAGAGAGTTCCACAAGCCTGCGGTTCTTGGAAAGAAGCTACTGGAATAGGAAGCTGTATTATAATGAGGTATCAAAACAGCGAATTGATGAAGACCACTAGACCAACGAATCAAACGAGCTGGAACAAAGGAAGCAGAGAATAGATTAGACAATTCTGAAGAACACATGGCATAATAGTATTTATAGAAAGGACTGAGACTAGCAACATCACGTCTTTTGGCGTTGATAACTGGTGACTCAGGGTTATGGAAATAAAATGATCAGAATATTCGGATTATTATCAGCGTTGATTTAAAAAAAAAAAAATTTTTTTTTTTAGTTTTTGAGATAAATATGTCTGGGTGCAGATGAATAAGGAGGTAAATAAATAAAACTGTATTCTGGGTGACTTGATGTTCGAAACCTGGGTACCTCTAACACATGCATAAATATATAGTTTTTAAATAAAAAATTACATATTCTGCTCGTGTATTTTTTTACGATCGAGCACTTTGATTAATTTTTTTTGTCTGCTGATATGAGATACGTGCTGTATTATGTATTATGTATTTTTTAGCCTCACAAATCAGGTGGTAGCATTGAAGGAGATCCGATTACAGCAAGAAGAAGGCACTCCATTCACAGCCATAAGAGAAGGTAAGTCTTTTATTAATACTAAAATAATTCCATTCAACCTTAACCCTAACCATAACCCTAACCTCCTGAAAAAGTTTCTTCATTTTAAAAGTTTCTTCATTTTAAAAGTTTCTTCATTTTAAAAGTTTCTTCATTTTAATAAAGTTTCATTCATTTTAAAAAAAGTTTCATTCATTTTAAAAAAAGTTTCATTCATTTTAAAAGTTTCATTCATTTTAATAAAAGTTTTGCTTGAAAAAAATAAAATCAGGTTTGCTTGAACTTTTTACATCTGAAACTTGATTTAAATGTTATTTTGAATCTTTGATATATATATATATATATATATATATATATATATATATATATATATTATATAATTGTTTAAAAAATTTTTATTTATAAACTATACATTTATGCGTCTGTTAGAAATACCCAGGTTTCGTCCATCGGGTCACCAGAATTTTTAAAAAAATAGATTCTGGCTGTAAATGACCATATTGGAACCCTTCAGCCTCGCTAAGATATCTTATTTGCAAAAATCTACTCAAACTAGAAGTTTTTATATTTAGATGTTCACATTTTTTTAAAGCAATTTCTAAAAGAAAAAAAAGAAAGAAAATAGCAGACAATCTCCGTCATGCTAAGTTTAAAGAGATATTAAATTAAATTAAAAATTGTTTTAGATAGGTTTGATGCTTAGAAGGCTGTGAAAATGCAATTTAAGGTTATGGGCTCCGGGTGAATTGAAAGAATGTCTGGGTTAGAAACCAGATAATAATTGATATAAAGAGACAATATGTAAAGTAATAATTTTATTTTGTTTTCTTCTTACTGTTATATGCTATCCAATTTTTCTAATATTTCGAGGTTAAAACCTCCTTTTCAAATTCTTTATTTATTCAAAATTTGAATGCTTATAGATATTTTATTATCTCAGGTATCCTCTGGACAAAGCTGGGTTTCTCCACATCATCATATTCGGTTTAACGTCCATTTTACATGCTGGCATGAGTTGGACAGCTTATAGAAATTGTATTCCAAACTAACTTATCTCTGACCAGGTCTTTATTTATCCCTCTTTCTCTCAAGTTCATCTTTATCACTTTTTTCCATGTTTTCCTTGGCCTACCCCTGCCAATGAATCCAGCTGTTCCACATCTACTAACCCAAGTGCTCTCATCCATTCTTTCAAAATGGCCATAACATCAACGTCTTCTGTTCTGCATACGTCTCTCGATACTGTTCAGATTTAATCTTCCTCTGAGGTCATCAGATCTAAGCCTGTCTGTAAGACTTGCATTACACATCCATTGTATCATTCTCATATATATTTCTATCCATGCAACACATGTCCTCAACCCTCACTGGCTAGGTTCAATCAAAACCGGTGGTGAAATAGTTTCTTGTGGTGTCTGCATAGACCTCTTTCTGGTGCAGGAGTGAATAATAGGTCCTGAGGTATATTGTAATGACTAATGAACAATAAATGTTAGATGGATAGATTCCAACCCAGGAAACAGCAATTCTTCCCCCTTTGTCAGAAACATCGCTCATGGAATGTGAGGACTAAAGGACAAAATAAGGGAAGCGAGAGTTACGAGGCTGCCGAAAGTAAACCCAAGGTCAACTTTCTACTCTCCTTAGCAATTAACAAAAAAAATGACAAAGTCAATCCCTATAAAAATATAGCAATTTTTATTGACAACAAATTAACAACTTGTTAAAATAACCAAAATAAAGACTTCATAGTGGATGAGAGTTCAGTTTTTCTGAGAACGTTCCAAGTGAAAAGAATTATAATTTAGTCTGTGTACGAAGATGAGTAGACATGTTTGTCCGTTGTCGTTGTATAAGTTTTTTGCATTCATCAGGTCTTAAAAAAACTGGAAAGTGAGAAAAAGAGAAAGGGAAGCTGGTGTATTATATTAGGCGCAAAATATTGTACCAGTTATTTGCAATATGCAGAGGCGTATATTTCTACACTTCTGATTGGCTGAAAGAAGATGTTGATTGAGATCTTATCCAATCGAGAGTCAATATTTTTAAACAACATTTGCTGATTGCTACTGTTTCTATAAATATGTAGGCTTCAATTTTCTTGATGGTATTATCGTAAGAATTTTTTTTTTTTTTTTTTTTTTACATTTTATTTTGTTGATCGTAAATTTGTTTTCTTTATTTTTCCAGCGTCTTTGCTGAAGATTTTGAAACACGCAAATATCGTCACGCTCCACGACATAATACGTACGGATGAAACGCTGACATTTGTTTTTGAATATGTTGTAAGTATGCTTAGCCATTTCCTCCTTTCAATATGTTAGGTATGCATACATGCTTATGTATTTCCTAAACTAATTAACTGATCGTTATGAATTTTGAAACACAGCTCTGCGGCGTAAGGGTGGATAATGTGGGCTATATTTAGTTTCATTTAGTTTTATGCAAAGTGGTCAAACAGGTGGTGGAAGCCATTCGTGAAAATTCAGATACCTTGGATTTTTAAAAAATTTCAACAATAGGTATCTGACATTAATAAATATTCCCCAAATTTCATTTTCTTTGAGGTATTTTAAACTGTTTTTAGGGAGCATAATATGGGCACAACCGCCCATTCGAAAATTGAAATATTTCAGATTTGCATTGAATTTTATTCATAGTTATTAGACACCAATTAAGCAAGATTTCAAGTTCTTCTTAAGACCCCTTAAGTTTAAGCCTTAAATTTTAGATATTTTCTAGACTCAAAATCATGCAATGGATTTTGATCAAAATTGAAATAAGGATTCTAGACATACGGTTTAGTAGCATTATATCTTGATTATAATTTTTGTAAAGGGACATAAAAATGGTGTAACACTGTTTGGAGAATTAATTTTACCTGCCCTGGGATGGGTATTCTTCTAGAATGAAACTAGCTACCGGAACAGTAGCAGAAACTCGCTATGAAGCGAGCGGACAACAGAAGATATTGTTGTTTGGAAGAAACAGCTTACCTTGTGGGCTTGTATATATATTCATGTTCCTTGGCTGTTTCCACTTGTGGAATATTTCATGTCAGCCTCCAGATAATGTTGTGTTATCAGGAGAGAATATGCACCGTTTTGGAGTCTTCCTTTCCGCGTTTTTTTTCGCGTATCGGGCCCTCTCACTGATGTGAGGCCTTATTATCTGAATTCAATCAAATGAACTGTTCAATGAAATCAAAACAACTGAACATTTAATGGCTTAGCGTCCCACACTTTGGATGCGTGAAAACGTGCTCTTATCGAAAAAAAAAAAAAAAAAATTTTCTCTCGCAGAAATAACTATACAGTGGTCACTTGCAATTATATCATGTGATATTCCTTTTTTCACGGTTATATTTTGTATACACATATAAACAAGATAACAAATCTCTCAAAATGAGAACTGAATTTATAAATTTGATTCCCGGGCAACAGCGGATACTCCTGCTAGTTTGTCATTAAACATAATGAATACTTTTAACCTATGTGTATCTTTTTTGTCCATGTTTCAACTTATGTGTATCGATTTAATAACGTTGTCTGGGTGTATTTGCAATTTTTTTTCTTTTCTTACTAATGAGTCATTGCTTACTGAGACCCAAAGGCCACTCGAGGATAGGGGTCGATGAGTTTGTAAGGTGGAGGGTGAGTCACCACATTACGGATTGGAGACGATGGCTGAAACTGGGCAGAATTTTTTTATTTAAATAGACGGCTTGACAAAAAATTTGTTTACATTGGACTTGAAAACGACCTTGTTGTAGTCAGCTGGGAAACATCCCTGTGGTATTGTGTTCCACAGACGGGCAGTTCTTGGAAAGAAACTTTGTTCATGGAAGTTTCGTTTGGTTTTAGGTACACAGGAGGAAAAGAAACAGTGGTTGTAGCTAGACGAGTTTTTGCTGTGAATGTTTTACAGGTGGGAGGGATCAGAGATTTGAACTCAGTCGAGCACCTACCATGAAAATAACGATAGAGCAGAGAGTGACTAGCAACGTCTCTTCTGCGAGAAAGGGGCTGTAGGGAAGAGAAGAGACAATATCCCACTCCCACTAGATTTTGAAGTCGATTTTGTACTCTGTCTTGCAGAGAGAGAGAGGGGGGGAATGGAGTGAAAGAGAGAGAGAGCAGTCACTTTCCACTCTCTCCCTATGAACTCTTCTTAATACTCTTATGCCTCGTCGGTATATCTTTCTTTCTAGTTAGCTGAGATATCATTACATTCCATTGAAATTACCTCCCTTGGAAATTAATGAACATTATATTTTAAGAAAGGTTTTGATAATCTAGTCTTGTTTGTTATTAAATCACTTTAATTCCTGTTTGTATCAACAAAACTATTGCATATATATATATATATATATATATATATATATACACACACATTCAACTTCCCTATCTATAATAGATTAAAAAATATTAGTGTAGTTTAATCAACATAGAATTAGAGGGGCAGAGAGAAATACATAGATAGCTAAGAGAGAAAGATAGTGACTTGTGCAGTTAATTATAAATTACGACTGATTAGAAGAACGTCACGTTAAATTCAATTAAAACTAAACGTACACGTGACCCGTTGAGTCACAACAACTAGCACTACTTAAGTTACTTTGACTTCATTTGAAAATTGATAAACTGTGACAGACCTGTTAAGATATTACTCTTGCAGAGAGAGAGAGAGAGAGCAGTCACTTTCCACTCTCTCTCTGAACTATTCTTAACACTCTTATGCCTCGTCGCTATATCGTTCTTTCTAGCAAGCTAAGATAGATTAGTTTTTATTCAAATTACCTCCCTTGAAAATTAATGAACATAATATTTAAAGAAAGGTTTTGGTAATTTATCTTTTTTTTTTTTTTTTTTATTAAATCACTTTAATTAATTAATGTTAGTGACCATTGAGTAACAAATGACCAGCAACGTCTCCTTCTGTGAGAAAGGGGCTGCGGGGAAGAGAAAAGATCATCCCCCACTAGATTGCCAAGTCGATTTTGTACTCTGTCAAGGCAGGAAAGTTTGAATGATCTTTGAACGTCAGTTTCGTGATCTCTATTTTCACTCAGTTTTCACCGTAGCAGTCGATGCTTTTGATTGTTATTGTTGGTTCCGATCTCTTGCACAAAGTTCCGTAAAAGAGAAGAGATTATCAAAAGTGATGACAACAAAGTCTTTCCATACAAAATATATCGACTTTATTTACGTCTTGATGGAACGACCAGAAGTAATGAGTTAAGAAGAAAAGTGTTGTTTTTTATCGTGCGTGTGTGGACTTGTATGTGAGTGAGTTTGTGAGACTTTCTAAGCTGTCGCTGTATTTTAGTAGTCCATTACTGTGTCGTGTGTTGTTTGTCACGATGCCAGTAGTCAAGCAGCTATGGACAGTTTGTTTGCCTGCCAAGAGTATGTGTAGCAGTTAGTAATACCTTGTTATGAATGACATAGGTTCGTGTGGCAAGTTGAGTCCCTCACCATCTCTCACTGGCAACAGTGTTTGGGTTCTTGCCTAGATAGTCAATATGAATGGATGCCCAGCTCCCACAGCAAATTCTTTCTGATTAGTTAAGATTGAATATAGGCAACTGATTGAGGTTGAGTATTTTGTTAAAATTGACCAATCAGTATCAAGTATTTAAACCAAATAAACATTGAATATTTCAGAGATCGTTTCTCTGGTGCTGCTGCTGCTGCTGTTGTTGTTGTTGTTGTTGAGCTATTTGGACTTGTGCGTCGAGCTCACGAAGATTGTGCCTAAGGATTGCGTGGTCTGCATGAAGTCCTTCTCGTTGGTCGTAGCCATTCATTAACGTACAAGGTTGCAGGTTTTACCCCCGACAGCACGAGCAGCAAGGATCAGTGGTTGCATACGAAGTCAGGGAAGGTTTGGCTCAGAACACACATAGGAATGGTGCCAAAGCAACATTGCCACTTTCACTTCATTGATTTATGGTTCCGCACCTGACACGTCTTTGCTTGCCACACGCAGAGGCGACCAGAGGACGACGGATGTTGATGTCGGCCCCTCTTGTATTTTTACCAGAGTCCTGTTAGTTGGGTAGCTCTGACACTATCACATTGCTCCCGCCCCTAACCGCAGTGAGGAAGGGTTGGATTTTAGAGGGATGCTGCTGCTGCTGCTGCTGCTGCTGGAATAGGGGTTCCCCATTCCAAGTGTATCCCTTTTTTATGAACCTGTCCTGAAGTGTGTACTTCATCTAGATGGTACTAGTTGGTACTAGTTGTTAAGGAGAGTAGAAAGTGACTAACTTAGGTTTACTTTCGACAGCCTCGTAACTCTTGCTTCTCTTATTTTGTCTTTTAGTCCTCGCTTTCCATAGACGATGTTTCTGACAAAGGGGGAAGAACTGCTGTTTTCCAGATCGGAATCTATCCATCTACCACTTATCGTTGGCTAGTTTTTTTTTGCTTTGAAGTAGTATTTTAAAAAAAAATTTTTTTTAACTCCATACATCAAGTGGCTTCACGCCTTGTCTGGAGCGATTTCCATAAAAAAGAATAAAAGTGCGATCTTTTACTCAAGAAACTGACTGACCCGAATTCTAGCTTAGTCTTTGCTTGTAGCCATCACCTTTGCTTAACAGTCATTTGACCCTGAATAGTTGACTCGGTGACCGACAATCCAATTACCCACCGCTAAACGATACATTTGATGGATTTCGACGCAAGTTTTTTTTTTTCTTCTCTTTAGTTTCGCTCATTGTTAATTACTTTGTCGCTTAAGTCGAAGATTAACGCACAACGTGTCTTTTGTTCTCACTACTCTTTCTATGTAATTTCCTCTTTTTGAAAGGTCAAATTACCCATCAGGTTTTGACCTTTGGAACAAAAATAATCCCTCAACAAATTAGGACGTTTACCTTCTCCGAATGTGGAACTTGGTCTTTTGTATTTCTGTTCATTTAAATCGTGAGAAAGAATTTCAGAAAACACAGACGTCACACGAAAGAATATTTCGGTAGATCTAGACTTGGAATTCTTCTTGGCCATTTCTTTTATTTCACTGCAATACCCACTGGCGTATTTGAATCACTGGCACATGTTCGTCTTTTCTCACAGTCCGTTTTTCACAACTTTTTACTGACCAGTTTTTTTTTTCTTTTTTCGGTGTACACTTACCTATCAGGCTGCTAGAGAATTCCGGGGTTTTTGGACATTTTTTTCAAATATTTTACATTTTAGGAGGGGGGATCAGTTTCCAATGTAAATTCAACGTAGACTGATCCCCCTCTTTTTGACCATCTCAATTTTTTTTAAAATCTTTTTCGGTGTATAATTACCTACCATGTCAATAGAGAATTCCGGTGTTTTCGGAAAGAAATTGTTTTAAATTGAGATTTTAAGACGGGGGATCAGTTTTCAATGTAAATTCAACGTAGACTGATCCCCCTCTTTTTGACCATCTCAAATTTAAAAAATTATTCTTCTGCTTACAATTACTTATCATGTTGCGAAAGAATTCCGGGGTTTTTGGAAAGAAATTTTTAAAAATTGAGATTTTAAGACGTAAAAAGTTGTGAAAAACGGACTATGGTAAAAGACGAAAAAGACTGATCCCCCGTCTTAAAATCTCAATTTTTAAAAATTTCTTTCTAAAAACTCCAGAATTCTCTATTGACATGATAGGTAATTGTACACCAAAAAAGATTTTTTTAAATTGAGATGGTCAAAAAGAGGGGGATCAGTCTACGTTGAATTTACATTGGAAACTGATCCCCCGTCCTAAAATCTCAATTTTTAAAAATTTATTTCCAAAAACCCCGGAATTCTCTACTGACATGATAAGTAATTGTACACCAAAAAAGATTTTTTAAAAAATTAAGATGGTCAAAAAGAGGGGGATCAGTCTACGTTGAATTAACATTGGAAACTGATCCCCCCTCCTAAAATGTAAAATATTTGAAAAATTTTTTCCCAAAACCCCGGAATTCTCTAGCAGCCTGATAGGTAAGTGTACACCGAAAAAAGAAAAAAAAACTGGTCAGTAAAAAGTTGTGAAAAACGGACTGTGAGAAAAGACGAACATGTGCCGAATCACTAAAACTCGGATCTTGCTTGCTTACTTGTTTGGGTTTTTTAAATTTTTTTATCGAAATCGCTCCAGACAAGGCATGAAGCCACTTGATGTAAGGAGTTTACAAGAACGAAAGATGATTATCACAAAGACAGGAGATTGGCTTTAGTGTTGAAAAGACCAAGGCTATTGGTAGGAGGAAAACAGTCAGCAGGAAGAGAGTTCCACAAGCCTGCGATTCTTGGAAAGAAGCTACTGGAATAGGAAGCTGTATTACAATGAGGTATCAAAACAGCGAATTGATGGAGACCACTAGACCAACGAGTCAAACGAGCTGGAACAAAGGAAGCAGGGAATAGAGCAGCTTGCTTGCTTGTCACTGTGCACATTTCGTCTGTACATGAATGTTTTAGATGGTGGGAAGAAAGGAAATGGTAGGAGGAAAGGTGAATTATGAGAAAAGTAATGGGAGGAGGAGGCAACTGACATAAATAATTGAGAGAGGGGGTAAAGAGAGAGGGAAATGGGGCGAGGGGGGGGCAAATAAAAAACAAATGATTATTATCAAGAAAGAAATCTATATATTTACTTGAAAATGGAAGAGCTTTATATTTTCAAAAGTTGCCATTTATCAATGACGTCATCCATGAATGTTTTAGATGGTGGAAGGAAGAGAAATGGTAGGAGGAAAGGTGAATTATTAGAGAAGTAATGGGAGAAGGTAACTGACATAAATAATTAAGAGAGAGAGAGAGAGAGAGGAAAGGGATGAAGATAGGGAGCAAATAAAAAAAACAAAAGATTATTATCAAGAAAGTAATATATATATATATATATATATATATATAGAATTATAAAAAGAAAAACTATACACACATTAAGGTTGTACCTTAAGGTACAACCTTAATGTGTGTATAGTTTTTCTTTTTATAATTCTGTTTTGCTCTGTTTAAATTACATTGAGCTCTGTTATTCAGATTCTCTACACAAAATTGAAATCTACACACTATATATATATATATATATATGAGTGCCTTTCTATCACCATTATTCGTGGAAATGCCTTGAGTCTGCTCTCGGCCTGCCAAGCCAGCCGGACATTGAGAAGAAAACTATGGACTGTGATGTTTTTTTACCTTGAAGTTGTAATTTTTTCTTTGTTAGCTCCTTAAATGAAGTGACTTCATGCCTTTTTCATAAATAAAACATAAGTCACAAAAAAAATATTTATATATATATATATATATTGGAAATGAAAAAGGGAAAAACCAAAAGATGTTTTTTTTATGTATTCCTCAACGTTTCGTCTTTATTTGTAAGACTTCCTCAGGATGATAATTTTAAGAAAAATGTCATGCAAGTACATAGAAATATTGGGTTGACATGATGGGCTGATGAGAAGAAGTAGTAGCCACTACTGGCAGCGCAGGACCAAGGTCCGGGCTGAGAGAAGTCGGTGGCAGGGAGTGAAATGAATGTGGATGGCTGTGAGTGAAAAAAATTATCATCCTGAGGAAGTCTTACAAATAAAGACGAAACGTTGATGAATACATAAAAAAAAACATCTTTTGATTTTTCATTTCCCATTACGTCGGATTACCCTCATCCTTCCTTTCTCATATATATATATATATATATATGTACATTTTCAAGTAAATATACATATATATATATATATATATATATATATATATATATATATATGTGATTTTATGAAGGCTTACCAAAGCATTCCTTTCAGGACACCAATGATCACCATTAAAGATATTTTTTCTTACAAATATTATTTATTCAAATTAAATGTTAATTTGAATAAATAATATTTAAATTTAATTTGAATAAATAATATTTGTAAGAAAAAATATCTTTAATGGTGATCATTGGTGTCCTGAAAGGAATGCTTTGGTAAGCCTTCATAAAATCACATATAAATGCTCTGTACTCTGTAATCGAGTCTCATCGAGCTTGTTTTTATTGGAACAACCCCGGTCTTCACTGAATGATCTATTTTATAAGTGAAAAATCTAAATCTATATATATATATATATATATATATATATATATATATGTATATTTACTTGAAAATGGATGAGATTTATTTTTTCAAAAGTTACTGTTCATTCTTTATGACGTCGACCACTTTCACGTAATTTCAAACTGACCCTTTATTTAATCCACGGGGGGAGATTGTTCTTGTCCCGTCAGCCATGACCGGATAAAAGTTTTAAGTAATTCTTAATTATACTCTTAGTATTGCCTGAGGATTGAAACTTCAACCATCAGAAGACTGTCAATTAGAACTGATTATTACTTAGCACCTTTATCTGTTGCGCCATGGGTCCATGGCTGGATTAAATGAAAGGGTTTCGTTCGACAGAGGTTACATCTGTTGAAACGTTGTGAGAATAACATTCAAAATGAGACCAATAGTTCGGATAATCCAAATTATCAATCCTCATCTCAAAAATTCCGAAAAGTAATATAAACGCTTTGTATATTAATTTGTTTTGTAGACGCATATTTTAAAATATAAAAAAGTCTGGAAATGATAGATTCTACAGATACTACGACTCTGGGTTAGAATGGACCTGGGAGTAGTGGCACCTCAGGGGTGACCCCACACTCTTCAATTCTCAAATTAGGGTCTCTACTAGTCATATAAGGTCATACCCAGGTAGACAGAGTTTGAATAGTTAATAGGGTTGGGAAATAGGGTAGGCAGCAGAAGAAGAAAATGTAAATGTTTAAAAAGGTCGAAAGATTCTGGCAAAGATGGATTTTAGGGTTAGGGTGCTTCTGGGGGCCCAAACTCCTTATCCTAAGGTTTCCGAGGCAGTTTAGTGGGAGGTGCCGCTCGAAACACTCTTCTCTTCTCTGCAGCCCCTTTCTCACAGAAGAGACGATGCTAGTCTCTCTCTACTCTATCGTTATTTCCATGGAAGGTGCTCGACTGAGCTCCAATCTCTTCTCTTCTCCGCAGCCCCTTTCTCACAGAAGAGACGATGCTAGTCTCTCTCTACTCTATCGTTATTTCCATGGAAGGTGCTCGACTGAGCTCCAATCTCTTCTCTTCTCTTCAGCCCCTTTCTCACAGAAGAGACGATGCTAGTCTCTCTCTACTCTATCGTTATTTCCATGCATGACCGGGCTCCAATCTTTAATTCCTCATTCACAGCAAGAACGCGTCTTTCTATGACAACTGCAAATAACTTTCCTTTCTTCCCCCGCCGTGTGTCAAACCTCAAACAGAATTTCCATGAACAGAGTTTCTTCCCAAGAATTTCCCATCTGTGGAACACGTTACCATGGGATTGATTTTCTGCGAGCTACAACGTAGTTATCTTCAAATCCAATGTCAAAAAATGTGTTTCATAGTCCTATTGAGTAATCTCGTTAATTCCATTCATCAGTTTTAATCCTCTCATAATATTCTTCATCATTCAACTGACAATTCATCCATCTCATTAATCCTTATATTTTAGTGGCTTCTAGCCTTAATAAGTGGTGACTCATTAGTGTCGTGCCCAGGACCAGGTAAAATACTGTTAGAAAAAACGGATCAAGACAACAATAAGGACCCCAGATCATTAACACAAGACGCGGGACATGTTTTGGAAGTCACCGGTTGACCTCGCAATACACGTGGTCTCTATTTACAAAACACTTGTAAATAAATCTTTTATTTATTTTAATAAATGCAGTATATTTTGGAATTTTTTTTTATTTTTCTTTTAACATGTGAATATTTATTTTAAGGCAGAGAGTCCATAAATAAAACAAATAAAATATGAACATGTTTTCTTTTAAAACATGTTTTTGTGTCACTATTTACTTGCCTCCCCACGAGGGCAGAAATGGGGGGGTATGAAATATTTATCACCGTACTTAAGTAATCTTTCGTTTTGTAGGGAAAAATCAAGCTTCCCAAAAAGGGGCACTCTGGATCTTACCTCAGTTTAGAAGGATTTTTCCATACTACACTTTGCTCCTAGCCCGAGGAGGCAAAACGGAAGATTACGCAAGTTATTTTAATAAATAAACGAAATATATACGCTTTTTAAAAAATCGGCTGACTTGTAATCTTTCGTTTTGCCTCCCCACGAGGGCGGAGTTAAACTTCAAAAATCAGTTTCTAAACGGAAGCAATTTAAAGTTTATGAAGTTTTTGTCAACCGGTGACTTCCAAAACATGTCCCGCGTCTTGTGTTAATGATCTGGGGTCCTTATTGTTGTCTTGGTCCGAAAAAACTTCATTTAATTTGAATTGTAGACATTATTAAATAATATAATTTTTTAAATTTACTAATTAATAATTTTAATATTAATCAATGTAAGGATTTTTAAAAATTCATTTAATTTAAATTGTAGACATTATTAAAAAATATAAATTCTTTAATTTATTAATTATTTTTGATATAAATTAATGCAAGGGTTTTTTAAAAATTCATTCAATTTAAATTGTCGACATTATTAAATAATATAAATTTTTTAATTTATTAATTAATAATTTTAATATTAATTATTGGAAAGAATTAAAAAAAAAAAAACAAGTTAAAAATGTAATGAAGTCAAAATGTCTGAAGGCAATTATAAAACTGATCTAGTTATACACAAATGTTTGTCTTTTCTCTTTTTGCAGCATACAGATTTGAGTCAATATTTAGAAAAACATACTGGTGGGCTGAATGCTTTCAACGTTAAAGTAAGTGCGACTCTTTTTTTTATTTTCAATTTTTTTATTCTTTTCTGAAAATTTTGAATTCCATGTTTGGCGAGGGGGAATTTACCAAAACTTGTTGAGCACCTGGCAGTCAGGCGGCTACGTTGAGAGGAGCGACTGTTGGATAAGAAAATGCACTGAGCTCAAGTTGGAAGGCCAGAGGAAGGTGGAACGATCCAGGAAAACGGGGATGCAAAACATCGACAATGATCTCGGATAATGGAATTTGAACGGAATCAACCCTCAAGACGGATATGCAATGTTGGGTCAGATCAAACCCGGCATATCAGCTCTAATAATAATAATGATGATGATGATGATGATAACCGGCATATCAGCTATGATACCCTCTACAATGAAGAGGTGGGATTTTGCTGCTAGCTGGGTGGGTCGTAGATTGGCCTACTACCCTACTAAAACAGGAATTGATATTCTTAAGATGCATTCATGCAATGTTTGCATGATATAAGTAAATACTACTACTACTAATAATAATATTTCTACTACTACTACTAGTAGTACTACTACTAATACTACTATTACAACTAATAATGATATTACTACTACTAATAATAATAATACTAATAATAATACGACTAATATTACTACTACTACTCTCTTGGCCTTTTGGCTAAGATCAAAGTGTAGTATCTGTTCCGATGGATACTGCACCCCATAGACTGGTATTGTCTTGACCTTCGGGGCTTGATTTACGCCGGTCTATGGGTATGTCCTGTGCAGTTCTAGGAGGTCCACCCTCCCAGGCTTCGCCTCCCCTCTTTGGGGAGGAGTAAGTTTATTGCTTACTGCCTGAGGCGCCCATACCGGGGAATGCTGACGGGGCTGCCCAGGCAATTTTTAATGGCCAGAGTGCTCACCTCTCGGGCGCTGGCTTTTCAAACCCCCCTT
Organism: Sepiola atlantica; assembly: GCA_963556195.1. Classification (NCBI taxonomy): domain Eukaryota; kingdom Metazoa; phylum Mollusca; class Cephalopoda; order Sepiida; family Sepiolidae; genus Sepiola; species Sepiola atlantica. The sequence goes on along the minus strand of OY744534.1, from coordinate 253,628 downwards.
TCCCGACCCGACCTTGGATCACATCTTACTTGTGGGAGTAAGATAAAACTGGCCTTGTGCCTAACCTCCTGGAGAGGAGGTAAATAAATACTCCTAATACTCCTAATAATAATAATATTACTACTACTAATAATAATAATTATGATGGAAACCGGCATATCAGCTCCGATACCCTGTTGGCGATGCTGAATATACCAAAATTTGACTGGTGATACCAGATCAGGCTGCCCTGTGGCTCCCTGAGACGAAATTCACCTACATTGACGTTTTTTTTTTTTTTTTTTTTTTTTTTTTTTTTTGTTTGTAAAACTTAATTATGTTCTACAAAACCAAAAACAACAGCCCCTCTCCCTTTCTCCCTCCCCTTTTTTATTTTTATTTTTCCTACCCTACTCCCGGTCCTGGATATGACCTTAAACTACATCCGATGGTGAGATCCGGCTTACGGACTTTGGGGAATGTGGAGCCTCCTCTTAATTACCATTGCTCCCAGGTCCACCCTGACCCGGAGTGGTAGTACCTGTTAGGGTCCCAACTATGGGTTAAATAGAAACAGATATTAAAAGGGGAAAGAAACAAAAAAGAGAAGAAAACAAGACCAGATTCGGCATTAAATAACCCAAAAAGGGTTGATATGCCGTAAAACAAAACTACCAAACCAAAAACCATGATTAAACATTTGAAGATATAAAGAACTTGAAGCATAAAAACTTTCACCAAAATGACCAGATTCGGCATTAAATAACCCAAAAAGGGTTGATATGCCATAAAACAAAACAACCAAAATTTGATGAACTCGTGACGATCAGTCGGCTACGTTGGTTTGGCCACACTGAGATGAGCGGTTTTTGGATAAGAAAATGCAGAGATCTTGAGGTGGAAGGCAGGAGGACCGAAGAAAACTTGGATGCAAACCAGCGTGAAGGACCTTAGACAACGGAAATTTGAACAGAATCATTTCTGAAGACCGCCAAGTTTGGAGACTGGGATTGCAGGCTGTCAGGAAATTTCAGACCCCTGATCAAGAGAAATAAGCTGCTGATGATGGTGATGATGATGGTGATGATGATGATGATTTAAAGGTGCTTGGATTCCATTTTCCACACTTTGAGGATTTTGTTTGCTTTTTGTCTGCTTTATGCCAATATCGCCCCTTTCGACGTAATTTAAAGCTTTGTTAAACGTGTCTCTTCCACATTGGATGTGGGTTACATGTTTGTCACAGCGGCTCAACGTTACTTTCTCTGTGCAATTCTATCATTTACGTTGGTTTCAATGTGACATTTTCTGAGGTCATCTTTGACTGAGTCATTCCGAGTTTTTCTCGGCCTGCTTTTTCCTCGCTTACCCTCAATTGAGATGTGTGTACATCTGTTTATCCAACCAGAGCTTCGTTCAACATATCCATATGCACGGTAAAACAATTCGAAAGACTACTTGTTTGTTCTTACTCATCTAGGCCAAAAGCCACTCGAGGATAAGGATAAATGAGATAATCAGGTCGATACTGAGCTAAATTGAGATCTATTTATACAACCAGAGCTTCATTCAACATCAACTGAGTCATTCGAAGTCTTTCTCAGCCTGCTTTTTCCTCGCTTACCCTCAGTTGAGATGCATGCGCATTTGTTTATCCAACCAAAGCTTCGTTCAACATATCCATACCACCATAGGCGGTTATAATCCAGTCTGAGCACCTTCCGCGTCGATAACAAGGAGTCAGAATTAACCCTGTTGTCAAGGTGCACACTACAAATCCACCGAACCATAGCTATGTCATTCCTCTGCACCTCGGAAAGACTGAACTAGTGGGAGCCCAGCATTCACTTGCATGTAACATGTCACTACGGACATTTTTGAGGAGCTGAATTTTCTCCACATTAAAAACCGACCTTGTGTCTAACTTTGCCCTTGTGAGGAGGCAAGTAAATAGGGCTACAGCATTAGATAAAGAAGTGATGAATGAACGTAGAAATACATGAATCCTAAACAAGGAATACATATGTCCTTGTACGATACAAAATTTGCAACTTGCTAAAAATACGGAGAATAATGTGTGAATGTACGTAATCTGCATACATCTCAATTGCGATGATTTGTCGCGGAGACAACTTATGAACAAAGTTTATTTGCGGTCTAAACTAAACAAAAAAAAAAAAAAAAAGAGTGTCGGACGGATGTCTATTCGGCTTGAAAGCTGTGCCAATCACAACGTTAGTCTCATTTTTTATTTACGATTACTTGGGGGAATGAGAAGGCCAAATCACGCGATCGCAGCACCTCAAGACACCAGAGCCAATTATCACCCCTGGAAATAACTCTGATCCTAATATAAGGATTTCATTACATTTATAATTATTTTCTGCTAAACTAAATTTTAAAGTTACCGTGATTCTTTACTTTCATGACGACATGTTAGGCCTTTCTTTAAAAATAACTAGCTACAGAAATGTATCAACTTTGTTATGTACTTACGTGGTAGCTGAAAAGAAGACTGTGCACCAAAAATTACGTAAATTCATCCAGTATTTATTAAATTAAAAATAAAAAAGCGATTTTTATCGGTCGGCCGCCATATTGTATCTATACATCGCCAGATTTTAAAAAAAAATTGAGTTATCCCCCTTGCCTAATCAGTGAGCTGAACTGGTTACAAAATGTCTACCGATACATAAGATCGTTTTTTTCATTTAATACTGGATGAATTTGCGTAATTTTTTCTATACAATCTTATTTTCAGCTACCACGTAAGTACATAAGAAAGTTTATTCATTTCTTTAAATATTTTCATATCGTCGTCAAAGTAAAGAAGCACCAAAGTTACTCCCCCCCCGATGAATGTTAGTTGAAAGAAGATCTTCTAAGGGGAGACAATTCACTAAAATTAATCCTCGGATTTTATTATTGCCTGCGGGTTGTGATGGAGAATAGTGTCTAAAGCATGACAACATATCGAGTTACGCATAACTGAAAGCAAAAAGTCTACGTTTTACTCCCCTGATCGTGAGTTACTTTCAAAAATAAAAGCGTACATAGAAGGCGTGGAAAAAAATCCTGTTAGTTGTTTCAATTCAATTTGAACGGTAACAGTTAATTTGTTATTGTTATCAGCATAAATCAAGTATTACGTAACAAAAATGGGTACTGTTCCAGATGACGCGCCTAATTTCCGTGACTTCGCGTCGACAACGATCGGGCAGGTCGCAGAAGCGCCCGAAAGTTGCTGAGACGAAAACGCCAAGCGTTGATGGAAGACTTGCAGGCGATAATATATGACGAATAAATTCAAAGAAAAGTACATAGATAAAAAGATAAAAACCGAACAAACTGTAGGGTGGAAGGGGGGGGGGTCTAATGAACCATTTTCAATCAAATGTATAGAAAGAATTTTTTTTGGGGGGGGGGGATTTTGTCAATGTTTTCTTTTTCATTTGTTTTGCTGTTTTTCTTTTTTTTTTTTTTTCTTGCTAACATAAAACAAAGAAAGAAAGAAAATGGGTTAGGGTTTAGGGTTAGGGCTCCCGTTCTTAGTGATAGCCAAGCCCTGCATTCAAACTGCCAAGCTCTAACTGGAAGGCTTGCAGACGCTAATATAAGATGGATAAATTCAAAGAAAAAATACATAGATTAAAGTCATTTTTTTTTTTTTTGTGAAAATAATGTTTTGTTTTGGGGGTTTTTTGGGAGGGGGGTAAAATTTCGTCAATGTTTTTATAAGATAAAAGAAAGAAAAACTGATATTCCGTCAGCGCTCGGGCGCTTCTGCGACCTGCCCGATCGTTGTTGACGCGAAGTCACGGAAATTAGGTGCGTCATCTGGAACAGTACCCAAAAATAAAACAACAAATGAACATTTTCAAAGTCTTATTTTGAAAAAGAAATTCCTGCGAGAGTTAAGTATTACTTAAAAAATGAACACATTCAAAGTCTTCACCTGAAAAAACAAAAATCGTGCAGCTGGAAAACGGCAAATGGATTTAACGAATTTCGTTTTTATTTAATTATTTTAAATCTTAAAAATACCAATAAAAATAATTATTTAAATTGGAAAAAAAGGAAAATATTACCATGAATAAGGTTTTTTAAAACTGAAAATTTGGATTTTTTTAAAAAATGATTTAATAAATATTTCATTTATTTGACAAAATCTTGCGTCATGTTGACTGATTCTAAAATTTAAAAGTTTGTCATTTCAACGACGTTTCAAAGTAACACTTATATCGCATTATTGTACACACGCGTTTCAGCACGCTTCATTACAGATCGGGCATTAAAAAAAAACAGTTTCTTTGATAACACCAGAACATCGTCGATCTTCGACTACGCTGTAAGACTTCGACCATGAGAAAAAAAAGGAAAATATTGTCTGTATTATCATGAATAAGGTTTTTTAAAACCGAAAATTTGGATTGAAAAAGAAAATGATTTAATAAATATATCATTTATTTGACAAAATCTCGCATCATGTTGTCTGGCTTCTCAATTTTCAAAGTTTAATTATTTAAATGTTTAAACTTTTTAAAATAAATTCTTCACTGAGATATTCTTTGTTTAATTTTATTTTTGTTTTATGAAACGAAGAAAATCTATTTTTAAAGAATGAATTTCGTTTCTTTATGATCTAATATATTTCAGCTATTTTATGGACCTAACCGATAATTGCCCCTGTGACCCCGGATGGAATCGAAGGAAAATTTTACCTTTATTGAAACTTATTTGAATGTTTTAACTGCGAACATATCGATTTCTATAACACAAACAAACATTGAGTTTAAATTACCTACTAGACACCATCCTCGAGGGTCTTCGGTCTCTCTGTACACGGGTGTGTCAGAACAACCTGACATGAGGATACTTCACCATGCAAGTAAACTCTGACAAAATATTAAAAATAACATAGTATTCGAAGCACAAATAAGATCCCCCTCAGCACGACTATACACTGGCTCATACGAGGAATGGTGGACCTTCTCAAGGTGATGTCGCTTATAGTAACATCATGTAGCTGGATACTCCACCAGACTAGATGAATTTTTGTCATATAGAGATCAAGTGTTAGCCCCAGGAAGGGGTCACTTGATTTTTGAGACTTTACACTGAAGTAAAATGAGTTTTAACTTATTTATAGAAAATATATTAAATTTTGTGTCTCTCAACGTTTATTTGAATTTCTTTTTATAGTTGTTTGCCTTCCAGTTGTTAAGGGGACTCGCCTATTGTCACAGGAGACAAATCTTACATAGGTAAGTCAAGTGCGACATTTTCGAAATTCATCCTTTTTTTTTTTTTTTTTTTTTTTTTTTTTTTTTTTTTTTTGAAAAAAAGTGAAAAATGGTTCTTGTTGGAAAACATGCACAAATAAAATATGGCAGTTCAAAATAAATTAACAGAAAAATTCTTTGATATACTTACGTATCAGGCAAAAGTAGGGATCTACACCAAAATTTACGGAAAATTATCGAGCAGAATTTTAATCGAAAATAAAAGTCAGTTTTATCGTATATATTTAAGATTGGCCCAAACACATTTGACTGACTTATCTCCCATTTTCTGCCTTTTACGTAACTCTTCTAAATTAAAGACGTAAAATGTGTTCGGACCAACATAGTCGGAAATATACGATAAAACTGATTTTTTTTTTTTATTTTGATTGATTTTTTTTTAATTAAAATTTTTTTTGAACTGCCATATTTCACTTGTGCATGACTTTATGGAAAATATACGATAAAACTGATTTTTTTTTTTTTTGATTTTGATTGATTTTTTTTTAATTAAAATTTATTTTGAACTGCCATATTTCACTTGTGCATGACTTTACAGAAAATGATCGAGTATTTTTATTTTTATTTATGAAATTCAACTATGCATTGTAGTCCAGAGAAGTCCGCCATCATCAGGTGTTCGTTAATGACTCAAGATTCACTGATTGTCTCCCCTTGGCGTTAACAGCATAAAATCGTTAAATTAATTTTCTTTTTATTCTACTTGATCATTTTCCGTAATTTTCAATGTATGGTAATTTTTTTAATACCAAGTAAATACTTCATAAAGTTTTGCTGCCATATTTCACAGGTGCCTTTTTATGCACAAGTGCCGTTTATTTTTTATCTCAACTTATTTTTAGATTTTTTTGGTTTTCAACAATTGATTTTAGTCTGAGTTTTTTTTATTTATGAATTCCCCAAAATATTAAATTCTAATAGCCAATGAAATTGAATTTTAATAGGTTTTTTTTTCTTTGTTTCTTCCAATAGAAAAGTTGTTTTTCTTGAATTAGCCAATAAAAAATATTTTCTTCATTTCCATTTCAAAATAAATTTTTTAAAATCTTTGGTTTTTGTAAATAAAAATTCATTGTTGAAAAAAAAAATCTAACTTGACATAAATAAACGTAGAAGGAATAAAGAAATATTGTTGCAATAAAAGTTATCTCCCTTGATATGACAAGATGCAAACTAAAAAATGGCCCAGATGGTTGTGTTAAGGACGATGAGATCCCAGAAATTTAACTCCAGGAACTTGGTGCCAAGAAGTCTGCCAAATTGCTAAAAATAAAATCTCAGAACTTTCTGGAAGGATCAAAACTACTGCGGGCGAGCACAACATTTAGGTTAGTGATAGGAAACCCACAAAACAAGGCTGAAAAGTTTCTGTCTGTGTCTAGAAATGAACCAAGTAGTTGTTGCAGGCAATCAGGTATTTTCGACCGGCTTCACATAAAAAAAAAACAATCTTCTGGTCAACAAATTGCCCGCATCTATGCAGCTTGTCCGCAATGTATATGCAGCTTGTCCGCAATGTATATGCAGCTTGTCCGCAATGTATATGCAGCTTGTCCGCAATGTATATGCAGCTTGTCCGCAATGTATATGCAGCTTGTCCGCAATGTATATGCAGCTTGTCCGCAATGTATATGCAGCTTGTCCGCAATGTATATGCAGCTTGTCCGCAATGTATATGGCTAAAACTAAAAAAGGTTTTACGCAAAAATGCAAAGATTCACAAATTGCATGAAATTTCCTGTTCTTCTTTGCGTGTCTTTGAAGTGTCATGTGATCATACGACAGTTTCCCATTCTTTTATGCAAAAATATTTGAGCAAAATAATAATAATAATAAAATAAAAATGTCCGAGAAAAGAATTGAGAGAATCGTCAAACATTCGCTCATTTATCGTAGGTTAGGTTTTTTCTTCTTTTTAAATCAGACAAGAAATCAAATTTTTTTAGATCTTCTTTGCATGTCTTTGAAGTGTCATGTGGTCATACAACAGTTTCCCCACTTTTTTACGCAGTTCTTTGCATTATTGTTGCACTCTGCAAGATCTTTCAAGCTGCACCGGTTGGGCAGTAGGGGGGCAGACAAGGCAGTGTTGCATCGTAGGGTCCTCCTCTTCACATTCACAGATGGTTGGGTCAGTTTTGTAGCCCCATTTACTCATAGCAACTTTTGATCGCCCCATTCCCATTCTCAGGCGGTTGAGTGTTTTCCACTGGAGCCAGTGTGCCTCTGAACCGGAAGGGACGGCCTCAGAAGGGGGAATTCCCATGTCAGTAAGGGGTGGGGGTGGGAGCTCAGTTTCTAGCCGTCTGGTCCACAGCTGTAGTCTGGTCTCTTCCTGAGATAGTGTTAAGGATTTGACATTGCTGAAGAAGCTTCTCCTTGACTTCAGTCGTTGGGCCGTTGGTTCACATCCATGAAGGAGATGATGTTCATCACTGATAGCCTTTGTGATCTCTACTCGACTGGCAACTTCCCGTTTAATATCTGAATTTCTTGTTATAGAAGCACCATTCAACTTTTATGATTTACTTTTTGTGCTAATGAGTTGCCGCTTAGCAAAGGCCAGTTGACAATAAGGGTCAATAAGTTTGTCAGCTGGACACTGAGACAACACGTTGAGGGTTAGAGACGATGGTTAAAACTCGGAAGAATTTGATTATTTAAGAGGACGGCTTGATAAGAATTTGTGAACATTAGACTTAAAAATGACCATGTTGTAGTCATCTGGAAAGCAGCCCTGTGGTATTGCGTTACACAGACGTGTAGTTCTTGGAAAGAAACTCTGCTCATGGAAGCTCCGTTTAGCTTCAGGTACACTGAGGAAGAAAGGAAAATTATTTACAGTGGTTGTAGGAAGACGAGTTTTTGGTTGTGAATGTTTTACAGGGGTGGGAGGGGGGATGGGGCAGAGATTGGAGCTCAGTCGAGCACCTACCATTAAATAAAGTAAGACTAACGACGTCTCTTCTGGGATAAAGAGGTTGTAGGAAAGAGAAGGGGACATTCCCCGACTAGGTTTTAAAGTCGATTTTGTACTCGGTCAAGCCAGGAAAGAGTGGGCAAACCAGAAGACTACCCGACTCAAAGTCAGCAGCAAACGGTGTTTGGTGAGATTTACTTCCTGATATTAAATACTTCCTGTTTTGGATCGCTTACTCTTCGGGTTCGCCAAGTTTTGACTTTTTATTTAGTAATTTATTTATTAAATTGTTAGGTGAAAGTACAGAATAGTTAACAAAGCCCCATACCCCCCACCTCCCCATGTAAAGAATGGCTTTTTACATAATCTTCTGCAGTTTACGGACAGTGCTGAAATAATAACATTGTTATTTAGAAAGCCGTGCTTAACAGGGGGCAGGGGGGGGGGAGATTTATTAACTATTCTGTACTTTCACCTAATAATGTAATTAATAATTTAATTAATGAATTTGGGAAACTGAAACTCTCGCTGGAAGTTATATTACAGATGAAGTTTAATATCAGGAACTAAATCTGACTGAACATCGTTTGCTGCTGACTTTGTGTCAGGTATTCTTCTGTTTGCCAAAGAGTGCTCTGGGCGGCACCTCCCCAGATGTGGCAACAGTACTCCATCTGAGGACGTATTTGACTCTTATACAGGTAGAGGGTTGCGGTCAGAGTGAGATACTTTCTGGAGCGTTTTTTTTTTTTTCAATGACTTCAGCAAAGCAGATTTGATGCAAGTCTTCCACTTCAGTGAAAGTCGGTCGTAGAAGCTTATGAAAGCGAGCAGCTTCCTCATCGAGAGAGCCTTTCACTTCACTAACTCAGACAAAGTGAGGATCCGAGTGTTGTTGGTGAAAGGAGGGGAGAAAATCAGTTGTCTTCTGCTTCTTGTTCACATTTATTGGTTTTGCAACTGAGTTCCACCATTTTTTTACAGTTTAAATTAAAAAAAGTTTGATAAAAAAACACTAATTAAGTAAAAAAAAAATTAACACTAATTAAGTAAAAAAAATTAACACTAATTAAGAAAAAAAAAATTAACACTAATTAAGTAAAATAAAATTAACACTAATTAAGAAAAAAAAAATTAACACTAATTAAGTAAAAAAAAATTAACACTAATTAAGTAAAAAAAAATTAACACTAATTAAGTAAAAAAAATTAACACTAATTAAGTAAAAAAAAAATTAACACTAATTAAGTAAAAAAAATTAACACTAATTAAGTAAAAAAAATTAACACTAATTTATCAATAATAATGTATTCTCCCTTGTTGTCTGCAACTTCTTCCGAAACGTTCAACAGGATTATCAAAACCTCGTTGATTGGTAGAAAGCAGAAAATAAGTCTGGAAAATGTTCATTTTTCTTAACAATCCATTTTAATGATCTGAAAATAAATAGAAAATAAATCAATTTAAAAAAAAAAAAATTCGAAAATGAAAAAAAAAAATGGCGGGAACTTAGTTGCTAACCCAATAAAAAGAAAGTTGTATTAATACTACTACTACTGCGTCGAGTTTGGATGAATTACCTCCCTTTGGTTTAGTGCATGTGTAATTGGCAGCGTCGTGCTAACAAACTACGAGATAGACAAGCAGAATGATCATCTATATATTAATACGGTAGCGTGTGTGTTCGTGTGTCACGCTTACATCAAAAGCTCTGCGCATGCGTGCCGCATCTAGATTTGGAAAAGCATTCAAGTCACCTAATTTTCGTAATATTTTTAAGTATTTCAAGTATTTCCCTTTAGCGCAACGGTTAGCAACGTAGAATTTTGAAGTTGGTTTTCGACGTCGGCCGGACTGGTTTATAGTTCGATCCCAACCAACCTCTAAGATTTTTTTTTTCTACATCGAAGGGGAGGGAGGGAGGGGATAACGTGTTTGTTATTTTGTGTGTCACGCTTACATCAAAAGCAACGACTTTCCGAATCGTTGTATGTTACTCATGAATTAGAGCCAAATTTAATTTAATCTAAAGCATTTACAAAGTATGGTTTAGTTGTCGAAATATTACGTTCACTGGAAATATTGTATATAAAGAAGTTTTGTAAATTGTTTCATGTATTGTTCATTCTTTAAATAAATATACAAGTCAAATCTTATCATATTTTATTCAAACATGTATAGGTTAGGAACAAGATAATTAGTATTGAAAACATCATTTCATGTAATTTACACGGGAACCGCGAGTATTGATAAATTTCATTATTCTGGATTGACTTTCAACCATTTAATAATAATAATAATATTGCTTGATTATTGTTTGTTTACATTTTTGACAAAATGTAAACAAATAAATATAGGAAATAGACATGGTATTTGTTGCATAGGGTCGGCCAATCAAACACGACATTCACAATCGCCCCATATCTGACCTTCTCTGACCCAAGATTCCCTGTGTCTCCGCCGAATTTGTAACTTTGTTATTGTTTTACAAAAACATGATTGACTCATAACCGTCTCCTTCGGTGCATGTCAGCTGGACCTGCACTCATTGTCTCATTTGACTCCAGCCATAATTCACACCAGCTCACTTAATTGTATCTAAAGATTATTTTTATTTTATACTTTCCTATTTAGAGGGTATGCACCCCAAACTCGCTCCCCCCCCCCCCTTTAAAAAATCTTCTAAAATTTAATACACAACAGAATTGCTCTACATCAAATTTTGAGGTATATTATGTAATAAAATTTAACCACACATGTGCGTGTTTCAGCATCAATAATATGTATATGCGGGGTAAACTCGTAAACTAATGTACTTATTATGAATTCTGGGATATGTATTTTAGGCAACAGGGTGAGTAACGTAGCCACATTATTATTATTTTTTTTTTTTTTGTAAACTTTACCACTTGAGGGGGGGGGGCATATTTCCTCCACCCTCCCCCAAAATAAAAAAAATAAAAATTAATGCTATATATATATATATATATATATATATATATATATATATTGCTTATACCTGTCCTGGGACGGGTATTGTGCTAGTGTATGTATAAAAAAATAAACTTGACTCTGGTCATAATGGATTCCCCTTTTTTTTCCAGAGATTTAAAACCTCAGAATCTTTTAATAAGTGATGTCGGGGAGCTGAAACTTGCAGATTTTGGTAAGAAATCCCTTTTCTTTTTCTCTGTCTTTCTAAGTCTTTCTCCTTTGTATATGCAAATATCTAATGACCATATTTGGGGTTGCGTTGCTGACAGGGAACGAGGAGGATTTAAAAATAATTTATCATCACGTTTTGTTACGTCTTAGTAAAATCTTTTTTTTATCGGCCGTTAAAGGTGTTGCGTTCTTGTCTTGCCATCTTTATCCGACATCTTTAATGTGGATAAAACTAAGCCTGAAGTTGTTCTCTCGGTACAAATAAACAACCATGGTATTTGGTGTCGTCAGCAGTGAAGGTGATGTTAGACTACACTGAAACCCTAGATCGATCAAATAGCTTCAGGTAGGTCATACATGTGGCAGCCAGACTCCGAACCCTGCCATATCAGCCGGAAGACCCAGTCCTGCTTGGCAAAGAACTTTGTCAGCCACACTTCACCTGACATCTTCTGTTCATGCTTGCCTGACTGCAACCCACCCTGACTTCTTTGTGTGGGACACCATGCAACGCGACACCAACAGATTCAGCTGCAGTATGAAGCACGAACTAAAACCCTGGATCATTTTGGGGTCCATTTATCAGGAGACAGTGACGAAGACCTGTGTCTGGTTCCAAGGCCGCCAGGAGGCTGACATCAAAGCCTTGTGGTTGGTTCCAAGATCACCTTGAGGTTTTCATCAAAGCCAAAGGCCAGTTCATCGAGTGAAATCCACAGAACAAGTCATGAAGACAAAAATCCACAGAACAAGTCATGAAGACGAACTGACACAAGTTTGATGAATAAATCTAAAAAATTAAAATTACTTTCGGGTCCTAAGTCAGGAGAAAGTGACGAATGCTTGTGGCCAGTTCCAAGACTACCACAAGGCTGTTATCAAAGTTTTGTGGCTGGTTACGATGCCGCCTTGAGGTTTTCATCAAAGGTAAAGTTGAGTTCACAAACTGTCCCAAATTTAATGAGTGAATGTTGTCAGCTTCGGTGTCATCTTCTGATGACACCGAAGACCATGGAAATTTTGTCTGTTTGACTCTAAGCATGTCTTTGGATGAGGCAGCGAGCCACACGTTGTTCTGGGAGTTGATCTTCTAATCTTGGCAGAAGTTTTTCTCATCGGAGAAGAATCATAATATGTCTGACGCCAGAGGGGTAGGGGAGGGGGGGAGTTCAATTTGTCGATCAGCTTCTTTGTGTTCTTCAGTCACTTTTCTTGCATCGCCTTAGAACAGAAATTGTCGTTTCCTCGTATATTTTTAACATCAGAGGATTAATTGTGGCCTGATTCAACAAATAAACCGGTTGTTGTTGTTGACGACGACGACGGCCGCCGTTGCTGCCACCACCACCACGACCACTTATCCGCATAAAGAAAAAATCAGATTATACTTTTTAGAGGCGATTTTTTTTTTTTTAATTAAAATTTTTTAAGCGCTCCAGACAAAGCATGAAGCCACTTGATGTAAGGAGCTAAAAAAAAAAAAATACAACTTCAAGGTTAAAAATTAGGCAACGATAAGTGTTAGATGGATAGATTCCGACCCAGAAAATAGCAATTCTTCCCCCTTTTTCAGAAACATCGCTAATGGAATGTGAGGACTAAAGGACAAAATAAGGGAAGATTATATGTAAAAAGCCTGAAAAAATATCTGCAAAGAAGGAATTTTTTTTATTTTTTTTTATTCCTTCTTTGCAGATATTTTGTTGTCGTCTGGTCAATCCAGGGGCAGATAACTCTGGGCTGATCAATCATGCTTCAAAATGTCTTTCCGCAAGGGATATAACTTTAGGGTATTAGAGTTATTTCCCTTACAACATTATTTCCTAAATTAACTTTGTTATGTATCTAACAGATCGATCGACAATTGAATGATGATGAATACTACAAGAGGATTGAAAATACCGCCCACTCAAAACAGCAGTTTTTCCCTCTTTGTCAGAAAAATTGCAAATGGAATGATAGAATTAAAGGATGAGAATTACGAGGCTGTCTCCTATTTTGTCTTTTTTTTTCTTTTTTTCTCGCTTTGTCAGTTTGTATGCAAATTGCAAGGTTTGATTGGTTGGCGGAAACAGTATTAGCTAACATTTCATTGAATTTAATTATTGTGACAATTAACTTTTCTTTTTTTTTTAATTTAAATAGAAACGATATCAGATAAAGTTTTTTTTTTTTCTTTCTTTTATTTTTCTGTAAAATATTAGAGTGACAAGTGTAATGTGTTCGAGTTTTGGATGGTTGAGTTAATACTATGGACATGTGACACAATGGATAAAGATGTTAAATAAAAATCAATTCTAAGTGACAGTCGTCTGGAGGTTAAAGGTTCAATCCTCAGTACAGGCAACATTCACTAAGAATAAAATAAAAACTACTTATTTAAGATTTCTATCTAGTTATGGCTGACAGAATGAGAACAATCTACCTCTGTGTATGAAATTAAGGGTTCAGTTTTAAGTTCCGTATTGATTCCAGAGTTCGACAAAATTCACCTGAAGAAGGCCGGAGGTTACATAAGCCGAAACGTTGTGAGAATAACAACCAAGATGGGAATAGTAGTTTGAATAATCCAAATTATCAATCCTCATCAAAACAAATTCCGAAACATTAGATCCGATGTTTTGTATTTCCAATTCACGATTGAATGCGTGCGGGTTGCATTAGAATTTTTTTTTGTTTTTGGTAAATTTAGCTTTTACGAAAAGTTTGGAAAAAAAATAAAGATTTGGTTTTAGTTTTTATAATTTTTTACGTTTTTTTTTTTTTGTTTTTTTTGGTTAATTTAGCTTGTAAAGTAGATATTTTACAAAAAGTTTGGAAAAAAATAAAGATTTCATTTTAATTTTTTATAATTTTTTACGTTTTTTTTTTTGGTAAATTTAGCTTTTACGAAAAGTTTGGAAAAAAAATAAAGATTTGGTTTTAGTTTTTATAATTTTTTACGTTTTTTTTTTTTTTTTGGTAAATTTAGCTTGTAAAGTAGATATTTTACAAAAAGTTTGGAAAAAAATAAAGATTTCGTTTTATTTTTTATAATTTTTTACGTTTTTTTTTTGGTAAATTTAGCTTTTACGAAAAGTTTGGAAAAAAAATAAAGATTTGGTTTTAGTTTTTATAATTTTTTACGTTTTTTTTTTTTTTTTGGTAAATTTAGCTTGTAAAGTAGATATTTTACAAAAAGTTTGGAAAAAAATAAAGATTTCGTTTTAATTTTTTAAAAATTTTTTACGTTTTTGTTGTTGTAGGTCTTGCTCGAGCCAAGTCCGTTCCGAGCCGAACATATTCGCATGAAGTGGTCACTCTTTGGTACCGGCCACCAGATGTTTTACTTGGCTCAACAGATTATTCAACATCCTTGGACATGTGGTCAGTATCTTTTACTAAAATAGTAATTAGTTCTTAATGAAGGAAACTTTTACAAAATGAATCATCACCATCACCAACAGCATCACCATCGCCACCATGAAAGAATGGATGAGAGTGCTTGGGTTAGTAGATGTAGAACAGTTGAGGTAGCAGGTCAAGTTCACAGGGGAAGGCCAAGGAAAACAAGAGAGTAAGTGATAAGAATGGACTTAAACAGAAGAGGGATAAATAAAGACCTGGTCAGAGATAGGTTAGTTTGGAAGTCAATTTCTAAAAGCAGTCCAACACATGCCAACATGCAAAATGGTGGTGGTGGTGCTTCACTTTAGACTTTTCATTTTCTCTCAAGATTGAAAAAAAGACTTTTTTTTTTCTTTTTTGCTGGGGATGAGACATCCTATCGGATGCCAGACATCCAACCGCTATTTCAGAGACTCCGACCGGAGATCTTTTTGGAGATTCTAACCGTCCCTTTAAGTGCAATTGTTTGGATCTCCTTTGCACTTGGTTCACCGGTTCACCTTTTATTTTTATTTTCAATTTTCTTATCTTTTTGTTTTTGCTGGGGATGAGGCATCCTACTGGATGTCAGATATTCACCTGCTGTTTCAGAAACTCCAACCGAGAGATCTTTTTTAGATTCTAACCGTCCTTTTAAGCGCAATTGTATGTATCTCTCTTGCACTTGGTTCACCGAGTATATTCGCCAGGTAGTTTTTAAAATTCTTTTTTGTGAGTCCTGTTGCTCCTATAATTACTGAAATGATGGAGATCTTCTTAAGATTCCAGTTTCTCTTCCTGTTGTACATAAGACGTTGGTATTTTGTTATCTTCTTCCTCTCGGCTCTGTTCAAGCCAGCATCATTAGGGACACTGACTTCAACTAGGGTTGCTACTCTCTCCTTCTTGCCCCATATCACTATGTCAGGTTTAACAGCTCAATTTTCTAGGTATGTAGCTGTAGGGATTGCATAGTCATAGCGGATGGTGTACAACTTATTTCCAACAGTTTGTTCTGGTATATGTTCTCAGGACCTGCTGCTCTTCTGGGTATTCAATTTTTTATAAATTATCAAGTGGAGTTATGTACACACTCCATTGTATTCCATTGTATAGTAGCCATCCTCCAGCAGAACCGTACAACTAGATGTCAGGTGGTTCACACTCTCTACTTCTGTGTGGCAGAACCTGCACTTGTTGTTGTTGCTGAGACCATTCATCTTTTTAAAGCCATTGGTCATCAAGCCTTGATCTTTGGCAGCCATTATCTTCCTCTGATGATTATAGTGGAGTGATTCTCTTTTTTTTTTTCCAATCTACAGAGCCTTCCTTATCTATATATTCCTGGGATAGTTCTTCCAGAAAATACTTGGCACGTCGTTGGTTGGCTCATTCTTCCCGTTTTCTGCTATGGAAGGTCTTGCAGTACTTCTGGCGGCTCTTTTAGGGTTTTTTCGGTGGCTGGCTTGTTTGGTGCTTCTGTTTCATTTGTGAGACGGTCTTGTCCAAAATGTTTGGCTAGTTTTGTGATGGCGGTTGTTTTACTTGATGGGGGTTGTATGCATATGTAATAGTAAAGTTTCATAATAATATATCAAAACATTTTTTTCAAGTATTTCAATAGTGCTCACTATATAGAGCTTAATATTCGCAATACAGAAATGTATAGACTGAGATCATTTATAACAGGCGATTCGAATGCAGAGTTATAAGTAGATTGAAAGCAATTAATATATGAGGGGTTGATGTAGTTTGCTTGAAGCATTGTGTGTAGTATATATGTAGATAATTTATAGGAGGCGATTCTAATGCAGAGATTGATCGGATATAAGTAGATTGAAAGCAAAATAAGATGGATACGAAAGTGAAATAAGTTTCTTCCTTTTTTTTTTCTTTAAAAAAATTTTTTTTTTTTTTTAACATAGTTCACCCCAAACAAGGCAGGCCGCCACTGTAGACGTAAGGGGCTACTGAGAAAAAAGAAAAGGGGAGAAGGTAGGAGGGGGGGGGGTCAACCTAAATTGAGATCAACGCAGCGAGATGTCTGTTTACATTAGTTTTAAATTTCTGCATGTCTGTACTGTCGGGGAAACAGGGGGCAGGGAGGGAGTTCCAGAGGCCAGCAGCACGAGGAAAGAAGCTATTTGAGTAGAAGGCTCTCCGGCATCTGGGGACCTCCACAGTGAATGAATGAGATTTAGTTGATTGTCGAGTTAGTCTAGTGAATTTACGTCGAGGGGGCACCAGAGTAGCCAACTCATCGGAGCATAATCCATTGAAGTATTTGTAAAACAAGCACAGGGATGCTACATTTCGGCGATGGGACAGGGACTGGAGCTTGGTTGACAGTGAGGGACCTATTAGGTTGGCGATTCTATTTTTGGACCTTGTCTAAGAGGGAGAGACTAGTAGATGATGCACCAGCCCAGATGTGGCAACAATACTCCATGCATGGGCGGATGGTGGCTTTGTAGAGATACAGGATAATGTCAGGTGTGAGGAGTTTACTAGCATGGTAGTGATGATGAAGATGATAATGATGATGGATGGTGACTTTGTAGAGAAATTATTTGTATGATTTTTTTTGATTTTGTAATATTTTTTATAATTACAAATCTTACTTGCTTTCAATGCGGCTTGATGTAGGATCCTTATGACATAATATTTCAGGAAAAATTCACGTCTTCAGATGTGGCTCTCAACTCAGTTTTTAAAACGTGCGAAAGACATCCATTGAGATCAATACAGAAATATGTTCGTTATATTTTCACTTAGCGACAGGTGTATACACCATTATACACCCATGTCGTCGTCTGCGTCGCCGCTGCCCTCGTCATTGTAGAGCCAGGTTGTTGATCGTCTGTGGAATAATGCGATCACTCGGACGCCAATGTTTTTATAAAGCGTTTATTTAAAAAGACAGTCACAGAAAAACATCAGAGAGACAACCTGTATACGTGTGAGAGAGAGACGGACAGCCTGTCTCGCTAGACCTGGCCACACTATCCTGGGACAATAATCAGACGCGTCCTTCTTCGTTGAAATCTCGCTAGCTAAGAGAATGACAGGTGTCACACCGAAAGGCACTTGATTTGCTTAACTTATGTCTGGTGCAAACTCCTCCGTTCCCCAACCTTTACATTAACTCATCTGCTACTATTGAACATGCTGAGTGACTACACAAATGCACTCATAGTTCAATCACAGATCGCCTCAGGCCACTGATTTGAATATTTAGTTGTTAATATCTTTATACACCAAAACCCTAACCCTAACCTTAACCCCATCTTGAATTTTTTCTCCTTTAATCAACCAATTTATTAATTCTTATCGTAATCGTTTGCCAGAAGATACGATAATATTCAACAGGACAGACTGCTGTAACCGCATCCACAAAATAAAAATATTAGATTAGTGCATAATCATTGCGGCTTTTTTAAAAAGAAATTTCAGCAAATCGGTAAAAATTTGAACACGTTTGGCTTTGATGTTATCGGAGAGTTTGTGGGAGACCAACCAGCCAATTTCTATACTTCTGGTCCACAGCGAAGCTTTTGGTCCATATCATCGTTGTTAAGCTTTCGTCTTCTTCCACAGCTGCCAAAAGTGTCGACCCCTTACTTCTTCATTTTTTAGATTTGTATCGCCTGAACCATTGTTCGACTCGGCTGATTGTGCTTTCACCAAAAAGTTGAGATCACGAAATGGCCGTTCTGCATTCCAACTGTTCCGAACTAGTAGAGCATAATATGACGAATGTGGATATGATTTTCAAAATTTATTCACTATCCAGGTTTATCGTCCATGTTCCCTTCAACAGGGATTCGACACTGTCCTTATGCTAAGTCACCAGTGATCACGATCATGGGGATTGACTGTGTTGTCTGTTAAACTGTGTTCCCTGTTAAACTTTTCGTTGACTGCCATCTGATTCTGGATCAGGGGTTTTTACAGCTGGATGGCCTTCCCATCATCAACTCTGACACTTCCAGAAGTCCGAGATCTCTGTGTTTCTGATTGAAAAGAGACGATTATGTTTATGGTACAAATTAAGCAAACCATTAAGTTCAAATTGTTTTTGTTAAATGAGATTTGTTAAAAAAAAAAAAAAACGTAATAATTATACACCAACCCAATAGTTTATTTTGGGAAAAATAGTTCTTGCTATTTTGAAAGAAAAAAATTTTTTTTTTTTATGGAAATCGCTCCAGACAAGGCATGAAGCCACTTGATGTAAGAAGCTAAAAATAAAAAATACTACTTCAAGGTCAAAAACTAGCCAACGATATAACTGTTGGATGGATAGATTCCGACCCAGAAAACAGCAATTATTCCCCCTTTGTCAGAAACATCATTCATGGAATGTGAGGACTAAAGGACAAAATAAGGGAAGCGAGAGTTACGAGGCTGCCGAAAGTAAACCCAAAGTTAGTCACTTTCTACTCTTCTGTTACTTTCTATTACTATTATCATGCATTTGCTAAATTTCTTTTACAGGAGTAGTCTCCCTTGAAGGTGTTTTTTTTTGTTTTTATACAGGAACTTCTTTGTTGGGTCTGCTTGAATATTCCGTGCAACACTAAGTATGAATCTGAAAGTTCCTCAAGGTTATTATTTTTTCCTTTAAAAACAAATCTTTCCTTCTCTTTTCTTTTGCAGGGGTGTTGGTTGTATATTCACAGAAATGGTGTCGGGTGTCGCAACATTTCCAGGAATGAAAGACACGTTTGATCAATTAGATAAAATCTATTGGGTATGTCATTTTATTTAAATACAAAATTATCGAGAATTTTGATTTTCGGTTAAACAATGAGCCACCGGCTCCTCCTCCTCCTCCTCCTCCTCCTTTTTCTTCTTCTTCTTTTTTTTCTTCTTCTCCTTCTTTTTCTTCTTCTTCTCCTTGTTTTTCTTTTTCTTCTCCTTTTTCTTCTTCTCCTTCTTTTTCTTCTCCTTCTTTTTCTTCTTCTCCTTCTTTTTCTTTTTTTTCTTTTTTCTTCTTTTTCTTCTTTTTCTTTTCTTTTTCTTTTTCTTCTCCTTCTTTTCCTTTTTTTCTTTTTCTTCTTTTTTCTGCTTTTTTTTCTTTTTTCTTTTTCTTCTCCTTCTTCTTGCTGTTTGTTTGTTAAGTGAGTCGGACATCTGCATAGAGCTCACGAAGATCGTGCCTCAGGATTTGTATGGTCTGCATGAAGTCCTCCTCGTTGGTCGCAGATTTTTGTTAATCTACACGATTGCCGGTGTTTACCTCTGACACCGACAACAGCATAGCTCATGCAAAGTCGGGAAAGGTTTCGGCCCGAGAACACACAAAGAAATGACACAGAAGCAATGTTGCCACTTTTATTCCATCGATTTGCCGTTCTGTGCGTGACACGTCTTTGCTTGCTTTATGTAGAGTCACAGACGATCAGAGGATGACGGATCCTGAGGCCGACTCCTGGATTTTTACTAGAGCCCTGTTTGCACATTGCCACACGCTTACCATGGTGAGATAGGGTTGGACTTTAGGATGGAGGTCGTTGATGTTGAGGAGGAAGTGGAACAGCAACGAATCGGACTTCTGCACACAGTCCACCAAAAAATGAAGTCCTTCTCATTGTCTGTTGCAATTTGTTATAACTGCAAGATTGCAGGTTTTTTACTCCCAACTCTCAGAGCGGTAAGGTTCAGCGGTTGCATACAAAGGTGGGGAAGGTTTGGCCTAAAACATACAAATAAATGTCTGTTGCACAACATTCTTATCCATGGATTTGTGGTTCCGTGTCTTACATGGTTTTACTTGCCACATGCAACGGCGGAGACGACCAGAGGATGATAGGTCCTAATGTTGAGTGGAGCCATGTTGGCCAGGATGAGCTTTTTGAAAGGGAGCAGAAGTGTGCTAATGTATGGCTCCTAAACCTGAGCTGTCTCTGCCAGCATATTAAAGAAACTACACCGTAATGACAAGACAATGGTCAGATGAATCTGTATGGTGAGGCCTGAACAAAGAATAACTTTTTGGGTCTCTACTCGCACAAGTCAACTTGAAAAGCCTCGCGGACATCATGCAGAAGAGCAGACTGCGTTGGTTGGTGCACGTTAAGCGCAGCAATGGCTGGATTGCTAAAGCTCAACAGTTGAATGTGCCAGCAGAGAAGACCACCACTGGCAGACCCAAGTTGTCTTGGAAGGACGTTATCAAACGTGATAGGAGAGCATTAGGTGTGGATTATGTCAGGCCTCACCAAAGACAAGAATGGAGGGGAAGACTTAGATCGAGACTAGACAATAAGGTCTTACCCTCATCAGAGGATTAATTGTGGCCTGATTCAACAAATAAACCTGTCGTCTTCTGTTTGTTTGTTTGTTTGTGTGTTTGTAATACCCTAACCCATTTCTTTGATTCTTTTTGTAGCTTCTTGGAACTCCAACCGAAGACACGTGGGAAGGCGTATCTTTCTTGCCAAACTACGATATAAGTAAGAACAATAATATTCATTTCATTTTATTTTTTTAAAGTATTTTTCTACGACCAACAGGAGGTCCCGAGCATGACACTAATAAACTGAACCTATTAAGCGAGGTATTCAAACACAATTTTTGATGGTCAGAGTGCTCACCTCTAGAGCGCTGGCTTTTCAACCCCCACTTTCCGACCCGACCTTGGGTCACATCTTACTTGTGGGAGTAGGATAAAACTGGCCTTGTGCCTAACTCCTGGAGAGGAGTAAATAAAACACACATAAATCTTTCTTTCCCAATCTTTTCAACCATTTTTTTCTTCTGCCTACCGTATTTCCCAACCCTATCAACTTATTCGATCTCTCCCCCAAACCGTACTAGGTATGACAGAAAACTGCACCCAGGACAAGTTCTAATTTAACCTATAAATGAGACCCAATAATCCAGCTTTCCCAGCCCTTTCTATCCCTTTTTTTCTGCCTACCCTGTTTCCCAACCCTATCAACTACTCAGGCTCCCTCTACCCTCAACCGTCTTGAGAATTGTTGCTTCAATTTTGAAGTATAATTAGCCCTGGTTCATCATCAAATTCGATATTACATCCGTTTTACATAATGGCATGTGGTGGACAACTTTTTTTAGAAATTAACTTCCAAACTAACTTATCTCTGACCAGGTCTTTATTTATCCCTCTTTCTTTCAAGTCTATCCTTATCACTTGCACCCATGTTTTCCTTGGCCTTCCCCTTCCAACCGACCCTGCTACCTCAACTGTTCTACACCTACTAACCCAAGTAATCTCATCTATTTCCAAACCATATTAATTACTCAAATTGTCCACCCCAACCCACTAAACTACATCCATTGGTGAAACTTGAATTTGTGAGCTTTGGGGAGTGTGAAGTAACTCCTTTAGTTTTCAATACTCCCAGGTTCACTCAATGGGATTTACAAAATATATACAGACAAAACAAATGAATTTGTATGATTTGGATTATTCATTCAACTGTCGTCATCTTGGGTATTATTCTCACAACGTTTCGGCCGATGTAACCTCCGACCTTCTTTAGGTTAATCTTGTCGAACTCGTAAATCTGTACTTAAGACTTCTTCCCTGTCGGAACGAGAGCAAGCTACCCCCGTGGATTAAATAAAGGGTTCCGTTCGAAATTCCGTATAGATTAACGAGTTCAACAAAATGCATCTGAAGAAAGTAGGAGGTCACATCGGCCGAAACGTTGTGAGAATAAGATCCAAGATGAGATCAGTAGTCCGAATAATACAAATTATCAATCCTCATCTCAAAATTTCATAACCTTTTTCCCTCCCTGCTCTCGCTTTCCCTGACCCTAACCAACATGCAGAAATTTAAATGTAATGTGAACAAACATCTTGCTGCCCAACTCCCCACCCAGGTTGCGTCCACCCCTATAAATCTGGTCCTTATCACAGTAGCCCCTTACGCTTCAATGGCAAATATGCCTCAAGAATTAAGAACTTGAAGCATAAACGAAAATAAACTGAATTAAACATGGAATGGCTCAAAAGTGGTTGATGTGCTGTAAAACAAAACCATTAAGTCAAACTACATGGTGCCCCCCCCCTCCTCCCAGTGCCCCCCCCCCCCCCCATACACTAAAAATGCCACCCACAGAATCCTTTCTGCAATCCAACCATATTTCGTACAAATAAACTTCAGTCTGTGCTTGACTTGTCCACCAAGTTTCAGTCATCAATGTCCAACAGCCTTTTTTTTTCTTTTTTTTTTTTCGTTGTTCAGTGATAACACCTGGATACAACGGGGGACAAATTGTCAATAACTCTGATACTCTCTTGATATTACCCTGATTTAAGTTCTTTTCAAGTTTCGGAATTGTCTGCGGATTGTCTTCTTTTTATTTTTTTGTTTTATGGAAATCGTTCAAGATTGTGAATTTTATTATTGATTCTGTGGGTGGCATTTTTGGTGGCTCACCCTGCATCAACAGGAATTTAAAAAAAAATCATATTGAATTAAGATGAAGATGTTTTTTATTCAGAACAATCTGATGTTTTTAAAATATGGTTCCCAATATGGAACAAAATGCGATGTGAACTAATATGAAAATGATTATTAAAGTACATACTTTTTCTTTATCGATTAGTATGCACTTTTTTCTTTATCGATTAGGATGCACTTTTTTCTTAATGGATTAGTACACACTTTTTTCTTGATGGATTAGTATGCACTTTTTTCTTAATGGATTAGTACGCACTTTTTTCTTGATGGATTAGTACGCACTTTTTTCTTGATGGATTAGTATGCACTTTTTTCTTTATAGATTAGTACGCACTTTTTTCTTGATGGATTAATACATACTTTTTTCTTGATGGATTAGTACGCACTTTTTTCTTGATGGATTAGTACGCACTTTTTTCTTGATGGATTAATACATACTTTTTTCTTGATGGATAAGTACGCACTTTTTTCTTGATGGATTAATACACACTTTTTTCTTAATGGATTAGTACGCACTTTTTTCTTGATGGATTAATACATACTTTTTTCTTGATGGATTAGTACGCACTTTTTTCTTGATGGATTAGTACGCACTTTTTTCTTGATGGATTAGTACGCACTTTTTTCTTGATGGATTAATACATACTTTTTTCTTGATGGATTAGTACGCACTTTTTTCTTGATGGATTAGTATGCACTTTTTTCTTGATGGATTAGTACACACTTTTTTCTTAATGGATTAGTACGCACTTTTTTCTTGATGGATTAGTACACACTTTTTTCTTGATGGATTATTACGCACTTTTTTCTTGATGGATTAATACATACTTTTTTCTCGATCAATTAGTAGCCTCGATCAACTTCTTAAGCTCCCTCTTTCCCCTCATGCTCAATATGACACCAAACTGCATGCAATGCTAAAGCTGAATTTTGGAGTGTGGAGTCACCCTTTAATTACCATGACTCGAAAGTCTACTCCAACCGCGAGTGGTAGTACCTCCTAGGGTCCCATGAAACTATCGTTTACATACTATTTGTTTACAAAATATCCGCCCAGAAAACAAATTAATCTACAAAAAATATTACAGTTTTAGCATAAAATGACCTAACGACGGTTGACATGTTGTAAAAAGCTGGACCCCTCCCTCCCCTACACAACACATTAAACTGATTGTTGCAGTGAGTAAATACTTCCCCCCCCTCCCTAGATATTGGTCTCCCGATTTATAAAATCGGGGGACTAATGTTTTGAGGCATGTCCGTCTGTCCGGATTTTTCTCCGCAACCATCCATTGAATTTCTCTTAAATTTTGCATGAAGTTGTAACTTTGGTCAGGTTAGAAAGTGACATTCTCCGATTTTTGAAAAAAAATCTGGTTAGCCCCCCAGGGGGTCAAAAGGCCCCGAAATGGCAAAAAATGACATTTTTTGCCCCATAACGTTTCATCCATCCATTCAATTTCTCTTAAACTTGGCCAAAATGTGGAGGCAATTGTTCCTAATAGAAAATAAGTATCACTGACCTTGGAAAAAATCTGGTTCACGCCCCCAGGGGGTCAAAAGCCCCCAAAATAGCAAATAATGACCCTTTTCTCCCATAACGTTTGATCCATCCATTCAATTTTTCTGAAACTTGGCCAAAATGTAGAGGCAATTGTTCTGGATATAAAATGAGCATCCTTGACCTCAGAAAAATTCTGGTTCACGCCCCCAGGGGGTCAAAGAGGGAGTCAAAAATGCCCTAAATTGCCCAAATTTATTGCATTTTACACTCGCCACATCGAGTCACATACAGAGGGGGACCACGCATGCGCAGCTTGTTGTTTGGGAATAAAATAACTCTAAAATGGTTGATATGTCATTAAATAAAAACATTGTCCTGTGCAGTTCTAGGAGGTCCACCCTTCCAGGCTTTGCCTCCCCTCTTTGGGGAGGAGTAAGTTTATTGCTTACCTTGCTTACTGCCTGAGGCGCCCCTACTGGGGAATGCCGACGGGGCTGCCCAGGCATTTTTTGTAGGCCAAAGTGCTCACCTTCTCGGGCGCTGGCTTTTCAAATCCCACTTTATCGACCTTGTGTCACATCTTACCGTTGTGGGAGAAAGATAAATAAAAAATAAATAAATTTAAAAAATTTAAAAAATAAATAAATAAAATGATGGTGAATGATATCGTCTATTCTTGTAAGATATGAATTGCAGATTTTTTTCTCTTGATTTTAAAATAGATTTTTTAAAAACTTTTAGATGAGTATTATTGACAAACAAACTATCAAAATATAATAAACTACTCGTAAAGGTAAAATTAATAGCGCTTCTACATTATAACAACAAAATAGCGACAAACAAAATTCCCATCCTTATTTCTAGAGGAATGAATCGAAAGGGGAGATAATTCGAATTTTTTTTTGTAGGCGGCCTCATAACGAAACAATCATATTCGTTTTTTTTTTACATCACGGGAAACCGTAACACAGATAGAGAAACATGAGAATTTGTCAGAAAAAACATTTAAAAACAGTATTTTTGTAATAAAATATGTTAAGAAACGATATTAAAAATAAAATAAAATAGATTTAATTTAATTAACTTTGACAGACATTTAATTTAATTAACTTTGACAGACATTTAATTTAATTAACTTTGACAGACATTTAATTTAATTAACTTTGACAGACATTTAATTTAATTAACTTTGACAGACATTTAATTTAATTAACTTTGAAAGACATTTAATTTAATTAACTTTGACAGACATTTAATTTAATTACCTTTGACAGACATTTAATTTAATTAACTTTGACAGACATTTAATTTAATTAACTTTGACAGACATTTAATTTAATTAACTTTGACAGACATTTGATTTAATAACATATCTTCAAGATTTAATGCATTGACGTCCATTTTCGGAAAATTAAGAAAAGAATTAAGACACTTAAAATAGTTTGAATTATCTCCCCTTTCGATTCACTCTTTTAAAAATAAGGAAGGGAATTTTGCTTGTCGCCATTTTGTTGCCATAATGCAGAAGCACCAAATTAATTCCCCAGACAGAGCAGTTTTGCACTACTTTTATGTCTCCTTACAAAGATTAAAATCAAGATATAATGATACTAAACCTTATGTCTAGAATCCTTGTTTCGATCTTGATCAAAATCCATTACATGATTTTGATTCTAGAAAATGTCTAAAACTTAAGGCTTAAGCTTAAGGGGTCTTAAAAAGAAATTGAAATTCATGGAATTTCGCTTAATTGATGTCTAATGACTATGGATCAAATTCAATGCAAATCTGATATATTATAAATTTTCAAATTGTAGGTTGAGCCCATATTCTGCCCCCTAAAAACTTTTTTAAATACTTCAAAGAAACTGAAATTTGAAGAATATTTATTCATTTGTCTCATGCTTATTGTTAAAATTTCAAAGTCGTATCTGAATGTTCACAAAGGGCCTTCCACTCCCTTTTTGCATAAAAATAAATTGAACTAAATATAGCCCACATTATTACCCCTTACACCTAGCAGCTGCAGTAAAAAATTCATAATGATCGGTTAATTAGTTTAGGAATGAATCCTGTACATGCAAATATATAAAAATACCTAATTTGATGTAAATAGAGATTGTTTGTATTTATTTAATTTTGTGTTTTTATTTTCTTCATTTTTAAATGTTTTTTTTTTTCTAGATAAATTTCACATTTATAATCCACAACCTCTCGTCACTTCAATTCCTAAACTTGGCTGTATTCCCAATGCTCCGGAACTTTCTACGCGTCTTCTTCAGGTAACAAAAAAAAAAAATAATTAAGCCAATTTTTATTTTTTATTTATTTACTTAAAAATTTTTTTTGAATTCATTTTGGAATGGGATTCATTTTCTTTTTCTTTCACATAGTCTTTTTGCCTGAAGACATAAATTTTTCTTAGTCATCATCATCATCTTCATCATCACTACCACTGCTACCACCACCATCATTATCATCATCATAACGACCACCCAAAATCATCATCATCATCATCATCATCTTCACTACCATACTAGTAAACTCCTCACACCTGACATTATCCTCTATCTCTACAAAGCCACCATCCGCCCATGCATGGAGTATTGTTGTCACATGTGGGCTGGTGCATCATCTACTAGTCTCTCCCTCCTTGACAAAGTCCAAGAAAGAGTCGCCAACCTAATAGGTCCCTCACTGTCAACCAAACTCCAGTCCCTGTCCCATCGCCGCAATGTAGCATCCTTGTGCTTGTTTTACAAATACTTCAATGGATTATGCTCCGATGAATTGGCTACTCTGGTGCCCCCTCGACATAAATTCACTAGACCAACTTGACAATCAACTAAATCTCATTCATTCACTGTGGAGTTCCCCAGATGCCGGAGAGCCTTCTACTCAAATAGCTTCTTCCCTCGTGCTGCTGGCCTCTGGAACTCCCTCCCTGCCCCCTGTTTCCTTGACAGTACTGACATGCAGAAATTTAAAACTAATGTAAACAGACATCTCGCTGCGCAGATCCCAATTTAGGTTGACCCCCCTCCCCCCCCCCCCCCCCCCCAGTGGCGGCCTGCCTTGTTTGGGGTGAACTATGTTAAAAAAAAAATTTTTTAATCATCATCATCATCATCATCATCAGTTTAATGTCTGTTTTACATGCTGGCATGCAGTAGATGCCTCTAAGAAATTAACTTCAAAACGAACCTATCTCTGCCCAAGTTTTTATTTATCCCTCTTTCACTCAGGTCCATTCTTATCACTTCCTTCCCCTATAAACTGGACCTGCTACCTCAACTATTCTACATCTACTAATCCAAGAACTCTCATCCATTCTTTCAACGTGGTCATACCATCAGTCTTTTGTTCTGCATACATTTCCCTATACTGTTCAGATTTAATCTTCCTCTGAGGTCATCAGATCTAAGCCTGTCTTTAAGACTCACATTACACATCAATTGTCTCATTTTTATATCATTTCTCTCCATGCAACGCATGTCCTCAACCCTAACTGGACAGATTTCACTTCGATACATCATCACACTGCATATACATATGATAGACTCTTCCCTTGATCAACATCTGGTGCTACCAGATCAGGCTCTTGACTTAAAATGCACCAAACATTGATGTGACTGTTTTTTCCTTTCTCTTTGCAAAACTCAATCATGTTCTGCAGCAAAGCCAAAAACAACAATTTTCTTCTACAAAACAACCAAATAAAACATCATGAATAACTATTTGAAGGTATGAAGAACTTTTACCAAAAATGACCAGATTCAACATTAAATAACCCGAAAGGGGTTGATATGCCGTAAAAAAAAAAACCAACCTGGATCAACAGTGGTAACGCTCTGCTGGTTAGTGATGGTAGAAGTTCCCTGAACTTCATCCATTTCTAACTCTTGCAATCGCACTAGCACCTGCTCTACTCTGTGCTCCAATGGTATCACCAATGTAACAAAACTTTCAACAACCTCAATAAATATACTGTCATCCATCAATTGATTGTGAAACAAAACAAAATAAAATAAAAAAAATTATTTCTTTTGTTTAACATCTAAACTCTTATAAAAATTATGAGATCAGTTCACGTATGTGTGTGTATGTGTGTGTGTCTTACATCAACAAACTTTGATATTTATTTTTTTCTAAATGTACTATTAATCGAATATCTAAAATCACAAATGCAATAGCCTAAAATAAAGCAAAATGTTTAAAATCCTATTTAAATGAAAATTAAAATAAACAAAAATACTCCTAAGCAGATCGGTACAGCTGGTAAGACATATATATCCTATTATTTTTGCTGATATTCTTGAATTTGGACGACCAATTTGTGTTAGAGGTGAAATAAAGTGGTATTTTGCGAGTGGTAAGATACAAATATGAAGAAATAATTTGGATGAAAACGACTTCTACCTAGTCATGCTTTACAGAATGAGAGCTAGCTACCCCCGTGGATTAAATAAAGGGTTCTGTTTGAAATTCTGCACAGATTCCCAAGTTCAATATGAAGTTTCCTGAGTTCGACTAGACGCACCTGAAGAAGGTCAGAGGTTACATAAACAAAAACGTGCAAATAATATCCAAGATGCGAACAGTAGTCCGAATAATTCAAATGATACAAATTATCAATCCTCATCTAAAAAATTCCAAAACATGAATTCTCTGAAATTAGATAAACGACGAAAATGTTATGTCATATGAACTCCGCTATCAAGTAAGTAAGATTTGTTAAAAAAAAAAAATCCAAAAAATAAAAAAAATGAAAAACAGAAAAATTCGTTTTTACTTTTTGCATTCGTTTTCAATTCTGCTTATATCTGATACATCCACGTATCGTACATTATCTATAAATTATTTTTTTTTTCGTTTCTGTCACTTTTTAGATGGAACCTTGTAAACGCATCAATGCAGAAGACGCAATGAAACACGAATATTTCTGGGATCTTCCGCCAAAAGTTCATGACCTTCCTGATGGTAAGTTGTCCGATGCACTTTCGATTCTTCTATTTTTTCTCCCCCTCCCCCTCCCCCTAAAATTATAGTTTACTAATTTATTACGTACTTATGTATCATTTGTTGATTGTGTTATGTTTTTACTTATCGGTGTGTATAGACCATTATATGCCCGTGTCGTCATTGGGAACCGTCGGCTTCTGTTTGTCTGCTGATGAACACACTCGGACGCCGATGTTTATAAAAAAGATTTATTACAAATGTTGGATAGTGGGGGCGCTGAGAGGAGGCCCCAGAAGGTAGTGGGAAGCAAAAGAGTAGGAGAGCTCCCTGAAAGAGATGGAAGGAGAGGAAACGGAAGTCGGGTGATGTCACTTCCGTTGAGATGATATTCGATCCTTTTGTTCCTGACACTCAAACGAATCAGACGTGAAACAGGCTTGCCCCGCAGAGGGGGGCATGAGTGCAGTAGCCCAAAAGGACCTGACTGAGATCTCTCTTCCCTAGTAATTTAATTGTTCTCTCCCCCCTCCCCCTCTCTCTCACACACACACACACACACACACACACACACACATACATGAGTTCTGTCGCAGTTCTGTGTGTGTCTAAATAAAAACTCTTAAAGCCAAAAATCAGCGTCCATGTGTTTTTGCTACCTCGTTCAACAGATGTGAAGCGGCCGAATCAACCAACCAACAGCAGACGGACACCCTGAGTGCCAGCGGGAACAGGTAAGCAGGTATATAACACAAAGAGAAGAACAATCTCAAAAAACATCAAAGAGACAGGTTACTTTCTTACGTATGGGAGAGAGAAAGACAGATTACATTATGTGTGTGTGCCCCCCCCCCCCCCTCCCCCCTGCTTGAAGTATCTCCGGCCAAGACACAGAAAATCTCCATCCAGAAATCAAATGGTTTCAGTGACTTCTGTTCTGGGGTCACCTCTGACCCTTAAGGTGTCATTTAAACTTTTTCATTCAAACAACAAACCTCGTTATGTAACAATTTAACCATATTTCATTAAATATTCTATTGATGCTGACGACATGAAAGATTTATTTGAAAGAGTCTTATCATTCTTGAGTGTTGTGATGTGGTTATTCCTGAAACGTAAGACAATACACAAGCGAAAGGAAAGATCAAAAGAGACACACACACGTTGTTACTCGTCGGCCGCTTCATGACCTTTCTTGGCCTTTTGGCTAAGATCAAAGTGTAGTATCTGTTCCGATGGATACTGCACCCCATAGACTGGTATTGTCTTGGCCTTCGGGACTTGATTTACGCCGGTCTATGGGTCTGTCCTGTGCAGTTCTAGGCGGTCCACCCTCCCAGGCTTTGCCTCCCCTCTTTGGGGAGGTTTAAGTTTATTGCTTACTGCCTGAGGCGCCCCTACCGGGGAATGCCGACGGGGCTGCCCAGGCAATTTTTAAACCCCACTTTCTCGACCCGACCTTGGGTCACATCTTACTTGTGGGAGTAAGATAAAAACTGGCCTTGTGCCTAACTCCTGGAGAGGAGTAAATCAATACTCGTCGGCCGCTTCATGCGTACTCTGCTGAATGACACGTTGCAAAACTCTTTTATTTACCTCAAATGGTCCAAGGGAAATAACTCGAATTCAAAACGACAAACGCTACATCCCTTCCCACCTACCAAACAGTCAGATTTTGTTATATACATATATATATACATAGTCCACGTGTGTGTGTGTGCGTGTGTGTGTGCATGTGTGTGTGCATGTGTGTGTGCATGTGTGTGTAGGGTTACCGTCCATAAGTTCATAGTTCGATATGTACAATGTGTGTGGAAGGTCTCTGTGGATCCGCTCTGATTTCAAGGGGGGGCGCCTTTAAAACACATTTCGCTGCATTAAATAGTTAATTCGACTTGTTGTCTCAGTCGAAAAGGACTTTTTTCTTCTAAGACAGAATAGAAGCTTTACTCACTTTTTTTTTTTTTCTTTCTGATATAATCCTCGAGCCGTATTGGTGGTAGTCGTTTCCGCGTTGGATTGCGTCTTACCACTGGTGGGTTATGTTTTGGTGTTGTCGGTGTGGGCGGTACCCACGTCTGGCACTCGTGTCTGGAGTCCGAGTTTTCCTGTTGTGGATGTGAGTATAACTCATCTTCAGAGTCTGATTCTACACCTTCTCCGGGAGAGCTACCTGGATGTATTCGCTTAAAGAGAGGAATTTCGGGTGATTTGGTAATCTTCTCTTTGTGCTGTCACCATGCTACCCTTTATACCGATAATCATCAATTCTTTCGGGTCGAACGGTGGGGATAGCTTGTTGAGACGTTTCTGCCTGACAAGTACTTTGTCACCTAGGCAAAGGGGAGAGACCTTTGTCTTTCTTTTTGTGTCGGCATAGGTCTTCATTTTCCTGTTCCCTCGTGCATCATTCTCCGCTATGTGGGTGTGAATCGGCTTTGACATGGGTTCTTTCAGAACAGCAGGTATGCCGATTTTCATCTTCCTTCCAGTGAGGGCTTCGAATGGAGATGTTTTGGTTGTACTGTGGGGGGTGGCCCTATATTGCCTTAGAAAATGGATTAGTTGGGTTTTCCAGTTCAGGCCCTCCACAGTGGTGGCGCGAACATACTTGTTTAGAGTTCTCATAAACCGTTCGACCTCTCCATTCGCCTCTGGCCACGCAGGGGGAACCATTGTCAGACTTGACAATATCGGGGAATGACCACTCTTGCTGATGTCGAGGGGAGTATCTCTATTTCTGGGAATCTGCTGTAGTCGTCGATGACGACTAGCACATAATCTCCAGATGGGAAAGGACCTACGAAGTTCAGAGAGATTTCAGTCCATGGGGCAGCAGGGAGTGGTGTGGTGCATATGGGCTCACGGTGTGATGTTGTTGAGTTGGAAGCTTGACAAGGGATGCAGTTGTGCACTGTGTCCTCCACCAGCTTGTCAATTCCATGGAACCAGACCTCTTCCCTCATTAGCTGCTTCGTCTTAACAACGCCCTAGTGTGTGCGGTGGGCTATGTCTACGGTTCTTTTCTGCAGGGTGGACGGGACCACCAGGCGGTGACCTCAAAGGATGAGACCATCATATGCAGATAGTTCATCTTTGACATGTGTGAGACTGGATAACTGCGGGTCATTCCATTTTCCATCTGAAAGTGCAATCATCACTTTCTGTAGCAGGGGGTCTTTTCCCGTGGCTAGCTTCACCTAGGCCGCTTCAATCGTACTCTGCTGAGTGACACGTTGCAAAACTCTTTTATTTACCTCAAATGATCCAAGGGAAATAACTCGAATTCAAAACGACAAACGCTACATTGAGGAATATCAAAATATATAATGAACTGTAAAAATACAATATGAGAATGATATTAAATTGCATCCAGTGGTGAAGCCCCAATTTGGGAGATTTGGGGAGTGTGGAGCCCCAATTTGGGAGATTTGGGGAGTGTGGAGCCCCAATTTGGGAGATTTGGGGAGTGTGGAGCCATCCTTTAGGTACCACTCCTCCCAGGTCTGCTCTGACCCGGAGTGGTAGTACCTGTCAGGGTCCCACCTATGGATTAAATAGAATCTGTCCCGAGAATAACATGGAACTGAATCCAGCAATATAACTTTATAAAAATAAAATAATAAAAGCAAACTCTATGAATAAATATTTGAAAATATTAAAAACTAAAAAAAAAAAAATGACTAGATTCATTATTCAATAACTTTAAATGGATTGATATGCCGGTTAACAAAAATTAGATATTCAGTGATTCTTTATAATAATCCACTCATGAAAAAAAATGCTTTTTCTTTTTTTTAAATTCATATATTTATTTTTTTCTTTATTTTTTCTTTTCTTTTTTTTCTTTTCTTAGCTTATATATATATATATATATATATATATATATATATATATATATATATGAAAATATATTTATGGCAATTAAGCTACACAGCTCTACTTACGTATCGAGCACTGTTGAAGTAAATACTGAAAATTGATACATAAAAAATTATATCTCCTTATAAAATTTTATGTGGATACATGAAATAGTAATATATATATATTACATAGTTAAAATTTTAGGCATGAATAAGTTTTAATCATACATTTTCTTTTTTCCAGTATCTTCAATATTTGACATTCCCGGCCTGAAGCTCCTCCCTGAAATGGATGAACTAGTCACCGCAGCCCCGAAAAAACCTACGGGTCGCAGTGGCATACGTACTACCCTCAAAGTGTGATTCCAGCTTTGTCTGGTATTCTTCCATATATTAGGTAAACATTAGACATATTATTCAGTGAATTGCGGTTTGCGTTTTTAATATCAACTTTATACAAAATTTTTCAAGCTGTCACCGCCTTATTTCCAAGACAACGTACCTCGCATATGAATTTAATTTAAATTTGGAGCCGACTTCATACCAAAATATGCGGCACGTTTTGTATTAATATTTTTGTAGCATTCGCACAAACCTAACAACAATCAAGATGAAGATAACTGTTTTAAACTTGTCAATTTATTTTGTTTCTTTTTTTAAAATAAATCGTCAAAACATTGTTAACATGTAGAAAAATTAACAAAAAAAATCATGTTGCGGTCACCAATTTGTAGAGGCATTAAGGTGAATTACATAAATTAACAAAAAAATCACGTTGGGGTCACCAATTTGTAGAGGCATTAAGGTGAATTACATAAATTAACAAAAAAATCATGTTGGGGTCACCAATTTGTAGAGGCATTAAGGTGAATTACATAAATTAACAAAAAAATCACGTTGGGGTCACCAATTTGTAGAGGCATTAAGGTGAATTACATAAATTAACAAAAAAATCACGTTGGGGTCACCAATTTGTAGAGGCATTAAGGTGAATTACATAAATTAACAAAAAAATCATGTTGGGATCACCAATTTGTAGAGGCATTAAGGTGAATTACATAAATTAGCAAAAAAAATCACGTTGGGGTCACCAATTTGTAGAGGCATTAAGGTGAATTACATAAATTAACAAAAAAATCACGTTGGGGTCACCAATTTGTAGAGGCATTAAGGTGAATTACATAAATTAACAAAAAAATCATGTTGGGGTCACCAATTTGTAGAGGCATTAAGGTGAATTACATAAATTAACAAAAAAATCATGTTGGGGTCACCAATTTGTAGAGGCATTAAGGTGAATTACATAAATTAACAAAAAAATCACGTTGGGGTCACCAATTTGTAGAGGCATTAAGGTGAATTACATAAATTAACAAAAAAATCACGTTGGGGTCACCAATTTGTAGAGGCATTAAGGTGAATTACATAAATTAGCAAAAAAAATCACGTTGGGGTCACCAATTTGTAGAGGCATTAAGGTGAATTACATAAATTAACAAAAAAATCACGTTGGGGTCACCAATTTGTAGAGGCATTAAGGTGAATTACATAAATTAACAAAAAAATCATGTTGGGGTCACCAATTTGTAGAGGCATTAAGGTGAATTACATAAATTAACAAAAAAATCATGTTGGGGTCACCAATTTGTAGAGGCATTAAGGTGAATTACATAAATTAACAAAAAAATCACGTTGGGGTCACCAATTTGTAGAGGCATTAAGGTGAATTACATAAATTAACAAAAAAATCACGTTGGGGTCACCAATTTGTAGAGGCATTAAGGTGAATTACATAAATTAGCAAAAAAAATCACGTTGGGGTCACCAATTTGTAGAGGCATTAAGGTGAATTACATAAATTAACAAAAAAATCACGTTGGGGTCACCAATTTGTAGAGGCATTAAGGTGAATTACATAAATTAGCAAAAAAAATCACGTTGGGGTCACCAATTTGTAGAGGCATTAAGGTGAATTACATAAATTAACAAAAAAATCACGTTGGGGTCACCAATTTGTAGAGGCATTAAGGTGAATTACATAAATTAACAAAAAAATCACGTTGGGGTCACCAATTTGTAGAGGCATTAAGGTGAATTACATAAATTAACAAAAAAATCATGTTGGGGTCACCAATTTGTAGAGGCATTAAGGTGAATTACATAAATTAACAAAAAAATCATGTTGGGGTCACCAATTTGTAGAGGCATTAAGGTGAATTACATAAATTAACAAAAAAATCACGTTGGGGTCACCAATTTGTAGAGGCATTAAGGTGAATTACATAAATTAACAAAAAAATCACGTTGGGGTCACCAATTTGTAGAGGCATTAAGGTGAATTACATAAATTAGCAAAAAAAATCACGTTGGGGTCACCAATTTGTAGAGGCATTAAAGTGAATTACATAAATCAACAAAAAAATCACGTTGGGGTCACCAATTTGTAGAGGCATTAAGGTGAATTACATAAATTAACAAAAAAATCACGTTGGGGTCACCAATTTGTAGAGGCATTAAGGTGAATTACATAAATTAACAAAAAAATCACGTTGTGGTCACCAATTTGTAGAGGCATTAAGGTGAATTACATAAATTAACCAAAAATCATGTTGGGGTCACCAATTTGTAGAGGCATTAAGGTGAATTACATAAATTAACAAAAAAATCACGTTGGGGTCACCAATTTGTAGAGGCATTAAGGTGAATTACATAAATCAACAAAAAAATCACGTTGGGGTCACCAATTTGTAGAGGCATTAAGGTGAATTACATAAATTAACAAAAAAATCACGTTGGGGTCACCAATTTGTAGAGGCATTAAGGTGAATTACATAAATTAACAAAAAAATCACGTTGTGGTCACCAATTTGTAGAGGCATTAAGGTGAATTACATAAATTAACCAAAAATCATGTTGGGGTCACCAATTTGTAGAGGCATTAAAGTGAATTACATAAATTAACAAAAAAATCACGTTGGGGTCACCAATTTGTAGAGGCATTAAGGTGAATTACATAAATTAACAAAAAAATCATGTTGGGGTCACCAATTTGTAGAGGCATTAAGGTGAATTACATAAATTAACCAAAAATCACGTTGTGGTCACCAATTTGTAGAGGCATTAAGGTGAATTACATAAATTAACAAAAAAATCACGTTGGGGTCACCAATTTGTAGAGGCATTAAGGTGAATTACATAAATTAACAAAAAAATCACGTTGTGGTCACCAATTTGTAGAGGCATTAAGGTGAATTACATAAATTAACCAAAAATCACGTTGTGGTCACCAATTTGTAGAGGCATTAAGGTGAATTACATAAATTAACAAAAAAATCATGTTGGGGTCACCAATTTGTAGAGGCATTAAGGTGAATTACATAAATTAACAAAAAAATCATGTTGGGGTCACCAATTTGTAGAGGCATTAAGGTGAATTACATAAATTAACCAAAAATCACGTTGTGGTCACCAATTTGTAGAGGCATTAAGGTGAATTACATAAATTAACAAAAAAATCATGTTGGGGTCACCAATTTGTAGAGGCATTAAGGTGAATTACATAAATTAACAAAAAAATCATGTTGGGGTCACCAATTTGTAGAGGCATTAAGGTGAATTACATAAATTAACCAAAAATCACGTTGTGGTCACCAATTTGTAGAGGCATTAAGGTGAATTACATAAATTAACAAAAAAATCATGTTGGGGTCACCAATTTGTAGAGGCATTAAGGTGAATTACATAAATTAACAAAAAAATCATGTTGGGGTCACCAATTTGTAGAGGCATTAAGGTGAATTACATAAATTAACCAAAAATCACGTTGTGGTCACCAATTTGTAGAGGCATTAAGGTGAATTACATAAATTAACAAAAAAATCACGTTGGGGTCACCAATTTGTAGAGGCATTAAGGTGAATTACATAAATTAACAAAAAAATCACGTTGTGGTCACCAATTTGTAGAGGCATTAAGGTGAATTACATAAATTAACCAAAAATCACGTTGTGGTCACCAATTTGTAGAGGCATTAAGGTGAATTACATAAATTAACAAAAAAATCATGTTGGGGTCACCAATTTGTAGAGGCATTAAGGTGAATTACATAAATTAACAAACAAATCACGTTGGGGTCACCAATTTGTAGAGGCATTAAGGTGAATTACATAAATTAACAAAAAAATCACGTTGGGGTCACCAATTTGTAGAGGCATTAAGGTGAATTACATAAATTAACAAAAAAAAATCACGTTTGGGTCACCAATTTGTAGAGGAATTAAGGTGAATTACATAAATTAACAAAAAAATCACGTTGGGGTCACCAATTTGTAGAGGCATTAAGGTGAATTACATAAATTAACAAAAAAAAATCACGTTTGGGTCACCAATTTGTAGAGGAATTAAGGTGAATTACATAAATTAACAAAAAAATCACGTTGGGGTCACCAATTTGTAGAGGCATTAAGGTGAATTACATAAATTAACAAAAAAAAATCACGTTTGGGTCACCAATTTGTAGAGGAATTAAGGTGAATTACATAAATTAACAAAAAAATCACGTTGGGGTCACCAATTTGTAGAGGCATTAAGGTAAATTACATAAATTAACAAAAATATCACGTTGGGGTCACCAGTTTGTAGAGGCATTAAGGTGAATTACATAAATTAACAAAAAAATCACGTTGGGGTCACCAATTTGTAGAGGCATTAAGGTGAATTACATAAATTAACAAAAAAATCACGTTAGGGTCACCAATTTATAGAGGCATTAAGGTGAATTACATAAATTAACAATGTAATTTATACAAATAAAGTATATACGTTTTATTTATCAAACATCAGAAGGTATATAGGATTTAAAATTTTGTGCAATGGTGAGGTGAGTCCAGAAATATTTGGGTTGAAATGTTTTCAGTCCATGTTAAATTATTGCTACTGTGTGAGTATAAACAGTTAAGTGTGTGTGTATTTTCTTCCACGGGTTGTTTTAGGTAGTGTTTATTTCACATAGAGCATGTGTACAGTGTTCAAAATGTTATGTCATATTTCTTTTGCAATGACAATTTGTCGATACAGGTCTGGACTGGACTGGACTGCTGATAATTTGTGTTATTTGTTTATATAGTACGGGCTCGGCTCCCAGTGGGTTTGCGGCACATTTTTAATGTTTTTTTTTTATTGTATCTGGTGAAGATATTTTTTAACGCTTCTTATTGGTTGAAAAATATATATTTTCTTCCATTCATTTTATTTTAATTTAGAGCCGATTTTATACCAAAATATGAAACTCCTTTCTTTTATATTTCGGAAATTTTGAGGTTAGCATTGATAATTTGGATTATTTGGACTACTGTTTTCATCTTGGATGTTATTCTCGCAACGTTTCAGCCGATGTAACCTCTGGCCTTCTTCAGGTACGTCTTGTCGAACTTGTGAATTTTTATGTTGAATTCTGATTCCCAAGTTCGACAAGTTGGTCAGAGGTTACATCGGCTGAAATGTTGTGAGAATAACATCCTAGATAAAAACAGTAGTCCAAATTATTCAAATAATACAAAATCCTTTTTTTTTTAAATTAATATTTTTCTAGCATTTGCAAAAACATGACAACAACCAAGATGGGGATAACCGTTTTAAACTTGTAAATTTGTTTTGTTGCTTTTTTAAAAAAAAAATTGTGCTTCTGCTGTTTCACAATGACATTAAAATATTTACAGAAATGTATAAACTTTGTTATTATGTACTTACGTGTTAGCTGAAAATAAGATTGTACATAAAAATTTACACAAATTCATCCAGTATTTATTAAATTATAAGAAAACGAAAAAAAAAAAAAACGATTTTACATATTGTTAGATATTTGTAACAAGGGAGATAACTAAAAAAATTTTTTATTACCAATTTAGCAGAAAAGCAAAAAATCCAAAAAAATATGAATTATCTCCCTTGCCCCTTGGCGACCCAGGATAAAATCGAGCGATTGAAAGATACAAGATGGCGAAATCCGATAAAAATCGTTTTTTATTTTTAATTTAATAAATACTGG
This sequence comes from Sepiola atlantica, assembly GCA_963556195.1. Classification (NCBI taxonomy): domain Eukaryota; kingdom Metazoa; phylum Mollusca; class Cephalopoda; order Sepiida; family Sepiolidae; genus Sepiola; species Sepiola atlantica. The sequence continues at coordinate 214,083 of OY744534.1, read as the reverse complement.
ATGAATTTGCGTAATTTTTGGTGTACAGTCTTCTATCAAGCTACCACGTAAGTACATAACAAAGTTTATACATTTCTTTAGCTATTTTTTTAAATACAACAGAAGCAATAAAAAATTTTAATGAAAAGTTAATTTTTTGTTTCTTTATTTATCTTTCCAGCAATATTTTCTACTTAAACGTTTCAGAGGCAGAAAACCAATAAAGATGCTGACGCCCAAAATCGGATGACAGCACCTGAGGAGGCGGAGGATTCAACGAGCAGGCTGTATTTTAAGTGCGCATCAATCATGTCAGGGGCAGACCTCACCCTTTTTTTTTTTTTTCACTCTTTCTGTTTCTATTCCTTTCTATCAACTTGGCCTCCTGCCATTTATTCCTTCCTTCTCTCTCTCCCTCTCCATCGACCAGAGGACTCGTTACAGCTAGCACTGCCAGTCGACCCTCGTTGACTTCTTTTTACCTCGTCATATTCTGCTGCTGCTGTTTTTGCTGATGACGCACTTTGGAACGGTTATCAGTGAGGCTGGGCGAGCGACTCTCCCCAAACTCGCCTTTTCTTTTTCGCAGTTCCCTATCAGCACACAAACACACACATCGTTCAAAACAGGACCTTCACCAGAACAAAAAAAAAACTACACACGCAGACACACTATTTTCGCAGTTTTTTTTTTCTTTAGATCAGAAAGTAAAAACAAGTATAAATAATTTTCAGTTGTAAAATTAAAATCGTCATTTATTTCAATTATCATTCCCTTTTTTTTTTTTTTAATGGGATTTGTTCATTTTTTGGTCCCAAAAGTAAAATTGACCCAACAGAACAAAAACTGTCCCGCACCCTTTTTTTTTCTCCTATTTTCAATAATTTGCGGATCCTGCAAATCTTTTTCTTTGGCTGAAATACAGAAATACAGATTATAACTGACCATTTTGAAACCTGCTCAAGTTGTTCCATTCTCTTTATTCTTTTTTCAAAAGAAAAAAAAAGAATTGTTCTTTATTTTTTTTTTTCCTTATTTTCATTCGTTCGTTCTTTTTTTCAATGGAATTAGTCCAAATAATCCAGCCGTTTCCTCTTGTGGGTTTCAAGAAGAACCCTAAAACTCTGTCCTTACAGGGAGAATAACTAGAGAAAAAAAGATCCTGCAGGCAGTCTCCCTTCCTCTTCACACAAACTGCCATACAATGAATCCCATGAACGGGTAGATGCAAGTGAGGTTTTTATATTGAGATTTCGACAAAAGAGCAGAAACTCTCAGAATATATTTTTCAAACAAAGAATTTTTGGAATAAGAGGGATTTAAAAAAAAAAAAAAAAAAAAAAAAAAGCCCAAAATGTTCCTGCCTCGAGACAATCTTTAAACAACAGAGTGCCTCTCTCTCTCTCTCTCTCTCTCTCTCTCTCTTCTCTTCTTCCTATTATTGTCTCTTCAATTTTTATTAATTACCGGCCTTCCGAGAGTTACTGCCCCTTAAATTTAGGTCGAGTTATCTCCCCTTTCCTGATAAGGTCTGATAAAATAACCCGTTCAGTTCTTCGACAATGCCGGTGTATAGAAGAAAATGTCTGTTTTCCTTTCTTGGTTTAGAATCACAACTAAACCATGATACTTGACTTGTCTATAAACTGACGAATGACAAGTAATTTCTGACTTAAAGTTTAAGGGCTTTAAAGTTAATTCCGAATAAGAAAATGCAACCAATTAGAAACAAGTTAGCCATTTATTTATTACTAATAGATAAAAAATGGTTAACGGAAGGCTATGAGGTAAACAAGTCAGCCATTTTTATCTACTATTTATAAGCAAGTGTACACCCGCCGTAAAAAAATAAAATGGAGAAAAAAATTAGGCTTCGCCAATGTTCGCACTAATATTTATATTTATATAAAATAACGTCTCAATTGGTGAAGTTAAAAAAGAAATAAAATTTAAAATACGTCTCAAATTGAAAAAAAAAAAAAAGAAAAAAAAGAAAGAAAAAAACGTATCAATTTTTATAGAGAGAATAAAAGAATGAAAACGTCTCATTATGGAAATTTGGTGAAGAGTTTTTGGCGCTCCTGTATAGAACGTAACTGATCTAAGGGAGATAACCCCGCATTTCTTACACGCCGCTATTCCGAATTCGTAGATGCTGAAATTTTGGCATGCAAGGGAGATAACTTTTTTTTTTATCGTCGCAAATATATGTTACGGTCTTTGACATATTAATAAAATAAAATGCGACTGTTTTTGTAAATGTCACAAACTTTATAACAATTATGAGATGTTTTTTTTGTGACATGTAAATAAAAGCGCTTAAAAGTTATCCTTGTGCCATTTAAAAACGCAGACTTTATTAAAAAACTGCTGTCGCATTTTCTTTCTTTGTGTTAAAAGACCGTAACATTTTTTTCCAGCGATTTAAAAAAAAAAACAAAAAAAACAGGTATCTCATACCAGCGTCTACGAATTCGGAATAGCGGCGTGTAAGAAATTTAGAGTAATCAGATCGGTTACGTTCTATCCATGAGCGCCGAATTTTTTTTTCTAATTCATTTCAGACAGCGAGAGGGTTGTCTGACTTGCTATTTACTTCTTCCCGTCCCTTAAATACTTTAAATGGTTTCATTCGACAGTTTTTTACTTGCTAACTTTTGCGTGACGAATATATATATATATATATATATGTATATATATATAATTATATAATTATATATATATATATATATATATATATATATATATATATATGTATATATATATAATTATATAATTATATATATATATATAATTATATAATTATATATATATATATATATATAATTATATATATATATATATATATATATAATTATATATATATATATATATGAGAGAGAGATAGAGTGCACGTTTCTCTTTATTATAGAGTGGAGGGTAAAAAAAAAATGGATGACGTGTTTACATCATAACAATTCTTCAACCATTTTTTTTTTAAATCTATTAATAATAGATAAAAAATGGCTTGTTTTGACTCATCTTATTCTAAATTAAGTTTGAAGCCTTTAAACTTTCAGATAGAAATACATTTCCTGTTTGAATTAAAGTTTGACGGCAAAAGTCAAGTAGTATGGTTCTCTTGTGCTCCTCAACCAAAAGAAAAGGCACATTTTCTCCTGAGCCAATGTTATCTCAAAAAACAGTCATTTCTCTTCATTTTTGGTGTTTGCTTTGAATAAACTTCCCTTTTTGTTATGGCCAGTTTGAGATTCATTTTTTTTTTTTTTGCGCAGGATGCCAACTTTCGGTTCGATTGTACTAGAAGGGCCTCTAATTGGGAGTGGTTGTTCTACATTCCAATTAATCTAATGATAGGCTGTAATTAAAAAAAATGGCGCTTTTTCGTAATGTTCTACCACTTGTTGTTCTCAACTTTTTTACTGACCATTTTTTTTTTTCGATATACAATTACCTATCATGTCACTAAAGAATTCTGTGCTTTTTGGGAAAAATATTTTTCAAATACTTTTTATTTTAGGAGGGGGGGATCAGTTTCTTATATAAAGTTAATGTAAGCTGATCCCCCTCTTTTTGAACATCGCAAATTTAAAAAATTCTTTTTTCTGTTTACAATTACCTATCATGTCACGAGATAATTCCGTTTTTTTTTGTTTTTTTTTTTTTCAAATATTTTAAATTTTAGTAGGGGGATCGGATTCGTATATAAATTTAACGTAAACTGATCCCCCACTTTTTGACCATCACAAATTTTTCCAAAAGTTTCCAGACAACCCGGAATTCTCCAGCGACACGATAGGTAATTGTACACTGAAAAAAAAAAAAAAAAAAAAAATTTGGCCTGTAAAAAAGGTGAAAAAAAAAATGGGCGAACAAACAACGAAGAAACAGCATGCAACATGGTCAAAAAGTGGATGATCAGTTTACGTTAAATTTATATATTTAGGAGGGGATCCTAAAAAAAAAATTTTTAGAAAAATATTTTTCCCAAAAAGCACGGAATTCTCTAGTGACATGATAGGTAATTGTACACCGAAAACAATTTTTTAAAAGTTGGTCAGTAAAAAAGTTGAGAAAAACGGATGCTGGAACGTTACGGAAAAGCGGCAAAAATTTATCCGACTCCAAAAGTTAATCAACAGACAACATCGAAGTTTCAAATGAAAATCCCTTTTATTAATCTGTCGCTGGAAAAGGAATCAAGATGGCTGATGGTCAGTCTTTATAATGTGCGGCCTGCAACCCTTTCTGGTCGATGTACTGGCTTCACGTACCGCCAGCAGGAAACAAAATAACGAGAACGCTGCAAGAAGTCTGGCGATGTGTGTTCCTACACCAGAGCTTCTGATTAGCTGTGGGGAGGGGGCCAATCACTCCAGTGGTACACAACTCTATTTACATCAAAGCAAAGTCGTGCATAATACAATTAGAATGTGTGACTGCTACAGGATGTTGGAATATCTCGTCCATTTCGCAAAATGGTATTTTTTGTTCTGAAATAAAAATTTTATTTACTTTTTAGCATATATAAAATTTGACTTTTATTTAAAACTAGTAGGGTTATCCGGCATTGCCCCGGGAACACGAGGTAAATCTTACTGTAAAAAAACACGAAACAACTAATCTTACCACAAAAAAAAAACAAAAAAAAACAATACGCAAGTTAAATTTTACTTTAAGACTTTTACTGTGCGACTAAAGTTTTACAAAAAAAAAATTGTATTTTGCTCATATTTTTTAAAATCTTTGAATAATTAGTCAATCTTGCTATAGTTCGCCACCTCGAATATCCTAAACTCCTTTCTGTCCAACAGTATCGATTTAGGCAATCCCGTTCTATTGCAAATATCGTAACGGTCATCTCTGAACGCATATATCACACACTGGATAACGTATGTGAAGCTAGGTGTTAGAGCTTGATATATCCAAAACATTTGATAAGGTCTTTTTAAGAAACTTTATTCGTACGATATGACTTGACAAATATTTAATAAAATAAAATCTTTCTAAACAAAAGAAAGATCCAGGTCGTCTTAAATGGTCGGACAACTAAACAACATGGCGATAATGCGAATGTAATACATGGGTCCATCCTTGGACCATTATTATTCTTGATTTTCATAAACGATATCCCTAATGGACTCGTATCCGTGATGGGTGTATTTGCTGATGACATCACAAAATGTTCTCGATATAGGAGCAAATCAAACTCTATACAGGGTGATTCATAAGTCACTTAGCTATTTAAAATGATTACCATATGAAGCACAAACATACTATGAACTTTTGATGATTGTTATCTTGCTCTCTAATTACTGCTATTTGTTATTTTAAATGTTTTCGTTGTGAACAGAAAGCCTCCTTCGCAGAAAACCATAATCAATCAAATATGCTACAAAGAGTCGTAAATTCCTTGCAAAAAAGAATGGAGCTATGCATGCAGAACGAAGGTGGAAATTTTTAAAATTTGCTGTAATTTTAAACTCCCATCAATGAATTTGTTGAATAAACTTTCTGTTTTGTATTACCGTATTTTTTAACTTTAGAATTTCAAAAGTAAATAGCTAAGTGACTTATGAATCACCCTGTATATCCACGGCAATGGCTGAATCCTTTGATAATTTTTACTCAAAAAATGAATCAATCTGCTCTCGTTTTCTCTACTGAATTTGTAAATAAAACATTTGTGTCTCCGTAGATTAATTCCTATTTTAGTAAAAAAAAAAAATTATTAAGTACAAGGGAATATTTTTTTGTGTGTCTATTTAAAGTGAAAGAAATTTTTTCCTATATATTTTTTTTTTTTTTAATTTTTTTTTAAAATTTTTATTTTATTTTTTATTATCGATTATTAAGATTAAGCCTCCTCTTCTTTGCTCATAAAATTAAATATACATACATGATTATTGAAGTGAGCCGGACACACGTATGTTCACTTTTATTATATAGATTTGTACCCGTCATCGCTATTTTTGTTTTCTGATAAGTTAGTTATTAAGTTATCGGCTAGTACGTTTTAACCGCGTCATTTTTTACTTTTAATTTCAAAAAGTTGTGTTAAAACTTGTATTTTGTATTTTGTATAAAAAGAATGTTCAAAGTTGTCAAAAAGGTTTTTTGTGTAAAAAAAAAAATTTTAAGTAAAAAATATTTTTGTTGGAAAAATGAGATGGTCGCAAGCGATTGGATCATTTAATTAACCACAAGGTAAAACTTGCCAATCCAAGAGCATTCATTTCTATTGACTAGAGGTAGCCGGGTTCAATCTTGGTGCTGGGCAGTAAATAAACTAATAAAGGTTCTCTTATACAGAACGCATCGCGTTTCCGTGACTTCATGTCGTCAACGTTCGGGCAGGTCTCGGAAGCGCCCGAGAATTGACGAGGCGAAAACTGCCCAACGATAAATTGAAGACTGGTAGACGATAAATTCAGACGAAGAAAATCAAAGTATATATAAAAATTAAAAAACGAACAACCCATAGATAAACAACTGTTATTAATGTTTTTTTTCTCGTTTTTAAAGAAGTTTTAGTTGGTTGAAATTTAAAAAATGAAACTGGTTTTTCACTTTTTTTTTTTTTTTTGAATTGTGTCGTTTATTCATTTTAGATTTTGAATCAAGTAAACTCACGTACAATTATTCCATAAAGAGAAAAAAAACAAACAAACAAACAAACAAACAAACAATAAGGCTTGAAACAATTGTCAGAGAAAGAAATTATTAATTAGATTTTATTTTTGTTTGTTTTTTTGTCGAAGGAACTATTGTTAATCAAATGTTTTTAAATAAAATGTTTTTTTGTGCACCGAAAAGTTTCAAGAGATGATTTTTTTTATATATATAAAAAAACGACGAAACAACTAACCAATTTTTTTATTTTTTTATTTTTTAATGTTTTTTCTTTTTAACATTTTCTTGATTAGGGGTTAGGGTTAGTTTTTCGCTAGAAGTGACTGTTGCTAACAGAACTCAATGAGTCCTTCAGGATATTCAACGCGCTGACACAGATTGTAGAAATTCTTCTTTTTTTTTTTAACGTGCTGCAGATTGTAGAAATTAATTTCTTTCAAAAAGTTATCGTCTGCTTGCAACCTAATTGTCTAATGCCTGCTGCAATCTGATTGGTCAATAGTTTTGTCAACTCTCGAGCATTTCCAAGATCTGCCCGAATGTTGACGAAGCGAAGTCACGGAAACATGGTGCGTCATCTATAAGAGCACCCTACTAAATAATCAGCGCTATCACTTCTAACAATTACTATTATAAGTTTGATCCTTACTAGGTGACCTTGTAGCAGCCTAAAGCAAGCGTTGTAAGTATCATATAAGGTCTTTTAGCGTTAAGAAATGATTATCAAGCTAATCTCAAAGATCCTCACTGAGTGCCCTACTCTGTTGGCCTTGAGCCAGGCAGAATTGAGATGAGGAGGCAGACAGCTAATAAGAGAGACCCTTTTTTCATTAAGTCAGATTGAGCCCTCTTCCTCATTATCACCTACTGCAAAGTTCTTTGAATGGCGCGGTTATCGTTGATTGAAGAGAACCGACTGGAGAGACACCTTCGACACAGAATCCGTGTAAACTGCGGCAATATTGACCTTTTGGCTGGGATCACAGTGTAGTATCTGTTCCGATGGATACTACACCCCATCGACCGGTGTCGTCTTGGCCTTCGGGTCTTGATTCCGCCGGTCTGTGGGTTTGTCTTGTGCAGTTCTAGGAGGTCTATCCTCCCAGGCTTTGCCTCCCCTCTTTGGGGAGGAGTAAGTTTATTGCTTACTGCCTGAGGTGCCCCATACCGGGGAATGCCGACGGGGCTGCCCAGGCATTTTTTGTAAGCCAGAGTGCTTACCTTCTCGGGCGCTGGCTTTTCAAATCCCACTTTCCCGACCTTGTGTCACATCTTACCACTGTGGGAGAAAGATAAATAAAATTGATCTTTAATTACTTTTCCTTCTGGCAAAACCGATGGAGCGGTCAGTTGAGAATCTAGATACTGACCGTAAAGTCCGACCTGGAAAATATCTCCGGACAAATTTATGGAATCCAATGCTGGAATAGGGAATCGCTTGACATCAAGATGCGATGAACCATCCAGGCTAAGATGGAGTGATTCGTGTTGAGGGCGTGTTATTAGAAAAAGACAGCTCAAGCAAACCCCAACTCCCCACCCTGGGGGGAGTAGAGTCGCATTAGTCAGAAAACTACTCTACCTCACCATTACTACTTTGGGGAGTCTGATCCTCACTGGTTGACCTAATCTGTTGGCCTTGTGCTATATATGTCATAATCACGTTGACACACCGGTTTCCATTAGATCACCGAAGTTAAGTCACGTTGAGCCTGGCCAGTACTAAATGGGTGACCATTTGGGAACACCAGGTGCTGTATGTGGCTTGGAGAAAGTATGGGTACTACCAGGTTCTATCAGGTCCACAGAAAAGTTAGGACAGATAGAGTATGTAACAGCAAGCAAACTGGAGCAAAAGTCTCGGACGAATTATACTGATGAATATGTACTTATTTGCGCGCACGTGTCCAACGCTGAACTATAACATCTTTTCACCGTAAAACTGGAAACACATGAAAATAAACAAGTCTTACAAACATGTTCTAAGACAAAACAAAGCAAATTATAAAAGAGTAAAAATTCAAATAGGTTTAGAGAACTATGCGTTGCTTACCTCTATTTTTGCCAAGCTACTTGCCCCAGAGCCAACGTCTATCACAAGCGGAACAAACGTCCGACTCCCATGTTGACTGATTCGAAAAGACCGCCTCTGGACAAGCAGGCGGTGTAGAGGCACGACAGTTACCCTGTGCGCATGTCTTCCGGAAGAGGACGGTGCTGAATACAAAATGCCCCCTTCCTGAATTATGACCGGCCAACATGTGAAACTCCTACGTTTGCAGAGTATATTCCTGACTCCCTAAGGACATTCCTGGACGTTATGGGAAAACAAAAACAACAACAATATGTAGTTCCCTTATCGACTTATCTCTTTGTATTCCTCTGATAATAAGATTCCATTTTTTGAAAAGCCATGGCTTAAGGAAGGAAAAATAAATCTCCTTTATTTGAAAACATGTATATAGTAATGGTGAGTGATAGTAGCTTTCTATTTATGAGGAAAATCATAAAAGTTTGTCAAGTTTTACTCTGATATAGTAGTGATGGTTAAGATTTTTCGAAACGCGCGTACATGTGGATAAACATGGTTAAGTGTTGATTTTCGGAGCATGATTATAAAATATTATATCATAAATTTTTTAATCTACTGAATTATAATATCAACGCTCTGCTTGACATAACTTGTTAACCATTGAGCTTAATTTTATCTGCAGTATTTAATATATTCTGGGGATTCATAACATCTTATTGATGAATAAATTTTGTGTTATGCAATCTCCTGTGAATATTGCAATTGTTTTGGTTCCCTAACTTAAACTTTTCTTTATATATATATTAATATTAATTATTAATATTAATTATTAATATTAATTATTAATATTAATTATTAATATTAATTTATATTAATCTAATATAATTAATATGAATAGCTCTATTTACTGTTGAGCACTATTATATAAACCCGGTTGAAATTCTCTGGATTTTTATCCTGTGACTACATACTTAACCTGGATTATATATATATATATATATATATATATATATAGTAGAGAATGGTAGTTTGCTTGAAGCATTGCTGGGTATAGTAGTAGTAAGTTTTTGAAAGGCTGTGGGCAATGCAATTCCGGGTAAGATGCAAGTTGAAAGGAAAGGAACAAAAACAATAAAAATAAATCGAATACGATATAAGACTTACTATTTATTTTTCCTTTTTTTTCCTTTTTTTTTTTTTTTTTTCTTACATAACAGCAAGAGTGTTTTAGCTGTCCGGGTGATTAAAAATCACTATTTGATATTTCGGGAAAAGACATCCCTTTTTCAAAAATAATTAGACCAGAAGAAGAATAATATTTTATTCTTCTCCGACTGTGTAGAGAATAATACAAAACAAAATGGCTGCCAGATATAGACCGCAGCAAAAAAAAAAAAAAAAAAAAAAAACAGTTTCACAGAGAATATAAATTAAGTTAAGTTTTATTTTAATATTATGTTAAATATATGATTGGTGTTTAGAATATTATATTACACTAATATTCTAAACACCAATCATATATTCAACATAATATTAAAATAAAACTTAACTTAATTTATATTCTCTGTGAAACTGTTTTTTTTTTTTTTTTTTTTTTTTTTTTTTGCTGCGGTCTATATCTGGCAGCCATTTTGTTTTGTATTATTCTCTACACAGTCGGAGAAGAATAAAATATTATTCTTCTTCTGGTCTAATTATTTTTGAAAAAGGGATGTCTTTTCCCGAAATATCAAATAGTGATTTTTAATCACCCGGACAGCTAAAACACTCTTGCTGTTATGTAAGAAAAAAAAAAAAAAAAAAAAGGAAAAATAAATAGTAAGTCTTATATCGTATTCGATTTATTTTTATTGTTTTTGTTCCTTTCCTTTCAACTTGCATCTTACCCGGAATTGCATTGCCCACAGCCTTTCAAAAACTTACTACTATATATATATATATTATATATATAAAATATGAGACTAAAAGTATACTTGTAGAGAATTGAGCCTATAGTGAAATGATTTAAGCTCAATATACGAGATAGAGCAATTATAAAGATAAATGAAGGAAGAAAGAAAGATAAAGATGTGTGGATGACAAAGATTTTAATCTTTGAAAAGCCTGGCTTAAGGAAAGAAAAATAAACACGTTTTTATCGAGTACACCTTGCATTGAACAATCGAAGATGAAATAGATTTGTCATCTGCACATCTTTATCTCTCTTCCTTCATTTATTTATATATACACATATATATATATATATACATATATATATATATATATACATATATATATATATATAAGAAAATTTACCAGAACTATTCAATGTAAAAGCTCGATGAATGTTAACATTTAACAACAGAGCATAAACAATGGTATTTTAAATTTTAATAACAAAGTTTTTATTCATATTTTTATTTGCCGAATTAAAAAAAAAAATTCAGTGTAACTTTTGACAATTGTTTCGCGCAGAAACGAACAACCAGGAATCGACACATAATTACGAGAATCTTTCGTTTATACAGCTCATCAGAAGATCGTCATATTTTTTGATCTTTTTTAATTCAACAAGTAAAAATATGAATAAAGACTCGGTCATTAGAATTTAAAATACAATTGTTTACTTATATATATATATATATATATATATGTTAATTGAATGACATGATAAAATGAGAAATTAATCAGATTTTATTGAAGTTCAAAAACAAAGAGTGATACTGAAAAATTTTGAACTTGAATAAAATCTGATTAATTTCTCATGTTATTATGTCATTAAATTAATATTATTGCTCTATACACTATATTGAGCTTTGTTTTTTATCCTGATAGTCTACTGGTTAAAAATATTATTTATATCTTTAAAGTATTATCTTATTCTCTCTCTCTCTCTCTCTCTCTCTCTCTCTCTCTCTCTCTCTCTCTCTCTCTCTCTCTTTTATATATATATATATATATATATATATATATATATATATATGTTTTCAGGTTCGATTATTTTCGATAGGATTCCGAATCAGAGAGCTCTATGTCCGTTCAAACAGAGCATGAATACGTTATGAGGTTTAAAAAGACTAAAACACATCCGAGGAGACCTAGTTAAGGTCGAAATAACTTATAATGTGTGCAATCCGAATGTATATTTAGTCTTTTTAAACCTCATAACGTATATATATATATATATATATATATATATATATATTATCACTAAATTGAAAAAGAATGTCAGGTTTTTTTTTGTTTTTTTTTTAGTCAAAATTGAAGTGTATATTTGATTGAATAATTTTCTTGTCTGTACAATTAATCTACCAATATCAAAGATGGCATCATATACTGTGCGTGTTGCTTAGTGCCCAAACTAGTGCTGACTGCAGTACTAAGTTTGTTGGGTTTCTACCCTAACCTTAACCCTAACAAAAAAACATGCCGCAACTCTCACTGAATTTTATTGACTGAATTCGAAACATCGATCGATGTCGATTAAAAAAGCAAATTTTTTAATGTAAAAATTTTTTGTAGTTTTTTTTGTTTTTTAAACGAAAATAATGTTTTTTATAACATTTTTTTTTTTTTTTTTGTAACAAGAATAAGAAAAAAATATGCCCTTGACACTTCAATTGTTGACTTTTCTGGCAAGATACTAAATTTAAAAAAAAAATTTGTTTCCCCCCCCCCCCCCTCGATGGAGACAATGATAGGGTATATATAACTGGGCTTTCCTCTTTTTCTTCCCTCCTTTTTTTTCTTCTAATATTCTAAATGAGAACATAAGTCTGCCGTGTGACTGCGTACCTCCGCCTGACAAAGTAAGTTGAATTTCCGTCAAAATGGCAAAATTGACCGCGCTTTTCAAGGTTAAAGGTCAAGGTGATATAAGACGTGGGGCTTCATTGGCAACAATATTTTATCTTTTCCGTGACCTTTGACCTAGATATCCCTAAATTAAATCCGTTCTAAGTAAGACCATGGCTGATATTTTGACCAAGTTTGGTGACGATTGGTCAAGCGATGTCGATGCTAAACTGTACACAAACAGACATAATGACAGATTCGAGTGAATACATAACCTCCTAACAAAGGTACTCAAATCATCTATGCATGAAGACATGGGTGTCCGCTTATATGAAGGCACGGGGTGGCAAAATGGGACATTTGCTCACCCTGTGTCCTTTAAACAAACCTTTTTACCTTTTGGCCCTCACTCGATACTCAATTAAACAAACAACAAAAAAGCACCCAATAAATTCTACTTTGTGCCAGAATTTGCACTTTCTATGATCAAACGCACATTATATAGTGCTTAGGAGGGAAAATTCTGTCTGTTTGTACAAATGTGTTTTTCTGGCAAAATATTTTTTGCACACCCAGAATTCAACTTTTTTTTTTTTACTTCAGGTTCTCTCACAAAGTGTTACATGTTAAAAATAAAATTAAAAAAACCAGCAAACTTGGATGTAATTTTCACTTGTGAAGAGAATAAAAAGCGGAAGGATACCTAATTGTGCTAAGAAACTTTGGCAATAAGATATATTGTTGAAAAAAAAAAAAAAAATTTTTAAATTTAAAAAATTAGTAGTGCTTCCTTACTATTCGACCCCCATGAAGATAGGATAGTATTTTTTTTTTGGGGGGGGGGGGGGGGGGTACAATTTTTGGAGTGAATATTCAATAATCATAAATTCATACAATTTTTAAAAATAAAAATAAAAATAAATAAAAATTATATGATTACAGGTGTCACTAATTTTTTTTTTTTGTGTGTATTTGTTCACAGCCGAGAAATCGAACATAAACATGATACAACTAAAAACTTTCACCAAACGCATTAAAATTTAACTTTCTACCAACCTGTATACTTTTAATGTTCTGAAACGGTTTTACATTTTTTTTTTAAATTTCAAAATAAGTTTCAGTATCTCGAAGTTGAACGAAAAATATATCAACAGCCATGGTTAATTTTTTTATTGTCTGAAGAAATATTATTTTGATTTGAAAAAAAAAAAAATAGATAAATAAAAAAAACTTTAAAAGAGTTTCAGAATGCTGAAAGTATACAGGTTGGTAGAAATTTAGATTTTATTGCGTTTGGTAATAGTTATTTGTTGTATATTTTGTTTCTTTTTTCTTTTTTTTCCTCACGATTTCTCGACTGTTAATTATACTGCCTGATTACCACTTGTTTTATCAAAATGTACTGAGGTTATTGGACAATTCAATCCAAAAATGTTGGGGGTTTTTTCTAAAAAAAAAAAAAAAATAAAATAAAAAAAAAAAATTAACTGTTTTTTCATGGGGAAGTGATTGTAGAGAAACACCAAAGCATTTATTGTTTCTTTTTTTTTTTTAACTAATGAATCACCATTTATCAAGGCCAAAAACTACTTGAGGATAAAGGTTAACAAGATGGAATGGATTATCGGTTTAATGATGAAGAAGAATATGAGAGGATTGCAAGTGAACAGTGGAATGACGTGACCATTTTCGTCATGAAACGATGAAGACAAACCAAATTCCACGTTGGTTACCCCTTTTCAGGTTCAGGGAGTTTGCTGTGATGAGATTTATACAAGTAAAAGAAAAAAAAAAAAAAAATTTTTTAAATCGACACTCAGAGATTTTTTTTTTAATTTTTAATTTTTTTTTATTTTTTGTTTTTTATTTTTTTAAATATTTAAAAAAAAATTTTTTTTTAAATTTGTAATTTTTTAAAATATTTTTTACTTTTAATTTTTTTTGTTTAATTTTTTAATTTTTTTTTTTTTAATTTTTTTTAATTTTTAAGCAATTGTTGCTTAATTTTCATTGTTGTATTTTCCAGACATGTTTTTATTTTTATTTTTTTGTTTAGGAAAAATAATGAATTCAACTTGAAATTGAGGTATGCCCACTAAAAAACAACGTACATTCGTATGAATCCGAATGGTACAACGTTTTTCATTGGCTTGATTCTTTTGTTGGCAAATCTAATATCTAATTATTTTATTATTGTAGAATTTTAGCAAAAAAGTGTTCACACATTTAATATAAAGTTAAATTGGTGAAAGTTTAGTATAGTTAACAGCGCAAAAAAGGGGAAAACAAACAAATAACTTGTACCAAACGCAAGAAAATTTACTTTTCTACTTAGCTGTATATTTTTCAAGTGTGTAAACTGATTGCAAGATTTATTATCTATGAATTTGTTATTGTCACTTTTATTCTATCGGCGATTTTATTGGGGAGGTGGTTGCTGATTTCAGGCGTAAAACATTATTATTATTATCTTTTAAGCCTGAAATTGGCGACAACTATTCATAAAAAGTAAATCTTAGAACCAATTTCCACACTTGAAAAGTATACAGGTCGGTAGAAAATTAAATTTTCTTGCGTTTGGTACAAGAAGGTAGGTAGAAAATTAAATTCTCTTGCGTTTGGTACAAGTTATTTGTTGTATATTTGTTTCCCCCCCCCCTCCATTTTTGCTTGGTTAACTATACTATTTTTTCGGTGTTAAATTATAGTGAAATTTTCTTTAGCCGAAATTCTCCCAAATATATTCAGTAAATTGAAGACAATTGGACGACTAATGTTTAAAGCAGCCAAAACGTAAATTGCGTCTGAATTAGCATCATCTTTATAGAATCAGGTACTCACAGAAGGGACCACATGAAGGTTGCCAACGTCCATAAGTTAGTCTGTGTTGTTATCCACTTCACCAGCGCCACCACCTCCCATGCCTGATACGTGATAAGACAAACTGACTTTGTGAAAATTGCTGACATCATGCCATCACCTTTCTCCAGGCGATACGACATTATTATTCTCCGAGATCTTTATCCCGTACGATGTAGAGAAGATCTTCGTTATTTTTGTTAACGCAAGATGTCAAACTTGGCTGATTCTCAGGAGGAACACTTTTGAATCTTTTATGGGACGAGCGCCGATTTCCAGGCAACTCGGGCTTTGCGCAAACTTGGGCATCTGAACTTACAACCTTGAGTATTTGAATAATTATTTTACATAAATCCTAAATAAAATGCAAACGGATAAATAACAGAAATGCTCAGGACAATAGGGAAACCACCGAGAAGACGGCGTGATAACGTATGTTCCTGGACTTCCACGTAAATCGGCCGGTTAAACAAAGTAGTCTTGGAGATAGGAGGTCTTGGAGAGAGTTAAGGAATCGTATTTTGCAGGATGTCACGAAGGAATGGTGGAAGGGTGCAGAAGGAGAGTTAAACCACCAAGAAGACGGCGTGATAACGTATGTTCCTGGTCTTCCAGATCAATCAGTCAGTTAAGACATGATGGATCGTATGCTGCAGGATGCGGAGAAAACGTTCGTTGATGATATGATAATACTATTTCTGATTGTGTCGTCACAAAGAACAATTAGAATTGAGCAAAGTTCTACCCGGACCGCCATCCTGTGACGCAAGACGAAACAAAACATTGATGATACTTGTTTGGTATGGCAATATGCCAATCCGCCAATCGACACCTTTTTTGGCAAAGTAAAACTGAAATTTAAAATGGTTCTAAGCAGAGGTCTTGTGGGGCCAACTCCTTGATTGCATGCCCCAAAGACCTAAGTACAAGTACAAGTCCTAGTACTGAGAAATATTATGAGAAAGGGAGATAGTTTGAATATGGTTGGATGACACCCCAACTTTAATCTGGATGCCCAGGGCCACCGCCCTGTCAGCCTCCCACTTTGAACGCCACTGGTTCTTTTATTTCTAGATTTCTAGAAATCACCATCTTTATATAAAAGCAAGAATTGGGCTCCGGGAAAGTCCCTTACTTTAAAAGTTAATTGTTTCGAATAAAAAATAAAATTTAAATCTGTCTTTAAAAAAAATAAGAAAAAAAAAAAATTTTATTTTATTTTTTAATGGTATTTTTTTTTTATGGTATTTTTTTTATGGTATTTTTTATTTTTTTATGGTATTTTTTATTTTCTGTCTCTGCTGGAATTTTTTTACTGTTTTTTTGTTGTTTTTTTTGTTTTGTTTTTATTGTTAGTTTTTTTTTTTGTTTTTTTATTCCTTTGACAACAAAGTTTTAGTCTTTTTCAGGAAAAAAAAAAAAAATCATTTATTATCTCTTACGAACTGTAGTTGAGCTTTTAAATACCCCGCTGGGCATATATCTATAAAGCCCTGCCCATGGAGCCCCCTCCTCTTTTGTACATAACGTCCCCCAACCCCAAATCATCATTGTATCATTTACAATCTGACAACTACTATTACATAGAGGGCGGCGCATGGTATGTGCGTGCGGCGTGTGCACTCTCACAGCCCGGACGATGTTTCTGAAATAAGCAAAGGCCAATTGTACATTCCTGTAACCGTTTTTAAAATGTAACAGCCAGAAATAAAAAAAAAAAGAAAAATAAATACTTTCTCTAAAGATTTGTCTTATGGTTGTTTTTTTGTCTGTAAGAAAATCGAATGTTTTAAGAATTGGGTTTGATGACAAACATGATAAAAACAAGCTGCGCATGCGTGGTCCCCCTCTGTATGTGACTCGATGTGGCGAGTGTAAAATGCAATAAATTTGGGCAATTTGGGGCATTTTTGAACCAGAATTTTTCTGAGGTCAAGGATGCTCATTTTATATCCAGAACAATTGCCTCTACATTTTGGCCAAGTTTCAGAGAGATTGAATGGATGGATCAAACGTTATGGGAGAAAAGGGTCATTTTTTGCCATTTTGGGGGCTTTTGACCCCCTGGGGGCACGAACCAGATTTTTTCCAAGGTCAGCGATACTTATTTTCTATTAGGAACAATTGCCTCCATATTTTGGCTAAGTTTCAGAGAAATTGAATGGATGGATGAAAAGTTATGGGGTAAAAAATGTTATTTTTTGCCATTTCGAGGCCTTTTGACCCCCTGGGGGGGCTAACCAGATTTTTTTTCAAAAATCGGAGAATGTCACTTTCTAACCTGACCAAAGTTACAACTTCATGCAAAATTTCAGAGAAATTCAATGGATGGTTGCGGAGAAAAATACGGATGGACAGAAATGCCTCAAAACATAGGTCCCCTGATTTTATAAAGGGGGGGGGGGACAAAAAAAAACAACAAAAAAAACATGAAAATAGGATAGTGAGGTAGAATTTTTCTGAAAATGAATTCCGATCATATTGCGTAGATTTCATTATTTAAACTATGTGTTTCGATATATATTTTAATTTAAGCGTGTTTTGCATTGAAGCCATCATGTTTTTTTTATGGAAATCGCTCCAGTCAAAGCATGAAGCCACTTGATGTAAGGAGCTTAAAAAAAAAAAAATACCACTTGAAGGTCAGAACCTAGCAACGATAAGATTCCGAACCAGAAAACAGCAATTCTTCACCCTTTGTCAGAAACATCGCTCATGAAATGTGAGGACAAAAGGGAAGCGAGTATTTTTAATTTTTTAAAAATTGGTTTCAGAATGTATTATAATAAATTCTGAAACCAATTTAAAAAAAGAATTCTGTTATTTTCAACAATGTTTTCATAAATGAAAGAATGCTGCCTAAATACATACACACACACACATATATATATATATATATATATATATATATATTTCTGGGTTTATATAAAAATATATATATTTTTAAAAGATATATATTCCTTATAATATCATCCAAATTGGTTCATATTACAAGTTTAATGAAGTTATGTTTCTGACTTCAGAGCATATATACTGATTGGTTGCATTCTAATGACCAAAGAAAAAAAATCAGTCCACAATCATGATTTTTAAAAGTTTATTTTTTTATTTTGGCGAATGCTTATATTTTTTTGTTTCCGTCTTCCGAACATTTCACAATCTGTAAAGAAAAATATAGTCTTTAGTTTACCAGGCTGCTCATCAGAGACTTTCATTTAATAATTTTCATTTTCATTGGAATGCAACCAATCAGTACGTGTATATATATATATATATATATATATATATATATATATTGCTGTATCTAGTATATTAAACATTTTCTGATCACGATAGGTTCTAAGATAGATAAAGATATTTATTTATCTTTATAGCTTTATTTATATATATATATATATATATATATATATATCAGGGCCGGCGGGACAGTTATAAAAATGGGGGTGGTGGTTCCATTGCGCCCAGAATGCCAACTATGGGAATAAATTCAATATCTTGACTAAAAATGATCATCCGATAGTGGTTGAGAGCTCGTTAGAAGCGGAATAAAATTCTCTTGGTGATAAAAAAAGAAAAATTCAAAATATTAACATTTTTTGGCGTCTGGGATCAAATTACCTTATTTGAGCATATTGGGAAAAAAAAAAAAAATCACTGTTTGAGGCATATTTTGGTTTAAAATGATCGTCTGGTAGTGGTTGATTGCTCGTTAGAAGCGGAATGGAATACTCTTGGTGATAGATGAAGAAACATTTAAAAAAGTTCAATTTTTTGGCGTCTGGGCCCAAACTACCATATTAGGGCATTTTGGACAAAAAATACCTTTTTTGACATAATTTAGACATGAAATGATCTTCTGATAGTAGTTGAGGTCTTGTTGGAAGCATATTAGCAAGTCGCTTCTGGTGAAAAAAGAACAAACAGAAATTTCAATTTTGGGGGGCCTGGGCCCAAATTACCATATTTGGTCAATTTGGGCCAAATACACCATTTTGGACTTAATCTAGACATAAAATGGTTTTCTGACACTGCTTGATGGCTCATTTGAAACATATCAGCAAGTCGCTTCTAGTAAAAATGACAAAATTCAAGAATCAATTGGTTTATCAAATATTTAGAATACATAAAGTTAAAGTATTAACTGACAAGGTGCATATAAAAGTACAAAAGTAAAAAGTATAAAAGTTTAAATGTATGTATTGGAATAGCTCGTTGGAAGCGTATTAACAAGGCAGACTTGCATTGTTTCTCTGTTCTTCACTTCAAATTACGTTCATTGGACTTTCCTCAAAAGATACTGTATCGGTTGTTCTGTGGACAGAAGAACTGGAGGGAGGATGGAATGAATAACTTTGGATATTATGCGGATCCTCAACAATGCGAAAAAAGAATGTATCGATGCAATCCGAAAAATCACCAGTATGTTAATGGATGCACCATGTGCGAGTGGAGGAAATACAAATAATGGTCCGCTTTGCAACAGATTTTTCAGCCCTCAAAATCGCTTTTACGGATGTTCTCTCATCCGTAAGAGCGTCGATCGCGAAAATTTTGAAACGTTCACGAGTAACACCAACATCATCCTGATATCACCCAGTCTGTCACAAACAAATGTGTGCATGTGGAAGCATTGAAAACCTTGGGCATCGAGATAATGCTTCATCTCAGAATTGCCTTCGTCGATGAGAAGGCTAAACCATGGATTATGATAATCCCGAGCTACCATCAAATGTGTGCCCATAGTTCAAGTGGAATAACGGTAACTCGATTGCAAAACGGGGTGAGAGTCCAGTAGAGTCTTGGAACAAGCACGTTCGGTCTTTCCTAAGTGGTCCAGCTGCATTGTCTCGGCAACTGGCCATCAAGAACAATATTCATGATATACTTCGACGAATGTTAATGATGTCTCACCCTGAAATCGCTTCACGACGCCCCGACCTTACTGTAATATTTTTTATGAAACTGGACACACAGCAAGGTCAATCAGACATACCAAGTCGACTGCTTAAACTATGAAACAAGCTCAAATAGATTGATTGTATTTGATCAAGAAATTGTAGCCGCCATGTTGAATGATTAAATGTTGCAGGAACTGTGTTCGTTAATTTCATTCGATTAATTCATAGGTAGAAATAGAAATAACGTAATCTGATATTCGCGGAAAATCATAGGAGTGAACGGGAACGGTCATTAAGTCTTTGCGTATTGCTTTATATTATGTAGTAAATTAATACCAGGCAAATAATAAATAAGAACGGAGTCTTTTGTGAAAATTAAGCTGTGGTTATTAGTTCCCGGTGTCGATGAGTAGAGTGACAGTACAGAATTGTTAGGGAGAAAAGTTTTTGCTACCACCTATATGGAGTCGTAGATGGTGGGCCAAATGTAATATTTAGTGTTTGTTGGTGAAAAATAATGAAAATTAACTATAACACGCTCGAGTGAATAAGCGTAATGAATTGGTGATGGATGGGGTTATTTTCCTATTAAGCAAATATGTACAGGGGAAAAATTCTCTCTACTTTATATATAAAAAAAAAGAAAAGAAGAAGATTTTGTATAAAAACTCCTAATTCTGTTATTCCGGTTGATTGTCTGCCAAAAAAGGAAAGCAAATAAATTGTGATTCACAGCTAAACTAAAGAAATGCCAAAATCAGTTTAATTCAAGTTTCACGTGTTTTGCTTTGGGGTGTCGATTTTTTGGAGAAGAAAATGAAAGTCCCGAAAATATACCTATAGAATAGGCACCTTTAACAAAAACTCACCCATTTCGCTTGGTTTTCGCCAAATTTTAGATAAAATTGATTGTCGGTCTTATATTGTAATGATGACAACATAAGACCAACAATCAATTAATAGGTGAGCTAATTAGATAAAATTAAACACATGCATATCAACTTAATTATTGATGACCGCCGTCCATGTATATATATATATATATTGAAATTATGTTTGCAAAAAATATCTTGCAAACAAAGTATGTTAGCGGCTTAAATAAAAATACCAGGATAGGAAAAGCATTTAATCTAATTTTTTTTGGGGGGTGGGGGGTGGGGGGCGTGGATGGCTCACTATCTCAAATTTTAATTTTTTTATTTTGCTTTAAAGATAAAAAAAATAATTCTTACGCTGATGATTACACGTTCATGCGCAAAAGGGAGAAATGATAAAACTGTGTCGTAATATTTCACGTAAAATGTTATCGTTAAAATATTATAATAATATATATGAGATCATTTTATTTTTCTTGTGAAAATATTAAATAAGCGATGCTTTATTATCAAATGATAATATCCGATAATTCAGAAATTAATTTTTCTTTGAGTTATATCGATTTTATTAACACGGAATTTAGGGACTTTTTTTTTTGTAATATATGATCACTATATTCGAAAGGATTGTAGCAGTTACATGAAGTAACTATTTTCTGTCGATCTACGTGAATTGTGATTCGGCTTGGCGGTTATGTAATCATTGCTTCTTCATGAGCGGCTTGTATAGCACGTCTGCGTATAACGAGATTCGTGCACGACAAATCATCTTGGCGTTAAAGCCAGATCCCGTGATCAACATTAATCGTCAGTTTTCATGACTTACTCCTGTTGGAATCGGATCGTGTTCCCGACTATAAGCGAGTTCATAAAATCAAGCAATTGTTGCATGCAAAAACAGAGTAATAATTAACAAACAAAAGGAGGTAGTTCAAATAAGGTTTATTGAATGTGTGTGTATGTGGGATGATGACGTGTGTGTGGTGTATGTATGTGTGTCGATAGAAAACAGTTCTTGAAAAGAGTATGTGAAGAAATGAGTCCGGCGTGGGAAAGTCCTTGAAAACCGTATACAAAGAAAATGAGTTGAGAACTCTTACCGTTGTTGAACACGTGTTGACGGAGCGCTGGTGTCTTAGCATCGTTCAGCGAGGCCAATTGAATAGAGAAGAGAGTGATTTTCCGTTTACACCGGTTTTTATAATCAGAAGGGCAGATAACTCAGGTTTCGCTGAAAAGCCACACCAAACGGCCAAAAAGATAACTGCTACACTCCTAAATAGATATGATGTAGTTCGTGCTTTCTCTGCCGGGCCGACGGCAGAAGAATCGACGAACTCCAGGATAAATATTATTTCGTCTTATCTGCATTCCCTCAACTCAATGTATTATCTTCCATTTTGTTACCAAAATTGGTTGATTTCCTGCATTTTGGTGAAGGGAATGGTCAATTTATTTTTAATTTTTGGGGGATCGGCCATTCATTTTGGTCCCACAAACGAGATTAAAACAGCATTTGTATCTTAACAAAAGTAGTTTTAATTTTAGAGCAGTTTCGTTATGTTGCATTACCCGTTCTTTCGGGGTACCCGTTAAGGTCCAACAAGAATGACAAAGAACAGAACGTATATGAAAAAACTTTGGTTTTCTTTATTTGCCATTACCGGATGGTTTACGCCGGCAACGCACACATATTAAACAATCTTTTGACATACTTTTGTCTCATGAAAGTCTTTTTCTTGCTGAAGTCACAGACTTGGTTTACGCTAGAAACTCATTCGTATATACATCCGATTGGAAAGCAATTTGCTCTGCATTGTCTATCCGAGCATGAACTGAAGCAATTGTTCTACAAGCACTTTGATGAAGTACAAGTCAGGGGATTCCTTCACAATACCAACTTGCTTATCAGACGCATTTTTAGTCAACGGACACAAAAGTCTAACAACAAGACGGGCTTGGGTACCATAGTCAATAAAGTTTCATCGGTGCCATAAATATCGGTAAATTCGCATTCTTCCGGTACATCGATACTCCGATCACCAAGCGTTTCGGCTCTTCGCTTTTTTGGAACCGTCGTTGCTTAAGTCCCCTTTTGCACTGCGGAACCTTCGCTTTTTTTTAACAGCTATCAAGTCGCCTTTATTTCTTTCTCGACGTCCCACCCACAATGGACTCGTCCACGATTCATTTTTGCCACTCTTCATTATCTTACAGTTAGATTAATAATGTAATAGACAAACGATACATATTAATTAAATTTAAAATACCTATTGAAAATAAATTGCTTAAAAATAAGGTGAATGTACGGAATAGTTTAAAATAAAATGCTTAAAATGTGTTTCTAAATAATAAAATTATTATTTAGAAACATATTCTTAACATGGGGAGGGGGGGGGGTTAACTATCATCTACATTCACAAAAAAAAACCCAGCTTAGTTATAAAAAAAAATGAATAAATATATAAAAAAAAATGAATAAATATAAAAAAAAAAGAAAAAGTTAAAATAAATTAAAATAAACATGCAACTCCCGAGCAACGTCGGATAGTACAGTGATATTAATATGTAAAATATATAATATAAAAATAAATAAAAACAATTAATAAATTTTGAAAAATAAAATAAATCACGTGACCCCGTCTGATTTTTTTGCGCGGGAATTGTCATATTTATTTTTAAACAGAAGAAAAGGCAGTAAAAGAATTTCAGGTGAGCTTTTAATTTAAAAAAAAAAATTTCTTTTATTAACCAATTTTTAAAATTTTTATTTATTGCCTTTGGCTTGAGTTTTGGTAAAAATTTTCCAAGAGAAATTTTCTATTTAGTCAAGCAAATATTTTTAAATTGTAAATTATAAAGATTTCTCCCAAGCCCGAAAGTAAAACAATGAAAAGAAAGCGAGTTTAGAGTCCTGAAAACAATGCGATCAAAATTGCGTATCGACAACAAATATTGTTTCCTGTTGTGGTTTTTTTTTTGTTAAATATTGTTAACTATTAGTAAATGAGAAACCATTTCGCGTTAAAATCTAATTAGTTTTACGCATGTAATCCTAAGAAAAACACGTTTGAAATGTGTAAATAATCGCTAGAAAAAAAATGGAGTCTTCAAACTATTATTTCTGTTACGATGAAGAATCCATTTGTTATTTTCCTCTAGCGATTATTTACACATTTCAAGGGGCAGGACCTTTTTGTTACCCGCCGGAGACGCCAGAAACGACGGAGGCGCCAGTAGTCGTGACTCAAATGAACCACTCAATCGCAATCATTTTAAAATAGATATTTCACCTTTATTATTAAAAATAAACACCGAATTGTCATTTTATTGTGCCCCCCTCCCATGAATACACAATTTTTGGTATTTTTTTACTATCCATTTTACCGCAGTTTACCACTTAAAAAAAAATTAAAATCCTACTTTTTTGTGCAAATACATTTAAACAGGCTAAAAAAACATCCGCAAAGAAGAAATTAAAAAAAACAACTAAATATTTAAGATTTTAGCGTGGGGGATCACTTTCCTTCATAAATTTAACGTAAAATGAGCACCCATTTCCTGGCCACTTAACATTAAACGAGACATGTAACCGACTTGAGTTTCTAATTCGAGACTGGAGATTTTCCTAGTTAGCTATTCCATTTGTTTTTATTTTTACGGTTTTTCATTAGACATGAAAAAAAAAAAATTTCTGGGCACGGATTTTTACAGCAAAAACATGGCGTCGACAGTCTTGTTTTGTTAGCCTCGTTTCGGGTTCTCGTTGTCAAGTGTGTGTGTGTGTGTTTTTTTTTACCGGGACTCATAATCAAAGCGACGTGTGTTTTGTTTTTTACGATCAGGGCTGAGGTTAGAGTTAGGGCTGGGGTTAGGGTTAGGGCTGGAGTTAGAGTTAGGGTTAGGGCCGGAGACGCCAGAAACGACGGAGGCGCCAGTAGTCGTGACTCAAATGAACCACTCAATCGCAATCATTTTAGGCACATGTTCGTCTTTTACCACTGTCCGTTTTTCTCAACTTTTTACAGACCATTTTTGTTTTCTTTTTTCGGTGTACACTTACCTATCAGACTGCTAGAGAATTCCGGGTTTTTTGGAAATTTTTTAAAAATATTTTACATTTTAGGAGGGGGGATCATTTTTTTTTTTTTTTTTTTCGGTTTAAAATTAGCGAGCATGTAACATGAACAGGCACTTGTAAAATATGGCAGTTAAAAATAAACTGACAGCAAAACTTTACTTACTTTAGGTATTGAAAAGTATTACCGTACACCGCCAATTACGGAAAACGAGCAATTATTTTCATTTAAAGACACTGGTGAAATACGGCAATTCAAAAACCAAATTTAAAAAATATATATTGTTTTTATTTTTTACAAGTTCCACACGTAAAAACACAAATAGGCAAACGTTGAATTAACATTGGAAACTGATCCCCCTCCCTAAAATGTAAAATATTTGAAATTTTTTTCCAAAAACCTCGGAATTCTCTAGCAGCCTGATAGATAAGTGTACACAGAGAAAAGAAGAAGAAGAAAAATGGTCATTAAAAAGTTGTGAAAAACGGACTGTGGGAAAAGACGAACAAGACTGATCCCCCGTCTTAAAATGTAGATTTTTGAATTTTTTTTCCAAAAACCCTGGAATTCTCTCGCGACATGATAGGTAATTGTAAGCAGAAGAATAATTTTTAAAATTTGAGATGGTCAAAAAGAGGGGGATCAGTCTACGTTGAATTTACATTGAAAACTGATCCCCCATCTTAAAATCTAAATTTTTTGAAATTTCTTTCCAAAAACCTCACAATTTTCTACTGACATGATAGATAATTGTACACCAAAAAAGATTTTTTTAAAAATTGAGATGGTCAAAAAGAGGGGGATCAGTCTACGTTTAATTAACATTGGAAACTGGTCCCCCTTCCTAAAATGTAAAATATTTGGAAATCTTTTCCAAAAACCTCGGAATTCTCTAGCAGCATGATAGATAAGTGTACACCGAAAAAAGAAAAGAAAAATGGTCAGTAAAAAAGTTGTGAAAAACGGACAGTGGTAAAAGACGAACATGTGCCATTGTGCCTCATTTTAAAATAGATATTTCACCTTTATTATTAAAAATAAACACCGAATTGTCATTTTATTGACCCCCCCTCTCCCAATGGGCATTTTTTCATTTTTAAATGAAAAAGTGCCCATTTCTCGCAAAAAAAAACTTTTATAAATACTCGTGTCACTTCGCTAAAAATAAAAAACAAACACAAAAAAGAAAATTGAAAAATATAACCAAATATTCTGAAGTTTACAGACAATTTTCTGTGTTTGTTCTTCATTTTTAGCGAAGTATTTGTTTGTTTTCAATTTTGCGATAGTCTGGCACCGAAAAGGCCAAAACACACCAAATTCGTGACATTTGGCCATAAAAAGGCCAACTGGTTTTGCGCACGGCCCACGAGCCAGTCAGACGGACCTGTTCAGATCGAGGGTCGTGTTCCCCCGATTATAAACGTGTTTAGTTGAATCAAGCAATGTTGCATGCAAAGACAGAGTAATAATTAACAAACAAAAATGAAGTAGTTCAAATAACGTTTATTGAACGTGTGTGTACGTGGAATGATGAAGTGTGTGATGTATGCATGTGTGTCGATGGAAAAACAGTTCTTGAAAAGGTATAAGAAGAAATGAGTCCGGCGTAGGAAAAGTCTTTGAAAGCCGTAACACAAAGAAAACGAGTTGTGAACTCTTACCGTTGTTTGCCCACGTGTTGACGGAAGAAACGTGTGCTGGTAGTTGTTTTGCTGAGACCAGTTCAAGAGAAAAGCGTGAGACGAAACGCTAGTGTATTAGCGTCGTTCTGCCGACCAGAGAAGAGTGAAATGGAACGCTAGTGCCAGCGCACTTCTGCCGATGCTGGTCGGTGAAAAAAGAGAGATTTTCCGTTTGGCTCCGGGTTTTATAGTCCGAAGGGCAGATAACTCTGGTGTCGCTTTACAGCGCCACCTGTTGGTGATAAAGCGCCACCTACCGGCAAACCGGTGTAGTTATGTTTTGAAAGGAGGAGGTAACTGCTACAAGGACTCCCCCCCAGATTGAAAAATATTGAAAAATATTATTCAATATGAACAGTTGTAGATGAGAAGCATTCTTTGTGGGTATGTCTGTTTTGCTGTTGAAGATTAGAAAAAAGTAGTGTGCACGCTACTTATTTCTGTTTCTGCATCAGTATTGAATGATTGATCGCAAGTGCGTCTGCGGAATTGAGTGTTGTAACGCATGTGGATCTGCGTGTTGTTTGGGTCTGCATCAAGTTTGAGCGCAAGTTAGTTTGCGGTCGAAAAATGTTGAGTGCAAGTGAATTTGCACTTGTTGGTGGCGTTGTTCATGTTGATTAGTCTGCGTGATGCGGAGCTGATGAACGAACGTTGAATTGTCAGTGAATGTTTGGTGCTTGGGTCTGCGCGGTTGTTGATGAGTGAGCACAAGTGGGTTTGTGTGGTGTTGATGAGCGAACACAAGTGAATCTGTGCAGTGTTGATGAGCGAGCACAAGTGAATCTGTGCAGTGTTGATAAGTGAGCACAAGTGAGGCTGTGCAATTGTTGATGAATGAGCACAAGTGAGTCTGTGCAATTGATGAATGAGCACAAGTGAGTCTGTGCAGTTGATGAAGTTGTTCATGTTAATTAGTCCGTGTTGTGGAGCTGATGAACAAACATCTAGTTGTTGAGATTGGTGGTACACTATGGTCAAAGTCAGATGCACAAATGTCTGCAAGTGAGTTAGCAGGTCCATGTACAAGTGGGTCTGTACTGGTGTTGGTGCGCGTCGTTCGAGTTGATGTGTCCCCCAGTTGATCAACGAACGTCCAGTTGTTGAGTATTTAGTCGTGCTTGTGCAGTTGTACTCATTTTGAACTGGTATGATTTCTTCCATAGTGTCGTCAGTGATGTCCGGAAATGTTTGGTGCTTGATGAATGTCCGGGAAGATGTGGTTGTTCAAGTTGATGTTTCCTCCTGTTTATCAACAAACGTCCAGTTGTTGAAGAGGGTTGGTAGGCCTTGAAGGGTGATGTTGTTCGTGTTTGTCGTCATGTGTTGGTCGTTTTGTAGTTTTCTTTTCCTTTATATATATATTTCCAACACGTGGGTAGAAAGGAAAAAGAAAAAAAAAATGGAGTCGTAATTTGTTTCACACGAGGAATGACGTTTTTATTTTCGTTTGTTTGAATGTTAGTTTCCAAGTAGAGAAAGAATGGCGGCTTCTTTTTTCTTTGTTGTCGAAAAGAAAGAAAAAAAAAAAAATTCGTATTTTCTTTTTTTTTTTTTGTTTGAATTTTCATTTCCACGTTGTTAGAAAAAAAAAGATGGCGGCTTCCTTTTTTTTGGTTGTTGAAACAGAAAATAAATTCGTATTTTCTTTTTTTGTTTGAATTTTCATTTCAACGTGAAAAAGATGGCGGCATTATTTTGAATTTTTTTATCAACACGTGGTCACGAAAAAGATGGGCAGCGTGAGCGTTTGTTTTCTTTTGTTTTCTTTTTATCTCCACGTGTTCAAAACAAAGGAAGTGGCGTCTTGTAAGGTCCTTTTGTTCGTCGAAAAAGAAAAAAAAAGGATTGGCAAAAGTTTGTCTTTTTTTTTTTGTATATATTTTTCCGACACATGGGTAAAGAAAGAGAAGAAAAAATGAAATTGTAATTTGTTTTATACTCGGAGAAACCGAGAAATGTTTTTGTTTTTTTGTTTGGGTATTTCCACGTTGCAGAAAAAAAAATAATGGCGGCTTCTTTTCTTTTGTTTGTATATTTCTACCACGTGGGTAGAAAAAAAAGGAAAAAGATGAGTGCGTAATTCGTTTCACCACTAAAGAAAAAAACGAGAAATGTTGTTTTTTTTTTTTTTGTTCTAGTACGAAATTAATTACTTCGTCAGATACAACAAAGCTTGCACGTCGGGTCACCAATTGTTCGGATCGAGAGGGTGATGTTCCCCGGATTATAAACGTGTTCAGTAAATCAAGCGATGTTGCATGCAAAGACGGAGTAATAATTAATAAACAAAAAATGAAGTAGTTCAAATAACGTTTATTGAACGTGTGTGTACGTGGAATGATGAAGTGTGTGATGTATGCATGTGTGTCGATGGAAAAACAGTTCTTGAAAAGGTATAAGAAGAAATGAGTCCGGCGTAGGAAAAGTCTTTGAAAGCCGTAACACAAAGAAAACGAGTTGTGAACTCTTACCGTTGTTTGCCCACGTGTTGACGGAAGAAACGTGTGCTGGTAGTTGTTTTGCTGAGACCAGTTCAAGAGAAAAGCGTGAGACGAAACGCTAGTGTATTAGCGTCGTTCTGCCGACCAGAGAAGAGTGAAATGGAACGCTAGTGCCAGCGCACTTCTGCCGATGCTGGTCGGTGAAAAAAGAGAGATTTTCCGTTTGGCTCCGGGTTTTATAGTCCGAAGGGCAGATAACTCTGGTGTCGCTTTACAGCGCCACCTGTTGGTGATAAAGCGCCACCTACCGGCAAACCGGTGTAGTTATGTTTTGAAAGGAGGAGGTAACTGCTACAGACCTTATGCGTTTTTTGGTAAATTTATAGAAGTGCACCTTTCGTATTTCGACCCCTAAAAAAAAAAGTATCCTACTTTTTTGGGCAAATTACACGTAAACAGCCTCAACAAATATCCGCGGATATTTGTTGAGGCTGTTTACATGTAATTTGTCCCAAAAAGTAGAAATTTTTTTTTTTTAGGGGTCGAAATACGAGTGGTGAGATTCGGTGGCCAACAAATGCGTGCTCACTTTACGTATAACTTATATAGGAAAGTGATCCCCCACCCCTCCTAACATCTAAAATGGCTGTTTACATGTAACTTGCCCCAAAAAGTAGAAACTTTTTTTTTTAGGGGTCGAAATACGAGAGGTGAGATTCGGTGGCCAAGAATTGCGTGCTCACTTTACGTATAACTTATTATAGGAAAGTGACCCCCCCCCCTCCTAAAATCTAAAATAATAAAAAATTTCATAATTTTTTTTCATAGCGGATATTTGTTGAGGCTGTTTATATGTAATTTGCCCCAAAAAGTAGGATACTTTTTTTTTTTAGGGGTCGAAATACGAAAGGTGCACTTCTATAAATTTACCCGTTTTTTTACCCTGTTTTTTTGGTGCTTGTACAGAGAAGTGTCCGTATTAAATTATCAATACCACACACACAAAAACAGGGCATCCCAGAAATGTTTACTTCCGTGCTGACTTCCGGTTTATTACTCTTTTTAAATACTTTAAATTATGTTGCTGTTTCACAAAATACAAAAGAAATTTAAAAAATTTGGGGTATCTTTTAAAATAATCCGCAGAGTGAAAACGCTATAAAAGCAAATATACAACAAATAAAAATAACTGTAGCCGATAAAAGTTATTTTCCAACTTATCTGTGACATTTGTTTGTATTTTTAAGCCGTTTCAACTGCAATTTATTAATATTAGAAATCAATATTTTTGTCACACGAACATTGGGCAAGCGATGGGGGGGGGGGGTATCGTAACGAGGTAAGGCTGGGCGGCCATTTTGTTTTAGTAAAAATACGTGCCGAAAAAAAAACATATTTTTTTTTACATCTAATAAAAATCCATTTATAGTACGTAAAAATACAAACAAATTTCATAGGTAAGTGGGAAAATATCTATTCTCGACGTAGGTCACCGTCACTTGTTGTATATTTATTTTTTTTTACCCCGTTCTCGTTCGTTTTTTGGACCCCGTTGGCGACTCTGCGGATTATTGTAAAAGATACCCTTTTTGTTTAAAAACAATGTTTGCTTATTAATTTTTGTTACTAAATTGTTTTAAAATATTTGCTTTAAAAATCACTATTAAAATACTTAGCTATTTTATTATATTTTCATAAAAAATCAAAACATTATGTTGCTGTTTCACAAAATACAAGACATTTGAAAACTTTATATCAAGACATTTCCACATATTTGATTCATAAAAAGATTTTTTTTATTTTTTCATAAAAAAACAACATATTTTATAATAAAAATACTATTCTAAATTTTCCGTTAAAAAATGTTTTTAAAAATCATTTATGATCATCTGTACTTGAAATGGTGGCCCCCAAACGGAAGCGCAAAAATTAAAAGTCTATTGATACAAATAAAATAAAAAACACCTAAATTTAAACGGGATACAAATTGTGGATTTTATTTACTTATGCATTAAAAATACCTTTGTGTTCTTTTCTAAGACAAATATTCTTAAATATACTCCCATTGATGAGGAATTCTATTAGCGCTTCCGTTGGTGCTATTTTACTTATAGGCCGATCAAGTTAATTGTGTTCATGTAAAAGCATTATTTTGTACTTACTCAGTCATATTTTATCTCTCACGCCCCGAAAAAGAATTTTAAAATATCAAGCAGAACTTTAATTAGAACGATTTTTCCATTTCCATAAGGGTTATATGAAATGGCGAGTCTGCGATTTTCGGAGTGGCCGGTTAGTGGCCGGTTAGCTAACTAAGGGCAGATAAGTGTCGCGAAAAGTTACCATGTAAATATGAAAAAAGAAAAAAAAACCAAGAAAATTATATCATGGAAAGTATCCCGGTGAACAAAGTAAAAATAATTATTTAATTTTCTATTTTTTAATTTAATAAATATATATTTTATTATTATTGCTCATGTGTTTCTTTCTTTTTATAATCCTAACGGAGTTAATGCCCTTGTCTATTCTACCGACCGCTCACAGCCCAAAATGTCGGCTCGGGCACAAATACAGGTTGAACATCGAAATGGAAAAATCGTTCTAATTAAAGTTCTGCTTGATATTTTAAAATTCTTTTTCGGGGCGTGAGAGATAAAATATGACTGAGTAAGTACAAAATAATGCTTTTACATGAACACAATTAACTTGATCGGCCTATAAGTAAGATAGCACCCTTCCATTTGTTAGCGTATGCGCACAGCCAGAGGGGGGGCAGTGTTATACAGTTTTACCTACTTGCGCAGCAGATTTAAATAAGTATCCTCATCAAAGAGTAGGAAAAATGATCGAGTAGACTTTTAATTAAAAACCACTTTCATCATATTTTGATTACTGCCATTGATTTATTACGTGTTAATGACAGACTGGGTTACCTCCCCTTGAATTTCGTGTTTTTTCGCTCGAATCAATGGCCGAACACGATTAAACGATATAACGGATTTTTATTTTTTATTACAATTCTACTCGATAATTTTTGGTGTACAAACCTATTTTTGCTTGATACATAAGTATATCAAAGTTTTCCGGTTAATTTAATTGGAATTGCGATTTTCAGCGTTTTTTATATGTACGCTTTTCTGTACAAGCACCTTAAAAAAAATTTTTTTTTTTTTTTAAATTTTTTTTTTTACCCTAACCTAACCCTAAACTAAGTTTTAGTTTGCAAAGTAGGTTTAGTTCGGTTCGTATTGTGTAGAAGCATCGGAACTTGATTCATAGTCAGAATTGCTTACGTCACTACTGCAAAATTTCTGGATACCTATTCCTAAAAAGCACCAATTAATCGTATAATCAGTTTCCAAACTTTAAAGCTATATGGGTCGGTAGTAAATTAAATTTTAATGCGTTTGGTGAAAGTTATTGTAATTTTTTTTCATTTTCGATTTCTCAGCTGTTAAGCATACGACATGATTACCAAAAAACGCGACAAATTCTTTTATTCATTTGCTTTTTGGGGTTTCAGCCAAATTGAGTCATAAATTTGTTTGAAGTTGATAAAAAAAAAAATGCTGTTTCTACAGAATTTGAACCAAACCAAACCGACTTTTGCTGAATAAAACCTAAAACTAAGGTTAGGGTTTAGGGTTACAAAAAAAATGTTTGGTTCAAATTCTGTCGATGTATCGAAAATATTGAAACTTTTGTTTCAGACATATTCACTTTTTTTTTTTTTTTTTTTTGAATAATTAAAGAAATACATCAAAATTTTGTTTTAAAAGTAGGGTAAATCTTTAGATTAACAGCCGTTGCTGAATATACCACTAAAGATATTTTTTTGTACTTTAATTCACCCCAAACAAAGGGGGCACATTGCCACTGAGACGTAAGAGGCTACTGTGAATTAGGGGCCAGATTTATAGGGGTCAGATTTATAGGGGGCATCTGAAGTGAGAAGTTGTGCAGCAAGATGTTTGTTCACATTACATTTAAATTTCTGAATGTCAGTACAATCAGGAAGTCGGGAGGAAATTCCATAGGCTAACAGTTTAAGGAAAGAAGCTATTGGAGTAAGAAGCCTTCCGACATCTGGGGACTTCCACAGTAACTGTATGGGATTTAGATTGTCGAGTTGGTTGGGTGTATTTATGTCGGAGGAGAACCAGAGCACATTCCATTGAAGTGCTCGTAAAATAAGCACAGGGATGCAACATTGCGGCGATGGGACAGAGCCTGGAGCTTGGTGGATAGTGTAGGACCTATTAGATTAGAGACTCTTTTTTGGACTCTGTCTAAGAGAGATAAGCTAGTGGGTGGTGCACCAGCCCAGATGTGACAATAATACCCCATTTCATTTATGCTACAAACAGGATATTTCTACAACGTCAATCTTGATAAATGCTGCCATATTGCAGCGAGTTCTCTGATCTTACTTTCAGCAGTGACAGCTCTGCTCAAGGAGGTTAACACGACAAAAGATATTCGCCTTTTGGTTGACTCCTCCTTCAAGCCATCTAAACATTGCATTCAAGCTGCAAACAAAGCAAGGAGCTCTCTGGTTCTCATTCGATGCCCCTTCTGCAAACTCACTCCTAAAATATTTCTCCCACTTTATGTCTCCCTCATCGGACTACTGTTAAACTATGGTGTCCTGGCCTCTGCCACAACCAACGTAATATAAGTAGACCAGAGCACTAGAAAATGCCGTCAGGCTCTAAAGTAACGAACAAGATCTGTCAAACAGTCAGACTATTACGCATTTTGACTCTTCCCTTCACTTAAAAATTCATCAAAATTCAGGAAATCAACCACTTTTAATCAAATTTTCAGTATTTATTAATCAACGATCACGGAATATAACTAACTCATTACTTTATTAGAAATCTTAGTGCAAATGTATTATTCTGTGTAATTTACGGAGGCTAGACATCAAACATTAAATTAATATTTAATAATAAAATGGTGTTGTCATAATTTTTTAATCTTTGGAAAATAATTTGTCTGATTTAATATTCATTCTTTAAATAAGTTCATTTTTTTCTGGTCTACATCGAATGAAAAGAAAAGTTATATTCCATGGAAATATCTCTTGGTTTATAAACACAAGACGACGACAAATCCCTATTTTTAGGCAGTTTTATTCTTTATATGAACATTTCATTATCATTAGTTTGAGCTGAATAATTTGATAAGAGTTGTTATCATTACCGAAAAAAAAAAATTTCTTTATTTTTTCAACTTAAAAGTAAATCAAACATGAAAAGTCAATCAAACATGAAAGATTACAAATTCAGTAAAGTAACACAAAATCAATAATTCAAAATAATTAAACATTTATTGAAATAAATTTAAATGTGTGTGTTTTTTTTTTGTTTTTTTTTTTGTTTTTTTTTAATCAAAACGAAGAGTTTATTTACAATATAGTAAACATTTGTAATGAATTAAAAGTCATGTTTTTTGGGGGAAGGGGGGGGGGTATTTTTTTTTCTCCAAACGAAGAGTTTATTTACAATATACTATTATAATATCTCGCTTATTTCGTTGGAGTTTTGCACACATTTTGGATGGAACTTATTAATTAGTCTTAAATTGTATTTTTTATCCTGAAATAAAATTCTAATTTATTTTTTTTAAGACTCGAAAATCGAACTTTAATGCAATGCAGCCATTAACGAGTTAACAATGATTTCCAAGTGAATGAATAATCATATGGTCGCGAGTCTGCTTTCTCTGAAACCAGATGAACGCATGCGCGTTAGCATCTTCGGCACTTTTGGTCCTCATTGATAGTTGTTCTTACTACCCACTGTCAATGACGTCACCAGAAAAACTTGACTCATTTAAAAGGCTGGAGTTATTATGTTGGTTGTGCCTCTGCTCTATATCTAATATGTGATATCCAGCATCTGGAGAGAGTTCAATGACTGGCTATTCCAACGGTGCGGGGACTACGGGATCTGTCTTACAAAAGCCTACTCGAGAAGCTTAACCATTTTTCTTTTGAGTGCCGATGTTTACGTGGTGATCTTATTTTTGTCTACAATCCCCTTAATGGCCGTTATGATCTCCCTCAGGACCTACTTTTCACTCCTGCACCAGAAAAAGGTTTTCGCGGGCATTAACAAATATTCTTTTTAAAAAAAAAATGGGAATATAGAAGTAAGGAGAGTCTGCAATGACCACTCAGATATCTACGTATCTCATAAAGGAATCAAATGTTAGCCCTAGGAACTGGGGCCTCGTGATCTCTGAGAGCTAACTGAAGTAAAACAAAAAAAAAAAAAAATAGACGACCCGTGATCTATTGGATCATCTAATCGATCTACAACAGCGTTTCTCAACAAGAGTTCCCTAGAACCCTAAGGTTCCGCAAAAGGTCCCTAAGGGGTTTGAAAGAACGAGTGAGATAAGCCTATTCGAGAAGCTTAACCTTTTCTCCCTTGAATGCCAACGTTGGCCAAGATCAAAGTGTAGTATCTGTTCCGATGGATACTGCACCCCTATAAACTGGTATTGTCTTGGCCTTCGGGGCTTGATTTACGCTGGTCTATGAGTTTGTTCTGTGCAGTTTTAGGATGTCCACCCTCCCAGGCTTTGCCTCCCCTCTTTGGGGAGGAGTAAGTTTATTGCTTACTGCCTGAGGCGCCCCTACCGGGGAATGCCAACGGGACTGCCCAGGCAATTTTTAATGGCCAGAGTGCTCACCTCTCGGGCGCTGGCTTTTCAAACGCCACTTTCCCGACCCGACCTTGGGTCACTTTTATTTGTGGGAGTAAGATAAAACTGGCCTTGTGCCTAACTCCTGGAGAGGAGTAAATAAATACTGTTCCAAATTCGGCTTGACCTTTTGGCCAAGATCAAAGTGTAGTATCTGTTCCGATGGATACTGCACTCCATAGACTGGTATTGTCTTGGCCTTCCGGTCTATGGGTCTGTCCTGTGCAGTTCTAGGAGGTCCACCCTCCCAGGCTTCGCCTCCCCTCTTTGGGGAGGAGTAAGTTTATTGCTTACTGCCTGATGCGCCCCTACTGGGGAATGCCGACGGGGCTGCCCAGGCAATTTTTAATGGCCACAGTGCTCACCTTCTCGGGCGCTGGCTTTTCAAGTCCCACTTTCCTGACCCGACCTTGGATCACATCTTACCTTGTGAGAGTAAGATAAAACTGGCCTTGTGCCTAACCTCCTGGGGAGGTAAATAAATAAATTGAATGCCAACGTTTATGCGCTGATATCATTTTTATCAACGGCCATTATGATTTTCCTCAGGACCTACTTTTCACGCCTGCACCAGAAAAAGGTTTTCGCAGGCATTAACAAATTATCCATGATCAATTATTCTTCAAAAAAAAAAGAAAGAATGGGAATATAGTCTGTTTTCATGAAGAAAATAAAAGTTTAAAAGAAAATACATGAAATTTGCAGTTGAAAATTGCGAACAGATATCGTTCACAGCTGTACAAAACAATTGGAAAATGAATAGAAAAGTTTTAAACGTTTATGGGTCTCTTGTTTGGTATTGACGTTACGTGTGATCAACCAGTGATCTGCTGCAAGAACAGAATAGGCTTAATGGTGCTTCTCCAGGGTTTAACCTAAATTAAATATGGAATCCATGAAAAAATAGCAAGAAACTTTTATGATGTACTTACTTGTGAGGGAAAATAAATACCGTTAACCAAAAATTACAGAAAATCATCCAATAGTTTTGTTTTTATAAAATAAATTCAACTTTAAGACGTAAGCGGAATATCGCCGCTATTATGAGATTCAAGAGATAATTTTTTTTTTCTTTTCATCTTTAAACAAAAAAAAAATTGATTTTTTTTTTTTTTTTTTTTTTTTTTTTTTTATCTAAAAGTCTGAATTATCTCTCTTGACTTTCATAATAACGCCGATAATGGCGGCGATATTCCGCGTACCGCTAAAAGTTATTTATGTTATGTAGTAGTGTATTGATTACTATTTGTGTAATGGTGTGTATTGATTACTATTTGTGTAATGTTGTGTATTGATTACTATTTGTGTGATGGTGTGTATTGATTACTATTTGTGTGATGGTGTGTATTGATTACTATTTGTGTGATGGTGTGTATTGATTACTATTTGTGTGATGGTGTGTATTGATTACTATTTGTGTGATGGTGTGTATTGATTACTATTTGTGTGATGGTGTGTATTGATTACTATTTGTGTGATGGTGTGTATTGATTACTATTTGTGTGATGGTGTGTATTGATTACTATTTGTGTGATGGTGTGTATTGATTACTATTTGT
The DNA here is from genome assembly GCA_963556195.1 of Sepiola atlantica. Taxonomy (NCBI): domain Eukaryota; kingdom Metazoa; phylum Mollusca; class Cephalopoda; order Sepiida; family Sepiolidae; genus Sepiola; species Sepiola atlantica. The sequence goes on along the minus strand of OY744534.1, from coordinate 176,553 downwards.
GTGATGGTGTGTATTGATTACTATTTGTGTGATGGTGTGTATTGATTACTATTTGTGTGATGGTGTGTATTGATTACTATTTGTGTGATGGTGTGTATTGATTACTATTTGTGTGATGGTGTGTATTGATTACTATTTGTGTGATGGTGTGTATTGATTACTATTTGTGTGATGGTGTGTATTGATTACTATTTGTGTGATGGTGTGTATTGATTACTATTTGTGTGATGGTGTGTATTGATTACTATTTGCGTGATGGTGTGTATTGATTACTATTTGCGTGATGGTGTGATGTATGGATTACTATTTTCCTTTTTTTCTTTTTTTTCTTATAAAGAATAATTGAATTATGGAGTTGGTCAGAAGAGTACTTTAGTTAGAGGTAAGTCACCGCTTCAGCTAACATTTGTATATTTTTTTATTTGGAAAAATATTCAAGACGTTTTATTATTATTTTTTACTCACTTGGAGTTTTCACACAAGTCATCATTAGTAATTGCTCACTGACAATAACCGGTGGTGTTCCCTGGGAGCCAAGTGACAACAAGTCTCTGCAGCTTTCCAGTACTCTCTACTTTTTTTGATAACCATTACAAATGATTTTGCATTATCGCAACAGCTGTATACCATTGATTTCTCGCTGGCAACAACCATTGGTCTTCTCTTGGATTTGGGTGCAATAAGCATCCGCAAGGTGACAATACTCTCGACACCCTTCGAGTCGAAGTCTGATTAGTGTTCTCCCTCCTTGGTCTTTCCATCCTCCTTGACACTTCACGACCATTTTGTGTAGTATCAGCCGAGTCTGGTGCCATCACATTGGGTGTGTAGTAAGGGAAGTTTCAGATTTCTTGCTGTTTCAGTTTCCTTGGTTTCACATTGTGTTCTTTCTGTTTTTAGTTTATTTCTATTTTAAGTTGCAATGTGGCTGGTTAGCGTTTGTAATTTATGTGTGTTGGTTTCCGCATTCAAGGATTTTCCTTAAAATTTCAGCTGTTTTTATCATTGCTGTCTGTTGTATCGTCTCAGTCTTTCCTTCGATTCCAGTTTCTCCAAGACCATACCATTGGTATTATATTGACTTTCTTCATTTTTCATATTCCTTTCAGTTTTCTGGCAAGCTTCGTGTTTTATTATTATTTTTTTTTTAAAATTATTTAGTTAAAAAAATTGTTTTTATTTTTAATTTTTTAATATTATATTTTAATTTCATTTTTTTTTTTCATTTTTTAAAAATTAAAAGAAATTTTTTACATTTATTTTCTAATATATTTGTTTTCCATTTTTTTAAAAATGAATAAAAAAATTATTTTTAATTTGAAAAAAAATAGTTTAAAATTTTTATTTTTTAATATATTTTTATTTTTTTATTTTTTTTAAATTAAAATTTTTTTTATTTTAATCTAAAAAAATTTTTCATATTTTTAATTTGTTTTTATTTTAAAATATATTATTATTTATTATTGTGCTCTAAGGTTGGGAATTCATCTCGATTTCATCATTTTTGCCATTGACTACTCACCTCCATGTTAAGAAATAGCATTCATAAGAGATGATCTTTTCAACTGAGAAGCAAGTTATTTGAGTTATTTCAGAGACAAGTGCTTTTACTCCGACGAGATTTAAATTCTAATCGATTAAGTAGCGATGCCTGGAGACAAAGACTTCTTTTACTCTCTCGAATTTGTTACAATCGTGAAAAGACGGAGATAAAACGGAAATATTTTAAAATAAATTATTTGGTTGTAAAATTTCTCATAACATTTATCGGATTATTTTTTTATAAGACTAAAAGAAACGAATCCATTTATAACTTTCCAGACATGACATGTTCATTTTTCTAAATAAATGAAAACACGTCGATAAGGAGACCAATAGAAAACCTGTACATGGGTATGATAGAAATAAATCACCATAATCGGTTTAATGTTCGTTTTGACTTCCAAACTAACCTATCTCTGGCCTGGTCTTTATTTATCCGTCTTTCTCTCAAGCCCGTCCTTATTACTTCCTCCCATGTTTTCCTTGGCCTTCCTCTGCGGGCTGACCCTGCTACCTCAATTGTTCTACATCTACTCACGCAGGAACTCTCATTCATTCTTTCAACGTGGCCATATCATCGAAGTCTACTGTTCTACTCACATCTCCAAAAACTGTTCAGATTTAGTCTTCCTCTGAGGTCATCAGATCTAAGCCTGTATTTAAAAATTACATCCATCATATCATTCTCATATCATTTCTCTCCATGCAACGCATGTCCTCAACCCTTCACTGGCCATGTTTGACTTCCATACGTCATCACGCTGCATACACATGCCTGATAGACTCTTTCCTTGGTCGATAGTCGTAACGTTCTGCTGGTTAGTAATGGCAGAAGTTCCCTGAACTTATTCCATTAACTCCTAATTCTTGCTATCACACTAGCACCTGCTCCTCCCTGTGCTCCAATGGTATCACCAAGGTAACAAAATCGCTGAACAACCTGAATAACTTCACCATCCAAATATACTTTCTCCACATCTGTGCTCTTATCGGTCACCATTGATGCGCCATAAAACAAAAGATCCAAATATTCTTATTCCCAAGATCATCCTCCAATTCCGTGCAGATTCCCAAGTTTGACATAAAGATTCCCGAGTTCGACAAGACACACCTGAAGAAGGTCGGGGGTTCCATCAGCCGAAACGTTGAGAGAAAAACACCGAAGATTAAAACAGTAGTTGGAGGTTCCATCGGCTGAAACGTGAGAAAAACACCCAAGATGAAAACGGTAATTTCCGAATAATCCAAATAATGTGGACTGACTTTGCTTTATTTGATTGTATACCGTAAAACGATTAATAGGGTCAATGTGCCGTAAAACAAAAGATTCCAATCCTATTTCCAGAATCATCTTTCAAGAAATGGTTCAGAGGATGAGGATTACCTTCTCCACAAGCTCGCCACAGAGACCCTTCCACGAGCTCACCTGAAGTCACAATGCCCATTCTCGGAGCATGCCCACCAGTTCCTGCTTTAAACACCCGGTGACGTCACAAAACGAATCTGGCTGAAACGTTGCTGGACGGAGGAATGGCAGGCAGCAGATAAATCAAGGTTGTGGAGGACCCGGATAACCTACCAGGCATGGACCTCCCTCGCCGGCAGTGGACAATGCTCAACCGCCTCAGGACAGGTGTCGGCCGTTTCGCCGCGATCATGAAAGGATGGGGACTCAGGGACTTGGCTGTCTGTGACTGTGGTCACTCTGAACAGACAGTAGACCACATCATCGAGTCATGCCTTAAAGATCGACCACCCAACGGCGAAGCCGGCATAGCTGCGCTAGACAACAAAACATTAGCATGGCTTTTCTCAACCGAGCTGGTGATCTAACAGTGAGATGCTGTGAAGCAAACGAAAGAAGAAGAACCCTCACAGAACTACCGCATTGACAGATGGAATGATTGGAGTGATTACTTTAACGTAGCTGTCCAAGAACCCAGAGAACATCTTCCACATGGAACGGATCTCCCAAGGAAAGACTGGGTTACCCTGAATCGAGTGAGAGCGAAGGTTGAAAGGGCAGCCAACATCCTCTACAGGTGCGGACCAGCAACAACAAACAATGGAACACATCATCAGTGACTGCAGCAGCGATGGACTAACTTGTACCAACCATGATTTGATGGTCTGTAACCCTGATACCCAACGATGGATCCAGTATTGGCATGATGATATGGGTCCGAAGACAAGAGTCTGGCAGTGGCACAGACAGGTTGGGAGGTGATAGGTCAGATGTAACCCTGATACCCAACGATGGATCCAGTATTGGCATGATGATATGGGTCCGAAGACCAGAGTCTGGCAGTGGCACAGACAGGTTGGGAGGTGATAGGTCAGATGTAACCCTGATACCAAACGATGGATCCAGTATTGGCATAAGATATGATGAAGCCTCCAAGTTTTCCGATACTAGCAGTGGTATTACCCAGTAATAAATAATTAAGATTTTATTTTAAATTGGCTGTCCCTATCTGGCATTGCCTGGTAGTCTATCTACTTACATTTTATTTGGCTTTTCTTTTTTAAAACTATTTTTTCAATATATATATATATATATATATGTATATATATTTGTTCCAATCTGTGATAATAAATGCTCGCACTTAGCCTGTTCAAATTGCCAGCGGTGTCTAGCGGCCATTTGCAAGAGCAGTAAGGCGCATAACCGGGGTCGGGATTATATGGTTATCCATAATTTGCATGCGAGGTGACCCACCTGCTTAAAAGGTTGAGTACAACAACAGTGGGAGGAGAGACGATTGCAGTTAGAAGCAAGTGTACACACTGAGAGCGACAATGTTACTAGTCAACAGTTAAAAGTGGAATTATTAAGAGAAGGTTGTGAAGAATCCAGTGAAAATAAATGACTGACAAGCTAGACAATCAAAGGGAAGTAATTCTGTATGGAGGAATACAGAGTTACGTCCTGTTTTTAAAAGATAGCAGCTATTTGAAAATAATTCTAACCCAGACAAAGTATTTTCTTAAAGGAATAAATCGAATTAAATTTTATTCTTTTTAATAACCTGTTGTAACGGTCCACAAGAAAAACTGATGTACCAGAATCAAATATTGATTTTGGAGGGAGTAAAAAGACTTACATGGTACGCTTTTGATGCCCCCTCCCTAAATGCTAAAGCTTACAAAATAAATAATGTGCCCACGTTACATACCCTGTTGCCTAGAATACATATTCCATAATTCATAATAAGTTGAATAGTTTAGGATTTTATCAAGCATATACATATATATATATATATATATATATATATATATATATATGTGTGTGTGTGTGTAAATATTTTTAAATATTAAAGTGTTTTTGTACCTACAGACGATATTGTATATATATATATATATATATAGTATTAGTTCTCGGCTCTGATGAAGCGTTATATTGCTGAAACGCAGGTGCGTTTGCGTAAGCCAAATGAAATGTTTATATAATAAATATTTATAAGGCTCTACCTAGTATTGAGAACTTTTGGAAAAAATATTGGTTTTAAGTTAATTTTATAAATATGTTTGAACTTATTTAATTACATATATATATATATATATATATATATATATATATATATATAATGTGAAAGGGAGAGAGAGAAAAGAGATGGATACATCATAAGTCACATGACACTGACATTTAATCAAACCAAGTTTCTATTTGACAAAGTCAATTCTTACGAGACAGATCATACTTTTTTGCTCGTTGCTTTTAGTTTCGAACTGTGATTTCGTATTCTTTTCTTCTTATTCTTATTATTATTGGTACCTTGTCAGTTCTTCAACTGTGTTTGCCAAATTTAGCAACGGAAAAAAAATTGCTGTGACAGAAGATCAAATAATGTAGATTTTACCCAAAGGCAAATTTGTTCTCTGAAGTTTAAAGGTAACGGCGTCGTCAAAAGAGAAAAAGGGGGGAAATATATTGAGCGAGAAAAAAACTCTAGAGAGTCACCAAAACAAATTGGTTTATACTTTTGACTTTTACTAGTAACACGCCACTCAATAAGTCCCCGGCCTAACTAATAAAACAACTTTTAGTCAAAATTCGACTTTATTTTTTATTTTTTTATTTCTGGAAATCGCTCCAGACAAGACATGAAGCCACTGGATGTAAGGTGCTAACAAGAACAAATATGATTATCGCAAAGACAGGAGATGCCTATTGACTGTAGTCTTGCAAAGACCAAGGGTATATAGTTAGGAGGAAAACAGTCAGCAGGAATTAAGGGAAAAGGAAAGAAGAGAAAGGAGTAAGCTGAACGAATGGAAGAAAGAAAAAGGTAGACAACTTTAATTTCTCACCGCTACAAAAAACGGACAAAACTAGCCGTGAAAAAAATGACCACCTCATTTGGTAGGAGGAAAACAGTCAGCAGGAAGAGAGTTCCACAAGTCTGCAGTTCTTGGAAAAAAGCTACTGGAATAGGAAGCTGTATTACGATGAGGTATCAAAATAACGAATTAATGGAGACCACTAGACAAACGAGCTGGAACAAAAGAAGCAGGGAACAGATCAGATAATTCTGAAGAACACATGCCATAATAGTATTTATAGAAAAGACTGTGACTAGCAACATCACGTATGTGAGAGTGAGGGTGCAGAGAAGAATAAATAGTAGGACCAATCAAATTACAGATACGTTTCTGCACCTTATCAAAAACCCTGAAATGGGACAGAGATTCACCAGCTCAAATATGACAACAGTACTCCATACATGGTTTGATTGTGGATTTGTAGAGAATAGCCTCAGGTGTGAGAAAGTGTTTAGAGCGATAGAGAGAACCGTAAAATAGTCTCCTTTTCGGGTGATACACTTATTTCAATGCTTCTCTAAATATTCAATGACGTATTTGTAGAACGATTTCCCTTTGACCTCAAAATATGTCTCAGTTTCTGATATCACTTCTTTATTGGAGCCAAATCGCTTTCCCTGGAGCATTCTTTTGAGGTCTGCAAACAGCCAGTAGTTGCTGGAGGCCAGATATGGAGAATAGGGTGGGTGTGGAAACCAAAGACAAAGAAAGTGAAAAAGACAAATCAAGTCTTCCTTTCCCTCTTTTTCATTATTGAATTTTTAAAGATTTGTTTTATTATCCCCCCCCCCCCTACCTTCCAGAGTACATCTGAAATAGAATCGGATATTTTGGAATTCTAGGAGTCGGACTTTATACCTTCTGACTCCGCAACCGTGCTATCTATAACCAAAATGACAAGATGTGTGCCATCCAATTAGTACCGAATATGATGTCAAAGGTATCGATGATGGGATGAATAAGTGGGGAATAGGGGAGGGGAATGTATTAACCATAAAAGTCTCATAATCTGAAGGCTGCAAGTTCGATTCCTGTACAGGGTAGTACATTTTTATTTTCTCTTCAATCACAGCCTGTTAGATGGAAGCAAATTTCCACCTAAGAAGAATGATTAAATGATTTGTATTTGAAAAGGAAGTAACTCTTTGTCCTTTGCTGTCTTGCTTGATCAAAACAGCATTTCGGAAAGCAGAGTTATGCCCCTTGCTTTCGACCAGTCGACATTGGGAGCACAAGGTTCGATAGACGTTTCGCTCAGCGACTACAATTGTTGGATAGCCCTTTAGTAATTCATACCTTTGTATCTTCTCGGTTTGCTCTGTCGTCTAGTGGTTGAGTACTTTCTTCACCTCTGCACTGTAGTGGCCATCTCCGTGAGCTGTCTGCAACAAAAGACCTTTCTTGCTTCATAAGTGTTACACCGGCCATTCTTACACAGGAGAAACAACACCGGTTGTCACTATAAATAGTGCGAGTCACCAGGGACACAGAGAGAAGACAAAGCACAGTCTTGTAACTGTCTAGCCAAGTGCTAGTCAATTTCTTACTTTGTTAATACACTTGTTAAACCAACCCTCAACTTGACTTCCTTTATTTATTATTTATTATTTACTGTTGGACAACTTCACAGCAATAAGACAACAATCTTTTCATTTTAATTACTTTTTTTTTTATTCGGGGTTCTATAGCCCGTGGAATGTTTTGCTATCGTTGAGAGAGAGAGATATTGATTGATTGATTGATTGATTGATATTGTAGTTAGATTATTAATGTTTTCCTAACTATTCCTAGAGAGAGGGGGGTTGAAGGATTCTTGCGCTTGTCTTCCCATTAAGGAAATCTTCCGTATTCCTACATTGGAATCACACGTCTTAACAGTTCGCCCTCTGGAAACAGACTGACTCAAATTCGCTTCTCGCAAGAGCGAGTGACGTCATAGATCCCTTTGTTTCCCACGCAGAGCCTGCGAGTCTCAGAGCCCGTCGCAGCTGCAGCTGACCCCTCTGAACTCAGATCCCATCACTCGGTAACCTTGTCATGTCTGCCAGCTCCGAGTGTGAGAACAAGCCCTGTTCTGCACTCGACTGCCCCGCGTTAATTCGCGCAAGTCAAACCCGACTTTCACAGATGCGTCCATCTCGCACAGGGCCATTATCTAACACTCTCATAAAGGTTTTTATAATCCCACAAGTTACGTCCATTATTATATAACAAAATTAATTACGTTCTCACTACAAAGTAATTCTTTTTCAGTTGTAATTATATAATAAATAATTATATCTGTTGATTTATACAGAAGCGTTTTCATCCAATTTCTTTCTTCATATTTGTTATTTATGTAGTAAATAATTATTGTTGTTGATCTACAGAATCGTTTTCATCCAATTTCTTTCTTCATATTTGTTATTTATGTAGTAAATAATTATTGTTGTTGATCTACAGAATCGTTTTCATCCAATTTCTTTCTTCATATTTGTTATTTATGTAGTAAATAATTATTGTTGTTGATCTACAGAATCGTTTTCATCCAATTTCTTTCTTCATATTTGTTATTTATGTAGTAAATAATTATTGTTGTTGATCTACAGAATCGTTTTCATCCAATTTCTTTCTTCATATTTGTTATTTATGTAGTAAATAATTATTGTTGTTGATCTACAGAATCGTTTTCATCCAATTTCTTTCTTCATATTTGTTATTTATGTAGTAAATAATTATTGTTGTTGATCTATACAGAATCGTTTTCATCCAATTTCTTTCTTCATATTTGTTATTTATGTAGTAAATAATTATTGTTGTTGATCTACAGAATCGTTTTCATCCAATTTCTTTCTTCATATTTGTTATTTATGTAGTAAATAATTATTGTTGTTGATCTATACAGAATCGTTTTCATCCAATTTCTTTCTTCATATTTGTTATTTATGTAGTAAATAATTATTGTTGTTGATCTATACAGAATCGTTTTCATCCAATTTCTTTCTTCATATTATTTGTTATTTATGTAGTAAATAATTATTGTTGTTGATCTACAGAAGCGTTTTCATCCAATTTCTTTCTTCATAGTTGTGTCTTACCGCTCACAAAGACTACTTTATTTCACATCCTGAAATAAACTATTCTCAACAATATCCGAGAAGAAATAGGTGATGTAAATTGCTGATTGTTTATTTATTCACAGCTATATTTGCAATTAAGCATAAACATAACCATTGTAAGTTAGGCACAAGGCAAAAATTGTTGGGGGTGGGGCGATAGTCATGTAACATTATTTTCTGAATACTTTGTCTAACTCTAAACTATTCTCGATCACCCTAACCCTAAATCTAAACTGCATTCATTCTATCTGGCTGATCCTACTTAAAATATCCCCAAATGTTTTTGAAAAATGAATTTTATTTACAAAAATCAAAATTACATGAAAGATGATGGGGAGTGAGACAAATTATAACCCCCCCCCCCCAAAAAAAAATAAACACCCAAAAATAAAATGAGATAAGGGGCAGGTTAATAAGGCCCTTCCAACCGTTTGTAAGTGTAGATTGCCTACTGTTTTTCGAATTGTTTCAAAAACCAAAAACATGCAGATTGATCTCTAAGTGGGAGTGGGAACAAGAGAGTGGAGAGAGAAGAGAAATAGAGATGGAATAGAGAAAGGATGATGTTCTCCAATATGAATTTTTTTTGAAGAAACAAATACTCTAACAAAGGTTATAAAACCAATGCTTTTGTAAAATATTAAAAAAATTGCAAAAATATCTGTTTGATTTTTAAAAAGATAAACCTTTTCTCCATTCGTTCCATCGTTCCTGCTTTCCACCACCACATGTCTTGCTAGGGCTTTACATCCTTATTTATTTTTATATTTGGCTTCATTTTATTTCTCTTTCTCTTTAATTTCTTTTAAAAATTGCTTGTTTGACCCCCCCCCCCCCCCCCCGAAAAAAAAACATGACTGTTTTAATTTGACAAATTTTTACTATATTGTAAATAAACTGTTCGTTTTGTAGAAAAAAAAAATAAAATGCACATTTCAATTTATTTCAATAAATGTTCTATTTATTAATTATTTTGAATTATTGATTTTGTGTTGCTTTACTGAATTCCTAATCTTTCATGTTTGATTTACTTTTAAGTTAAAAAAAAATCAAGGATTGTCTGCCCTTGATGCTATTGTAACTCTTCACAAATGAAAACAAAAATCTCTATTCTGCACAAGTGCCTTAATTTTAACTATTTAGTAATTTGAAAAGTTTTTTTTTTTAAGTTTTAGGTGCTTATTCGTAATACTCCACCCCCCATTTTTCTTAACTTTTTTACTGACCAAACTTTTTTTCTTTTTTCGGTGTATCATGTCGCTAGAGAATTCCATGTTTTTTTGGAAATTTTTTTCAAATATTTTTGATTTTAGGAGGGAGGATCAGTTTCCTATATAAATTAAACGTAAACAGATCCCCCACTTTTTGACCATCACAAATTAAAAAAAAAAAATTTTCTGTGTACAATTACCTGTTGTTAGAGAATTCCGGGTTTAGTATAATAGAAATACAAAATTAGTTCAATTGCTAGAAATTGAAATTGCTACTCATTCAGCATTAGAGAGAATCAAGAAACATCATTTATTTTTTCGGAAATGAAAGCAACTCTTGTAAAATTATTCAGCTAAAACTAATGATAATGAAATTTTCATATAGAGAATAAAATTGCCAAAGAATAAGAATAGGGATTTGCCTTCTTGTGTTTATTAACCCAGTATCTTCATTCCACGACCATATGTCTTGGATAGCCTTTCATCCATCCGCAAGTATCTTCATTCCTTCATTCCACTATAGCCTTTCCTAACTCCAAACCCCTAACTCCAAACCCCTAACTCCAAACCCCTAACTCCAAACCCCTAACTCCAAACCCCTAACTTCAGATTACGTTATTTCTAATTCTACCTATGACTTCTATATTTATATTCATCCCGGAATTAAGCGAATGAAATTAACGAACACAGTTCCTGCAACATTTAATCATTCAACATGGCGGTTACAATTTCTTGATCGAATCGACTTCCTATTTAATTCAATAAACGCCAAGATACTCGTAGACCCCGATACATTTACATTTTCAAAATCATACACATTTAACATGCATATTATAGAAAACTTGCCCAAATAAATGACCTAAACCGTGTCATTGTTGAACTTTACATTTGGTCGGCAGAAATTGAAATTTCTGTTTGTTCTTTTTTCACCAGAAGTGACTTGCTAATATGCTTCCAACAAGACCTCAACTACTATCAGAAGATCATTTCATGTCTAAATTATGTCAAAAAAGGTATTTTTTGTCCAAAATGCCCTAATATGGTAGTTTGGGCCCAGACGCCAAAAAATTGAATTTTTTTTAATGTTTCTTCATCTATCACCAAGAGTATTCCATTCCGCTTCTAACGAGCCCTCAACCACTACCAGACGATCATTTTAAACCAAAATATGCCCCAAACAGTGATTCCCCCCCCCCAATATGCTCAAATAAGGTAATTTGATCCCAGACACCAAAAAATGTTAATATTTTGAATTTTTCTTTTTCTATCACCAAGAGAATTCTATTCCGCTTCTAATGAGTTCTCAACCACTATCGAATGATCATTTTTAGTCAAGATATTGTATTTATTCCCATATTTGGCATTCTGGACGCAATGTGGGACGCCTTTTTAGAAGACCCCCACCCCTCCCCCACTTTTATAACTGTCCCGCCGGCCCTGAAAATCCTTTTGTTACAGCACTGAGATCACATGATTGGGCAAATGTAACGAGGAGACAATCATGGCGTGTACAGGGAACGCAAACAAAAGTTCTCATATAGCGGCATAAAATTTGTTTTGACTGAAGCAAATTTTATTTTATACGTAGTTTCTTAGTTAAAAAAAAATGTTACTTCAGTTGTTTTTTATTATTATTTATTTTTACTTAAAAATGTTTTTTTCCTAAAATCAATCGATCAGATCAAACGTGATATGAAAACTTGATTCCATTGGATTTTCTTCCATACTAGAATAGAAGTCGTAATTGTACACCATTGCAGTTTCTGTTTCTTGCTTTGAAATCTCTCAGACATCAAGAATTTTCTCTCTTCTTCACAAATCCGATTGGAGAAGTCAAGAACTGAAAGATTTTAAGATTAAAAAAAATAGTAGAATGCATTCTTATTTGTCGTACTATTCATGAGAAAGTCTTGTTGGAATTTTATTAAGGGAAGGATCTTAAGCCGAAGCAAACGTCCTGTTTGCCGTTTATTCTACACAGGAATAGAATGATCCGAGGTTTCCGCATCTCTTGACCATTGCAGTCCACTTTCGACGATCCTCAGTTAGGCCATATTGTGTAATTTAGCTCAGGATCGGTGACAGTGGGCTATGATGGTCAGAGACTCTGTACTTGCTTGATAGGAAATTGCCCCTCCCCCGACCAAGTACAAGTAAGTAAGCAGGGGTGTGAGTTTTCTGCATTTTCTTTTATTCAGAAAAAGCAGATTTCCGCTTAAATCTGTAGAGCCTTCCATTCACTACTACAATGACTTTCTGCATTTTTTATTTACGCATTATTGAAACACTTTTTGGACTATTTTTGATTTACACATTTTTGATTTACACATTTTTGATTTACACATTTTTGATTTACACATTATTGAAACATTTTTGGGACTATTTTTGATTTACACATTTTTTATTTACACATTATTGAAACATTTTTGAGACTATTTTTGATGTACACATTTTTTATTTACGCATTATTGAAACACTGTTTGGACTATTTTTTTTATTCACGCATTTTTTATTTATGCATTATTTAAACATTTTTGGGACTTTTTGATTTACGCATTTTTTATTTACACATTATTGAAACATTTTGGGACTATTTTTGATTTACACATTTTTTATTTACACATTATTGGGACTATTTTTGATTTACATATTTTTTATTTGCGCATTATTGAAACACTGTTTGGACTATTTTTTTTATTCACGCATTTTTTATTTACGCATTATTGAAACATTTTTTGGACTATTTTTGATTTACGCATTATTTAGAATTAAGTTGTAAATTTTTCAAATTAATTCTTTCCGATAATTGCCAAATTATTGTTTTTTTTTCCTTCTCAGGATGAGAGTAATTCTTTGAAAATCCATGGATTAAAGATCATTCTCATATTTTATTTTATTCCTTGTTTAAACATCTGATGATTATCATAAACTTGTAAAGTATGTAACTTTACCTTTGTTTTATTATTTCAATTTTTCCTATATATATGTATGTATATATATATGATTATTTTTATTTACACAGACATGTACAAAATCTGCGACACTGGCATGTCGTTGTTATCGATCAACAGCTATTATAAACTGAGCTCTCATCAGGCAGAGTTAGAATCTGATCTTAACCTTAGATCATATGTTAAGATCGGATTCTAACTCGGCCTGATGAGATCTCAGTTCATAATAGCTGTTGATCGATAACATCGACATGCCAGTGTCGCAGATTTTGTACATGTCTGTGTAAATAAAATTATCATATATAAAGCTCTATTTGATATTGAGCACTTTTTATAAACCCGGTTGAAATTCTTTGGATTACTACCCTGTGGATGTTTTACCTGGATTATTATATATATATACAACTTCTTTGATAAAAAATTGTACAAAATTACATAAAGTTACATAAATTAATACAAATTTTATTACATCGAAAGTTCAGATGCAAGGAGTTACATTAATCCTTAAACCATGGTTTTTCAAAGATAAAACTCTTCTCGTCAGAGGATAAAATCTGGTAATATGGTATTTATAACAATTAAATATTACCTAGTTCCATTTCACTTTGAAAAATTGAAGAATAAAAAAACAAAAAAGTTGGGGATAAAGAAATAAAAGGCTGGGAAGTAAAAAAATTAGCAGTATTGCGAGGTGATTTTTGAAGACGAAAGGGACGTTATGGTGTAGATAGTTAATAGTAAAAGTAACATTTTGTAGAATTGAAGAAAGTTTTTTAACAAATAAAAGGTTGAGGGTTCAAAATATCTCACTTGGTCCGTATGGATTCGTACTCCGTTATAGTATATTTCCGTGGAGTTACAAGTAAAAATCCTGTATTGGTATTTTAAATATCCAATTCGGCAAATCCGAGGTTAAGATTGTCTGTTGAAAGGCGTTATGTGGAAAAGTTCATATCTGCCTTCAATTCCTGGCTTCCCTGGCAGAGAAATGTTTAAAAAGTTTTATATATCATCTTAAATATTCTGCTTTAGGTAGGGAGTTTTACTGACTAAAGAGAATAGAACCGGATCCACCGAGGTCAAAAAGGTTCTATTATCTACGTACTCTTACTGGGGGGGGGGGGGTCAAGGAAAACATGGGAGGAAGTGATAAAGATGAACTTGAGAGAAAGAGACATAAATAAAGACCTGGCCAGAGATAGGTTAGCTTGGAAGTCAATTTCTAAAAGTAGTCCAACACATGCCAGCATGTAAAACGGACGTTAAACCGAATATGATGATGATGATGATGATGCCTCTGGTTAATGTAGTTTCAGAATGTATCTAATTATGGGGGGGGGGGTCTATCTCAAAAACCCTTGTAAGAGTTTGTGACATATTTCCATTCTCTAGACGTCTGGTGCGAATGCGGACCGTACGCTAATATCTTACCATCTTTGTACAGAACAGATACTACACTTTGATTCTAGTCCGAAGGCCAAAAAAGTGTCATGTTCGACACAACAGCGGCATCAGATGAAATTTTTAAAAAAATTACTTTCTTTGCATTACATCTTTGCCGATCGGTGATCCCATCTTTTTAGAAAAGGGGGTGTACGGGTGATAACATATGCATGAACATGAAATTGCCTTAGCGTATTATATATATATATATATATACACTTTCTTGTTGCATTCTAATGACCATATATGAATCAATCCAAAACCATAATTTTCATTTCGTCTTTCAATTTCTTTATTTCCGTATTTCAAGAGTTTTTTCCAAATTTAATATTCATTCTTCTTACACGTGGTTCATGGCAAGTTAGTTTGTGCCAATCATCAGAGAACAGTAGCACACATATATATATATATATATATATATATAATGAAGAATGGAAAGGAATTAGAGAAGCAAAAGTCAAATCATAATTCAATTCAATTGCTCAGAGCAAGGTATATTCCGCAAAAAAGGCAATTTATTCAAGTTAAATTTTCCTTAAGCCAGGCTTTTCAAAGATCAAAATCTTATCATCAGAGGAAGTCGCTGGGATAGATAAGTTGGCAAAGGCCAAGATTTAAAATTTGAAAAAATAAAATAAAAGTTGTAGGGGGAAGAAACACAGGGCAAAATTCTGCCCGAATGCAAGCAAATGTCCGATTGCTAAAAAGTCCGGTGTCGAAAAGTCCAGCGGAGAGAATAAGATGTAGATAGGTAGGTCGTTAAAGGCACGAGATGTAATGAGAGAGGATTCAAAGTTAAATTCCAAGAAGCCACAACTTCAGGTGCGGCGAAAATAGAAAATCCAAAAGGGTAAAAAGTCCAATAAGTGCAGGCAGGCAGGCTCAGAAGAGAGTGAGGTGGAAAATATTCGCCATTAACAGTACTTCCTGGGCAAAGATGTCAGAGAAAATGCTTTAAAATGGGAAAAAAAGTAGCGAAAATATTTTAAAGTTAGCCTTTTTTGCGGAATATACCTTGCTCTGAGCAATTGAATTGAATTATGATTTGACTTTTGCTTCTCTAATTCCTTTCCATTCTTCTTCATTCTACCTGCTCTATCCTGGATATTGAGCTATATACTCTTCACAATAGGTTTCACTTTTCCTAAAAGTTCGCTTTTAGTACACCACTTTATATATATATATATATATATATATATATATATTTATAATCTTCTATATATATAAAATAGTAACTCTGTGTGTGTGTGTCCGCCTGACCTTTGTGTCTTATGTTCACCCAAACCGCTGGACAGAATTGCTTGAAAAATGGCATATGGAATACTGACCTCTCAGTGAAGGTCATAGGCTATATAAGAAATATATCACTTCAACGCTGGGGGTCCCCAAGCGCCCCCCCTGCCCCCCTACTGAAAACTGTTTTCCTTTAGATTCAAATGAAATTAAAACCATAGGTAAATGACCAAAAATGATGTCTATTCCCAAAATTTCAGCAAATTTTGATATCAAGAGGGTCCCCGGGGGCACAAGCCCCTCCCCCCTCTCACACACACACACTGAAATTTAAACTATAGGTCCACCGAAAATTCAAATAGGTCCAATTTCAATGAAATGTATACCTTATTTTAATACATATTAAATAAGGATGATTTACATGATACATATATATATATATATATATATATATATATATATATATATATATATATAATGAATGTGAAGCGAGAGCTCGCTGGCGATACCAGCTAGTATATATATATATATATATATATATATATATATATATATATAGTGTGCGCACAGAAACACAAATGTTATTGATTTATTGCAAAATGAATGTTGATACTAGAGTAAGTTTTAAGAATTAACATGAAATTATGATTGTCCTTTGTGTGCGAGAGCGGGATTGGCTTTACTAATAAAAGATTAAAACAAAAAAAAACTTGTCGTCTGCAGAATAATATTTGAGTGTTTATCAAAACTGTTGTTGGAAGCAAAAACTAATTCTCTGAAATGAACCTAAAACCGATCGAACTGACAATGGAGCCTAATTGATTGAACCCAAATACAATAAATATTGATTTGATGATTGACTGATGAAAAGTATAAAATCTGATTTTACTCTTGGTATTAACTCGTTTTACAAAGCCCCCCCTCCTTCCCTCTTAGTCTGTCTCTCCTTTATCTTTATCTTTTTTTAAATTTATTTATTTCTTTCCCTTTCTTGTCCTTTTCCATGTCTATTTCTTTTTTCTCTCTTTCTCTTCTTTCTTTCTTTCCTGTCTCTCTCTATTTTCGCCATATCTCACTTTCTTTCTATCTCTCTTATCTCTCTTTCAATTAATTCATTCCATTCCTTTCACCGCCTCTCCCTTATCATTCACTCTTTATTTCTGTTATTCGTCCCCCCCCCCCCACGATCTAAAACATTCATGTACAGATAAAAAGTGTGCACGGTGACAAGCAAGATAAAAACATCATCAGAGTTTTACTTTTATAATGTGATTTTCCTACTAAATTCATTGTCAATTTCAAATGAAACATTTAAGTTAAAAATGGTGATTTCAACATAAAATCATTTTCAACTTTTTCATAATGACGAAATGAGGATGATACGTAAATGATAAATATTTAGAATGTTCAATATTTTCTAAACTTTATAGAAATTCATATATTTTAGAAACATTTTTTTTTTTTAATTTTCTTCAAATTGTTTTTTGTAATCAATATCGATTTCTTTGGCCTAAAAACAACTTTTTGATTCGACTTTAGAAATTTGTTCAAAGTATTTTTATTTATAGCTTTTATGTTCACATCTAAAGAAACTTTTCTTTTTTTTTCTTTCATTTAGCAAAAAATCTTTCTATTATTGAATTCATCCATTTTTTTTTTTTTCAATCTATAAATCTCTAACTTCTTTCATATTGATGTATCTTTCTTTAGTTTTAAATTTCCTGTTCAATTTGAAAAAGTGACAAACGGTTTGAAGTAGAGAAACTAAAAATAACGTCTTTACAATTTTATCTTATTTACATTTGCATCACCGCAAAAAATCTATGAAATTCAAATATTTGATATTCCAGTTTATCGTTTGTTGGGACAAGTGAAAGACTTAAAGTTGGAGACTTTTGGCTAAGAGTTGGAGACTTTGGGCTAAGAGTTGGAGACTTTGGGCTAAGAGTTGGAGACTTTGGCCTAAGAGTTGGAGACGTTGGGCTAAGAGTTGGAGACGTTGGGCTAAGAGTTGGAGACTTTGGGCTAAGAGTTGGAGACTTTGGGCTAAGAGTTGGAGACTTTGGGCTAAGAGTTGGAGACTTTGGGCTAAGAGTTGGAGACTTTGGGCTAAGAGTTGGAGACTTTGGGCTAAGAGTTGGAGACTTTGGGCTAAGAGTTGGAGACTTTGGGCTAAGAGTTGGAGACTTTGAATGGAATGTAAATGTTTGAAAGTGAATGTTATCAAGATTAAAATGATGATGGTTGTAGTGTTGGAAATCTCCCAGAAAGAGGAAAGTTCCAATGCTCAGTTTGTGGAAAGGGAGTCGGGTGCAATTCAATTTTTTATGGCGCTTTCAAGCATTGAGCACACAAGAGGTGCAGTGGAATTACTGGTAGGTTGAGAGACGATAACCAGTTCATGTGCAAGAAGTGTAAGACAATGGAGGTGAATGAGAACTCAGATGTGGAGAAAGTATATTTGGATGGTGGAGTTATTAAGGTTGTTCAGAAGTTTTATTTAGTGATACCATTGGAGCACAGGGTGGAGCTGGTGCTAATGGGATTGCAAGAGTTAGGAGTGGATGGAGTACGTTCGGTGAACTTCTGCCATTTTTAATCAGCAGAGCGGTACCACTCT
Organism: Sepiola atlantica; assembly: GCA_963556195.1. Lineage (NCBI taxonomy): Eukaryota > Metazoa > Mollusca > Cephalopoda > Sepiida > Sepiolidae > Sepiola > Sepiola atlantica. Next base: position 158,132 of record OY744534.1, on the reverse strand, counting down.
GCTCGTTCGTAATGGCAAAAGTTCCCTGAACCGGACCAAAGGAAATGTCGATCAGGCATATGTACGCAGTGTGATGATTTACTCGAGCTATGGTCGAGATATAAAGTCATCAGGAAGTCACCAGAGGCACATAGCAGATCATCATATGATGTGCTCCGATGAACTGGCTGCTCTAGTGCCCCCTCGACGTAAATACACTTGACCAGCCCGACAATCAGCTAAATCCCATCCATTCACTGCGGAAGGTCCCCAGATGCCGGAGAGCCTTCTACTCCAATAGCTTCTTTCCTTGTGCTGCCGGCCTCTGGAACTCTCTCCCTGCTTCCTTGACTGTACCGACATGAAGAGGTTTAAAACTAATATAAACAGACATCTCGCTACACAGCTTCCAACTTAAGATGGCACCCAAAACCTACACCCTAATTATCAGTAGCCCCTTATGTCTACAGTGGCGGCCTGCCTTGTTTGGGGTGAAATATGTTAAAAAAAGATATATCGGTTGGACAGCTTTTAAAAATTAACTTCCAAACTAAGCTATCTCTGACCAGGTCTTTATCCCTCTTTCTCTCAAATCTATACTTATAACTTTCTCCCATGTTTTTTTTTTCCTTCCTCTGCCAACTGACCCTGCTATCTCAACTGACCGATATCTACTAACCAAAGCACTCTTATCCATTCTTTCAATGTGACCATTACACATCCATTGTATCATTCTCATATCATTTCTCTCCATGCAACGCATGTCTTCAACTCTCACTGGCCAGCTTTCACTTCCTTACATCATCACACAAACTTGATAGACTCTTCCCTTGGTTGACAGCAGTAACTCTCTGCTGGTTAGTAATGACAGAAGTTCCCTGAAATTACTTCTAACTCTTTTCTTCACATTAGCACCAGCTCCTCCCTGTGCTCCAATGGTATCAACAAGGTAACAAATAGTTTCACCATTGAAATATACATTCTCTACATCCGTCTCCATTGCCTTACACTTCGTGCATACAAACTGATTATTATTACCTTTCAACCGACCTGTGTACCTAAAGTTTACAAGTACCACATCCACTTGTCCGCGTGGGACACAAATTCGCCAACTGCAAACCCATGCAGAGGGGTAAAACCTCCCGCAAATGAGACCTCCTGTTGGCTGTGGGTGGCGATCCGTGATGCAGTAGGACGGGATCCTGGTGGCTAGGCATTTGTCCACTTCGGCTAGACGGGAGGTCGGAGAGGTCCGATCTGTTCAATCAGCTGGTCACGTAATGCCCGAGTATCTATAAGTTCATTCCCAACCGTATTATTCGATGTTATTCTTCAAAAAATCAAAACCTTATTTCTCCTTTTCATTTTTCTCCCAAATAGATACTAGAAGGCGGTGGTTGAGGGTCAGATTACCAATGCCAAGGAGTACTGTCTTCAAAGAGTACTGTCTTCAAAGAGTACTGTCTTCAAAGAGTACTGTCTTCAAAGAGAACTGTCTTCAAAGAGAACTGTCTTCAAAGAGAACTGTCTTCAAAGAGTACTGTCTTCAAAGAGTACTGTCTTCAAAGAGTACTGTCTTCAAAGAGCAATGTGTTCTAGGAATATAAATAATTATCCTACTTATAGAATTATATTTGACAACTTTATTCGGCATCGAATCACCCATAGATGGTTAATATGTCGTGAACCAAACCAAATTAATTGAATTGAATGTTAAATTAACGTTTACTTGTAGAAAAATACTTTATCTAGATGGGAGATCGGAGAGGCCCAATCCAATCAATCGGCTGGTCACGTAATCTAGTCGAGTATCTATAAGTTCATTCCCAAACGTATTATTCTATCTTATTCTTCAAAAAATCAAAATCTTATTTCTCCTTTTTATTTTCTTCCCAAATAAATATTAAAAAGCCGGTGGCTGAGGGTCAGATTACCAATGCCAAGGAGTAATGTTTTCAAAGAGTAATGTTTTCAAAGAAGTAATGTTTTCAAAGAAGTAATGTTTTCAAAGAAGTAATGTTTTCAAAGAAGTAATGTTTTCAAAGAAGTAATGTTTTCAAAGAAGTAATGTTTTTCTTGGAGGGGTGTTTTCTCTGTAGAATTCCCTTTATAGGAGTAATGTTCCCACTTTCACTGTGAAATTTCCTTCTGAGAGCAATGTATTCTGGTTGTCTAAGGGCTGCGTACTCTGGTTGTCTAAGGGCTGCGTACTCTGGTTGTCTAAGGGCTGCGTACTCTGGTTGTCTAAGGGCTGCGTACTCTGGTTGTCTAAGGGCTGCGTACTCTGGTTGTCTAAGGGCTGCGTACTCTGGTTGTCTAAGGGCTGCGTACTCTGGTTGTCTAAGGGCTGCGTACTCTGGTTGTCTAAGGGCTGCGTACTCTGGTTGTCTAAGGGCTGCGTACTCTGGTTGTCTAAGGGCTGCGTACTCTGGTTGTCTAAGGGCTGCGTACTCTGGTTGTCTAAGGGCTGCGTACTCTGGTTGTCTAAGGGCTGCGTACTCTGGTTGTCTAAGGGCTGCGTACTCTGGTTGTCTAAGGGCTGCGTACTCTGGTTGTCTAAGGGCTGCGTACTCTGGTTGTCTAAGGGCTGCGTACTCTGGTTGTCTAAGGGCTGCGTACTCTGGTTGTCTAAGGGCTGCGTACTCTGGTTGTCTAAGGGCTGCGTACTCTGGTTGTCTAAGGGCTGCGTACTCTGGTTGTCTAAGGGCTGCGTACTCTGGTTGTCTAAGGGCTGCGTACTCTGGTTGTCTAAGGGCTGCGTACTCTGGTTATCCAAGGGCAGCATATTTTAATAAACTAGAGACTATAATGTACTTTTTAAAAGCAGTCGATCTATATACAAAAATATAAAGATCTAAAGATGTATAAATCCAACTTGATCTGGCATTAAATGTCCTGAAAAAGGTTGATATGCCGTAAAACAAACAAACAAACAAGTACCACAAACAATTTAATTGCTACCAACTCCCTTTTCCACAAACGGGAATTTTCCCATTTCTGGAAGCTTTCCAACACTACAACCACTGACCCTGATGTTCTATGCCTTTTGTAAAGCGTCCAAGTTTTATAGCCGTATTGATGGGAAGACAATGCCCCATTATACATTTTTAGTTTTTAACATTTTATTTGATATCATAATTATTTAACGTTTTATTGCTTTAATTGCTTTGCAGATCCTGGTCGATATTTCCTGAATAGAACTTTTTTTTTCTAAAAATATAACTAAAGTATTATACATGTGGGGGGGGGGGCGGCGTAAGTACTTATTTTGTTTTCAGTTTTCTAATGGTTTCACCTTAAAACAAAAAACAATGTTTATGGAGTAGTGGTTGTTGATTTCGCGACAAAAAAGGCCTCCCTTCAGTCTCTAGAGCAGCGTTTCTCAACCAATTGCCCAGAGAGCTCAATTCTTTTTTACGAAAGGTAATGCTTTAAGCTAAGTGGCAACTGCTACATTTTTACGTGAAACATGAGTTTAGAGAATCCACTACAGGAAGTGCGGAAGAAGCTGAAGGATACACTGTTGAAAGTAACAGACCAGACTTGTGGGTGGAAGAAAGGACCCCCCAAGGCGCAGGGTGACATGGTGGTGGAATAAGGAAGTTGAAAAGTGTATCAAAGAAAAGCGGAAACGCAGGAGTCAGCGGATGAAAGGTTTAGTTAATAAGGATGCGCGTTTTGAGGGAAGCAAGAAGAGCAATATATAAAGGCTGCGAGGAGGCTGAGAAAGCCAGGTTTCCAGATCGACTACGAAGAGATGACCAAAAGAATGAAGTATTCAAGATAGCTAAAACAGATGGCAGAGACCAATATCGATATTGTTGGAGAGAAATGCATTCAAAATGACAACAGAGTTTTAGCAACAAATGAATAGGACAAGAGGGGATTATTGGAAATGCCACTATGAGAGATTGTTGAATGCTGAGTTTTCATGGAATTGAGAAAATCTAAGAATTCCAGAAGCAGTATCTGGACCAGCTATAAGAATTGGGAAAGAAATGGTAAGGGAAGCTGTGAGTAAGATGAAGAAAATGTTAAGGCTGCAGAATCCTCAGACATTATTGCAGAAATGTTGCAGACTGCAGGTGAAATAGGCATTGGGATGATCACACTTGACAAATTCGATCATAAAAAAAGGTTATCCTGAAAGACTGGGAATTTAGTACAATTGTGAATTGTTACAAGGGTAAAGGGGAAGCACTAGATAGAAATAATTACAGAGGCTTAAATGATGGATCAGGTCCTCAAAGTGATTGCAAAAATAGCAAGGCGTGCGTGCGTGCGTGCGTGGTCCCCCTCTGTATGTGACTCGATGTGGCGAGTGTAAAATGCAACAATAAATTTGGGCAATTTGGGGCATTTTTGACCCCCTGGGGGCGCGAACCAGAATTTTTCTGAGGTCAAGGATGCTCATTTTATATCCAGAACAATTGCCTCTACATTTTGGCCAAGTTTCAGAAAAATTGAATGGATGGATCAAACGTTATGGGAGAAAAATGTAATTTTTTGCCATTTTGGGGGCTTTTGACCCCCTGGGGGGCGCGAACCAGATTTTTTTTTCAAAAATCGGAGAATGTCACTTTCTAACCTGACCAAAGTTACAACTTCATGCAAAATTTCAGAGAAATTCAATGGATGGTTGCGGAGAAAAATCCGGACGGACGGAAATGCCTCAAAACATAAGTCCCCCGATTTTATAAATCGGGGGACCAAATAAGTCAGATAAACATAGATGAAATGCAATTTGGTTTTATGTCTGGACAAAGTACCACTGGTGTTATATTTATCCTAAGACAAATGCAAGAACAACCTATATTTTGCTATTGTGGATTTAGAGAAAGCTTTTGACAGAGTGCCAAGAGATGTTGTCTGGTGGATTTTTCACAGACTAGGAGCAAATGCGTAGTTAGTGAAAGTTGTTCAAGCAATGTCCGGAAATGCCTGGTAATGTTAAGATTAACAGCACATTTAGTGACAGTTTTATTGTTAAAGTGGCAGTACATCATCAGGGTTCTGTACTGAGTTCGTTGCTTTTCATTTGTGGCTTAGAAGCATTGCCCATACAGTTTCTTACGGGTTGTCCAGAAGAAATGCTGTATGCTGATGATTTAGTACTTGCCTGTGAAACAATGGAAGGTCTACTTGTTTAGGTGGTGGTGGTGGTGGAATGCTATGGAAAGTAAAGGTCTTAAAGTGAATGTTACCAAGCTTAAAGTAATGATCAGTGAGTTGTAGTATTGGAAAGCTCCCCAAAAGAGGAAAAGGTTTCCCTACTCAGTTTGCGGAAAGGGAGTTTGGTGCAATTCAATCTTTTGTAAGCTTTGGGTGCACAAGAAGTGCAGTGGAATTACGGGTAGGTTGAGAGAGGATAACCAGTTTGTGTGCAAGACAATAGAGATGGATGAGAACTCAGATGTGGAGAAAGTACAGGGTGGGCCAAAATAAGGGTCCTATCTTTAAATTTGAATAACTTGAATTTGAATAACTTCCACAAAATAAAAGTTAAACTCACCAAACTTTATGTGTGTGTAGACTGACCCTTCCGAGATTTTTTGAAATAAACAAAACAAATTTTAGCCGAAAAACACTTCTTAAAACTTACAAAAACTAAAGTATTGTTTTTTACACTGTTTTGAGTTTTTTAAGCAAAAATAATGTTTTCTAAATGAGGGTACGTTCCTTAGGGCTAATACGGCTCATGCTTGCTTCGGAAGGGGTCCTTTACTTATTCTAAAAATAAAAATTTTTTTAAATCAATAAATAAAAAAGTTATGAATTTTTAAAAATAGGACCCTTATTTTTGCCCACCCTGTATATTTGGATGACGAGGCTATTGAGGTTTTGTTACTCTGGTGATACCATTGGAGTACAGGAAGGGAGGAGCTAGTGCTGGTGTGATAGCAAGAATTTGGAGGGAATTCGTGCCAGTACTAACCAGCAGAACGTTGCCGAAAAGTTTTGTTACCTTACTTACATGAGGAAATCCGTTGCATGGAGAGAAATGATACTGAGTGTTACCACTGTCGACCTAGGGAAGCGTCTATCAGATTTGTGTCCAAAATGTGATGATGTATGGAAGTGAAAACCTGGCCAGCTAGGGTGGAGGACATGTGTTGCATGAGGAGAAATGATATGAGAATGATACAATGGATATGTAATGCGAGTCTTAAAGACAGGCTTAGATCTGATGACCTCAGAGGAAGATTAAATCCGGACAGTATAGGGAGATGCGTGCAGAACAAAAGACTTCAATGGTATGGCCATGTGGATAGAATGGATGAGAGTTCTTAGATCAGTAGATGTAGAACAGTTGAGGTAGCATGGTCAGTTCACAGGGGAAGGCAAAGGAAAACATGGGAGGAAGTGATAAGAATGGACTTGAAAGAGGAATAAATAAAGACCTGGCCAGGAGGATTGTTTGGAAGTTAATTTCTAAAAGCTGTCCAACACATGCCAGCATGTAAAACCGAATATGATGATGATTATTGGTCCCCCGATTTATAAAATCGGGGGACCTATGTTTTGAGGCATTTCCGTCCGTCCGTTCGGATTTTTCTCCGCAACCATCCATTGGATTTCTCTGAAATTTTGCATGAAGTTGTAACTTTGGTCAGGTTAGAAAGTGACATTCTCCGATTTTTAAAAAAAACCCTGGTTATCCCCCAGGGGGTCAAAAGGCCCCGAAATGGCAAAAAATGACATTTTCTGCCCCATAACTTTTCATCCATCCATTCAATTTCTCTGAAACTTGGCCAAAATATGGAGGCAATTATTCCTAATAGAAAATAAGTATCGCTGACCTTGGAAAAAATCTGGTTCGCGCCCCGAGGGGGTCAAAAATTGCCCAAATTTATTGCATTTTACACTCGCCACATCGAGTCACATACAGAGGGGGACCACGCATTCGCGGCTTGTTATGATGGTGATGTGTGGGATTGACTAGAAATTCATCAGCTTCTCTGGTTATTTGGAATTGGCCAGATTAAGTCTCTCATAAAACGGCAAGATAATAATGAACAATTAACATAGTTGAGAATCGAACCAAACAGACGCCATCGAAGCGTTAAAGAATTTTTGGGAGGTGGCAGTTTACGTGATGCATGTAGCCAACATGATGATCACTACTAGGATGGATGGTGTAAACATAGTTTTGGAGCTCAGAATTATCATAAGTTATCTCTCTTGAACGATTTCTAAGTTATCTCCCCTGAATTATACTGAGCAACGAGTGAATGAATTCTCCTATTTTCTCAAACCAAAAACATATCTCAGTATCAAATGCAGTATTTCTACATTCGAAGCATTGGTTTATGAAAATATAAGAAATGAGTTAGAAACCAAATTTTTTTTTTTTTTTTTCAAAATCGAAATATTTGGATGTAAATAATTGTTTATATCTATTTGAAGAAAAAAATCTCTTGCATCGTGATTTGGTTTCTAACCGTTTTCTCATATTTTCATTAATTGATGCTTCAAATGTAGAAATATTGCATTCAATACCTATACACACGTGCCAATGTTTTCACTACAAATATCAAGACATTTATAAGATAGTCTCCAATAACATCGGAAGTAAGCAGATGTTTACGGCAGCAACGTCGTTTAGATCTCGACAATGAAGAAAAAATGGAAAAATTCTCTGTATACGACTGAAAACGGCTTGCTGAACCGAAATATTTGGATTTATATAATTTTCATTTATTTAAAAAAAATTCTCTTGCATCGTGATTTGGTTTCTACTGATTTCTCATATATATATATATATATAATTATTTATAAATAATATTTTCAAAATAAACCCATATACACATGTGTTTCATGCCAAACCTGCAAGCATCATTATGGGAGGAGACAATCCCTGTCGGTGACACGGTTCGAACCACGATACGAAAGTCATATTTGACTTAGTAATCGGAGCATGTACCCACCCCGCATCATTTAGAAATGGGAGGGTGAACATCTAAATAGCAAATTTGGCGGTCGTCTAGCAAGCTGTTGACAGAACTCAATAGGCGTGGCCTAGGGTATCGCATTACGCTATAAATAATGGCTCGTTAACTTATTTAAAGTGCTCAATCTAGCGAGAGCTTTGAATAATAAATATATATATATATATATATAAATCCAACTGCTTCTGAATTATAGGCAACTCTATAGAAAACAGAACAATAGAACAGGATATAGGAAGGAAATAACACTAACCACACCTTTGTTCGTGAGAAGCCCAACGATTGGCTGAGAGAACAACAAAGAATCTGATTGGTTAACTAGCTAGCCGTGTATATAAAAACACCCGGCAAAAATAACTCCATGCATTTTAGCCTGAAGATCCCCCCCCCCCCCCGGGATGAAATGCGGGAGCCTCTGTGTAGCTTAATTGCCATAAATATATTTTCATAGCTTACTACCTAGCTATACTTACGTATCGAGCACTGTTGAAGTAAATACTGAAAATTGATACATAAAAAATTATCTCCTTATAAAATTTTATGTGGATACATGAAATAATAATATATATATATATATATATATATATATATATATTATTTTTATGTATGTATATATATATATCTCCAACGGCTTCTGAATTATTACCCTCTTTTTCTCTTTCTTCTGACCACCATGCACTATTCACAATAACACAACAGACAAAATGACGACCGCCTGTTTGAAAAGAAACCCAAACACGTGGTCGCTACAAAAACATAGAAATAGAATATCAAATATATCAATTCTAAAGTAATCAAAAAAAAAAAAAAAATATTATGATCCTTGCTTTTTAAGCTCTCTTTATTTGCTTGCCTCCACATGATGGTACAACGGATAAAGGTGTTGATTAACAGTCAGTCCGAAGTGACAGTCTTCTGGAAATTGAAGGTTGAATTAAATAACACGTTCAGTTCGAAATTCCATTTAAAAAATAAATTAAAAAATAAAAAAATAAATTAAAAAATAAAATAAAAAATATATAAAAAAAAAAAAAAAATAAAAAATAAAAATAAAAAAAAATAAATAAAAAATAAATTTTCTTTTTTTTTCAACGTGGTCATACTATCAAAGTCTCGAAGTATCATTCTTATATCATTTCTCTTCATGCAGCACATATCCTCAAACCCCATTGGCCGGGTTTCACTTCTATATATCATCACACTGTGTACACATGCCTGATAAACTCTTCCGTTTGCCGACAGTGGCAATGCTCTGCTGGTTAGTAATGACAAGTTTCTTTAACTTACTGCATCCATTCTCAACTCAACTCTAGTACCTGCTTCTTCTTGTGCTCCAATCAAAGGTAACAAAACTCCTGAACAACCTCAGTAGCTTCGCCATCCAAATATACTGTCTCCACATAACGTGACTATTTTTCTTTTAATGATTTTGTCTTAATCTGGTTGGAGCCTCTTTTTGTGCAAAATGTGTCAACTTTTTTAGATGTAATTTTGAGGCGTCTTATTTGTTTGTGCATACGCTATTAGTTCATAAATATAGGATTTAAACACATGTTAATCCTATAATTCTGTTTTATCAACAACTGTCGCCTGATGAATATCTAAAAAAAAAAAAAAAAATATTTACCTCAGAAGGTTAGACACAAGGTCAAAGTGTTTTTATTTACCTCCTCTCTAGGGGAGGCTAGACACAAGGTCAGGTGTGGTTAGCCAGCGAACTAGGATTAGTGTGCTCTGGCCTAAAAAAAATGCCTGAGCAGCCCAGTCGGTATTCCCCGGTAGGGATGCCTTAAGCGATTAGCAATAAACTAACCGGGTCTCAAAGAGAATATAAAGCCTGAGAGCTTCAAATCGTTTGTCTCACCAGCCAATTGATTAATTAATTAAACCTTATCCTCGAGTGGCCATTGGGCCTTGATTAGCGATGACTCATTAGTACTTAAAAAAAACAACGGTCACCTATGGGTTATGACCATGGCCATCCCTACTACAGGCCAGGCAATCGTGCAACTGGGGTCTTTTACTGGGGGCCATGTGAATTTTCTTAAATATTCGATATAGAAGTTGCAAACAAAGGTAAAATTCCTCTGTGAGATTAGTTTGATGTTTTATATGTTTTACATAGCAAATAATAAGAACCACAATAAGCTAATTGATAAATTTTATAATTGACAAATTCCTATAAATGAAGAGACAGGTAACTTTGAATAAACAAAGGCAGATGCATATTTCAATGAAGAATTTTTATTTCAATGTAGTATTTTTTTAGAGATTTTGTACTTATGTCAAAAGATCATTACTTGTATATTGTGGTTAAAAAGAAAAAAAGGATCCGCACCAGTTGATGATATAGTTTGCAACTTCTATATCGAATATTTAAGAAAATTCACATGGCCCCCAGTAAAAGACCCCAGTTGCACGATTGCCTGGCCTGTAGTAGGGACGGCCATGGTTATGACCAAATGTTACATTGCTTAATTTGTAACGAAAATAACTTTAGGCCGTAATTGTTTTTCTGATTTCAGATAAGTTAGTGTGACAAAAAGAAAGTTTTTTTTGTTTTTTTTCTTCTTTTCTGTGTGGAATGAGATGGGCGTTAGGGTAGTCGATGGATGCTGCGTGCGTGCGTGCGTACCTAGGTAAAGATTGTAAAAATCAAAAAGGATGGAAAAAGACAAAAAAGACAATCGGTAAAAAGAAAAAAAAACAGGTGAGTCTTGAAGCAAGGCGACTCTTTTTTTTTGTTTTAGTGAGTTTAGTAACCAATATTACCAGTCGGTTGCCATAGTAACAGTATCCGCTGCCAACTCTGTGACGACGATGACGATATCGTTGTTAGTCTGCATTGGCATCATTACCCCGCCAGACGCCAGCCCGAAAAATCTTTTGATGCTGCTGATTTTCTTGCCTTTTTACAAGAAACTGAGGACAGAGTGGGAGGTGGGGTGTGGGGCAAGAATTACAAAAATTGGCAGAAACGATGCCAAATTGTCGCAGAGCTTTTTGGATCAACTTGGTTAAATGCCAAGAATGTTTCTCAGCAAGTTTATGAAAATCATTCTTCCTTGTCTTGTCACAATGACTGCCCTTTGAAGTTTCGATTGTCTGCGCATATATATATATATATATATATATATATATTATAATATAAAAAGTATGTTTTTCGATTGATATGTTTGATGTTATGTATTTTTATGTATTTGTGTATATAATTTTATATATTTTCAAAGCGTAATTTTATTGCCTGTAGTAGTATAACTGCGGTAATGGTCCTCTGAAGAGAAGAATTATCTTTGAAAACTCATGAGCTAAGGACTTAAGGATGCTTTGCATGAACTTTGAATTCTAATAAAATTTGATTGACACCTTATTTTATTACTTCATTTTATATTATAATATTAATGCTCTATCCAGTATATTGAGCTTCATTTTTTTATCCGGATGTTTCACTAATTATAAGATATTAGTTGACGCTTATATCTTTTGTTGGATTGCTTCATATATATATATATATATATATATATATATATATATATATATATATATATTATGGTAGATCTGAGTTGGATGTATTGTCCGTGACATGATAACTCTCTGTAGGTACAGAGTTGGAATTGAAATAACCCAAAACACCATTTCAGTCTAACTGCTTATTTACAGGGTGTTCCAAAAGTCTTTGGCGCATTTCAATTCTTCGTGTCTGCTGGACTATGAATGGTAGTAAGATGAAACTGGTACCATTTTAAAGCTAAATTCATTAAGTTCTTTGTCACGCTAATGATTTTTTCATATCTTGTCAGGCCCAGTTATAGCGTTCACTCAACCAGAAAAGGCGTTTTGTGTCCTTGAGTTTTCAAAAACCGAATCATGGATACGTGTTCAACGTGCATTTTGCACAAAATTCCGAAAAGAGGCCATATCCAAAAAAGTTGTCTAAAAATGGTCTGGGCGAGATAATCGTGTTCTCATGCCCTGGCCTCCCAAGTCTACAGATCTCACACTCTGCGATTTCTTTTTGTGCATCTTCTGTCTTTGCATTAATCATCTTTCGTTCTTGTGTTTCTCTTTCAAAGAAGAATGGTGCGTAGACAGCTTTCTTGGATATGGCCTCTTTTTGGAATTTTGTGCAAAATGCACATTGAACACGTATCCATGATTAAGTTTTTGAAAATTCAAGGACACAAAACGCCTTTTCTGGTTGAGTGAACGCCATTACTGGGACTGAAAAGATATGAAAAAAATCATTAGCGTGACAAAGAACTTAATGCATTTAGCTTTAAAATGGTACCAGTTTCACCTTACGTGCATAAGGTAGATTGAAAAGTCACACAAAAAGAGAAAAAAAAAATATGTATATGTGTATATCACCGAAAGTACTCAAGTTTTTAAAGTAAATATATAATTTATTTTGAAAAACATTAATTAATGCGTAGTCCAGGTTTTCAAAATATTTTTTCAAAATATTCTCCTTATTATTGCCATTTCACCAAAGCTTCCATGTGTGACTTTTCAATCAATATCTATCTATATATATATATATATATATATATAATAAATATTTGTTATTGTTCATTATCTATGTACGTATACGTTTCGTCCTTTTTCAATCGGGACTCATCAGCATAGAGATATGACTATTCACTACCGGTCATGCGATTCGAAACCCCGGACCTCAAGTATTTTTCAACTCCAGTCCGACGTCGCTAATCGCTGGGCCAATTGTAAACAGCGAATAAACTATGATAATTTTAACACTTTAACGGCGGCTTTGACGTCGAGGCATTCTACTTCTATTAAGGGAAGGAATGATGCAATATAGGCAAGTGACGTCATGCTGTGTTAATACTACCAATTACAGTGCTCTACTTTCAAGGAGCGATATATATATATATATATATATATATATATATATTTATATTTATATATATTTATTTATTTGAATAATATAAAGATAATTATTTTTTATTAGACCCTATCATGATAGGGATATGCTCGTTATTGGGAATAGAGCATTGTTATAGGAAATATTGAAATAATGAAACAAATTTTGTAGAGTAATATATTTTTAGAACAAGTTTCTGGGCCCGATTACGGAATATTGTAGCACAATTTAAAATAAAATTGGATGAATTCAGAAATAATGGTTTAAAAAAATTTCTTTTATGTTGATAAGATAATTAAGCCCCCCCCCCCCCCAAACTCCACCCCGTGTAATAATGAGAAGAATATTTCTAAGTTAAAAGCAACTGTTCAAGTCTTCCTTGAGTTGGATCCTGTTTCAACTGAAGAAAAAAAAAATGGACGATTATTTTGATAATACTAACATAAGTTTATTCAGATGTTAAGTCTTCACAACTCGAGTCTATTGGCTAAAATATAGGATAGCAATTATCTAACGTGGGGAGAATCCAGCTCCCCCAAAAATGGGCACTCTGAATTTGAACAAAAATTTCAATTGCCTCGGTCTAGAAGGATTTCTCCTTCACTGACAGAACATAAAAACTAAGTGCAGATTCGGTACAGATACTGCATTTTGCTCCTAGCCAAAAGACCAAGGAGTTAACATGTTCGTAGTAATGATGATGATGATGATGATAAATTAAAAATTTGTCATAGAAAAAAAATAAACCTCCTCCTAATCTTTCTAAATTACAAAAAAAAAGTATTTTTTAAAAATATTTTTTATGTATTTTTCTGTCTTTTATAATAAAAATGAAAAGTACAAAGTAGCCATTTTGAATTACTCAGTAATATAAAATTGTTTTATTTGACCAATCAACGTTCAATCCTTATGTTTATTCATTTCATTATATAACCAGTTTTAATGGGGAATTCATTTTCATTTTTATGCTGAAACAAAGTAAAATTTATCGACGTTGAATATCTTAACGACCATATCAATTGACCTTTTTGTTGTTTTTTCCTAAAAAAAAAAAAAAATTTGACGGTGTTCATGCACAATATATTTACCCCACATTGGAATATATCAAATAACAGTACGACAATCATCATTTAAAAAAAAAAAAATTCCTCTAAATTACCAAAATGTTGAATAAAAATTACTTCTTTGGTTTCTGTAAAGAAGACTACATCGTCAGTAATTGCCGACTGGAGGGCGAGTAGTTTTTTCTAGTATAGCATAAATCTGTTTTGTAAAGATAATTAAGCCTCCACCCCCACCCATCCCCACCCCGTGTAATAATGAGAAGAATGTTTCTAAGTTAAAATCAACCATTCAAGTCTTCCTTGAGTCGGATCCTGTTTCAACTGAAGCAAGATAAAAAAAAAAAAAAAAATGGAGGATTATTTTGATAATACTAACATGAGTTTATTCAGATGTCAAAAGCTTTCACAACTCTAGTCTATTGGCTAAAATATAGGATAGCAATTCTTCAACGTTTTCACAAACAGCGGACACGACGTAATGGCCTGGCAGTAAAGCATCTAGATATTTACTATTAATGAACGTGTCCTCCGTCTGAGCCTTTTTGGTCCCCTGATTTTTTTTTCTTCGCAACCATCCATCGAATTTCTCTGATATTTTGCATGAAGTTGTAACTTTGGTCAGGTTAGAAAGTGACATTCTCCGATTTTTGAAAAAAAATCTGGTTAGCCCTCCCAGGGGGGTCAAAAGGTTCCGAAATGGCAAAAAATGACATTTTTTTGTCCCATAACTTTTCATCCATCCATTCAATTTCTCTGAAACTTGGCCAAAATGTGGAGGCAATTGTTCCTAATAGAAAATAAGTATCGTTGACATTGGAAAAAATCTGGTTTACCCAAAATGGCAAAAAATGACCCTTTTCTCCCATAACGTTTGATCCATCCATTCAATTTTTCTGAAACTTGGCCAAAATGTAGAGGCAATTGTTCTGGATATAAAATGAGCATCCTTGACCTCAGAAAAATTCTGGTTCGCGCCCCCAGGGGGGGTAAAAAATGCCCCAAATTGCCCAAATTTATTGTTGCATTTTACACTCCCCATATCGAGTCACATACAGAGGGGGACCACGCACGCGCACCTTTTCTCTCTTGAATGTGACTAAAAAAAACATAAAAAAAACTCGCCAAACTTATTTTAAGCCATCACATGATCGATAAGCATACGATGATCAATTGTATCATTGCATGTAAACGTGCACTAGGCTGCATGTTTTAGTGGTGCATGCAAATGGCAGATGTTGCAGATGATAGGTACTCAACCAAAAGAGGGGGGCACAGAGGAAATTGAAAATATCTCTGATTTTGTATTTTGGGCCACACAGAATCTTATTTCTCTTAGAAAGGAAATAAGTGCCTCGTAAAAACAGGGAATCATGCTGAGACCAAAAATAATGTTCATAGATTGGCTCCATGATAAGGCCCTTTTTAGTTATCTCTTAGTGGATATCTCCAGCAGTCAGCTTCTGAGTGGTCAGGTGGTGACTGCTGAGAGGGGCTGGAATCCAGGATTTCCAATCAGGAGGAAAAGATTCCAGAAGATGGCAGACGTTTCAGGTGACAGGTACTCAGCCAAAGGAGAGAGGGGGGGGGGTAGAGGAAATAGTAAGATAGGAGTGATAAATGAAAAAAAACTTTCACATTTATTTATTTCGACATACAGGGAGTTCGGAAAATTTCGCAGTCATTTAAAAAAAAATAGAGAATAGACTTCATTATTAAAAATAAGAATATAATCGTCATTTTATTCCCCCCCCCCCCATCCGAATACAATTTGTGATGCTTTGCAGGCTACATTAATTATATTTATGTGTTTCAGTGGTGCTCATTTTCCATTTGTCTTTTCAGCCAAAGAAAATGGAATTTCTATACAGAGATAATGTAATTTTCAAAGGGCCCCTTATCACAGACAAAGCAAGTGTTTATTAAAAAATAAAAATAAAAATAAAATTTCTGGTGAAATCAAAAAACATTGCTTTCATTATATAGCGAACAGGCTTCGTTTAACTATATTAATTTTCATATTAATATTATATTCCCCATCCGTTACAGGGTTTTTTTTTTTAAATTCAACGTTATGCAATGCATAGTACCAAAGTGAAACGCCGGGCGAAGAGTTCCGGTAGTGATTAATAAAATACATGTATAAAGGAACCCCTTTGTGTGGGGGTTTCTTTTGTCGTAGCACTCCGTTAGTAATGTAATTTTCTTAGTGGTTCATTTCTTCATTTGTGCTGATCATATTTATTTACCTGCGTTTGGTCTTATATTCTGTTAACTGAAATAAAAAGGGTCAGCATTCGCAGGATGCCAACCGGGTCCTCCATGTTGGCTATCATAGGAGTCTCTGCCAATCATGACGCTTAGATCTTTCTTCTGAGTCCTGTGGTTTTTATATTTGTTTGGTGTCATTTTTCATGGTTTTGTTTGTGTATGTGACAACACCAGGACCAGGCTTATTTTACCTGTGATCCTAGCAGAGATAGTGTTTATCTATCCCGTACGCAGAAATAACAGTACTTCACTATCAGACACATTGTGTTGATCAGTATTTGCTTTAATAGCCGATAACTCGGAAACCAAGCGTTTCCGAACCAATATAGTTACACATATAGAACATAATCCCAAAGTTATGCTATCGGTTTTCCAAACATATAGTGTTCGGATAGTACTGCTGTCACTAGGAATATGGAAGAGGGGATGTTTCTGTTTTTCTGAGTTCACACGTAATCGCCTAAAATAAGTAGAATCTCATTTGTTGGGGGGGGGGGGGTCAGCGGAGGGTGTTAATCTGTAAACCTGCAGTAGGCTGCATGTGTTTGTGGTGTATGCGAATAACAGACGTTGCAGATGATAGATGACCGGCCAAATGTAAGGTGGAGGGGGGAGGGCACAGAAGAATTTGAAAATATCTCTGATTTTGTATTTTGGACCACACAGAATCTTATTTCTCTAAAAATGAAATAAATGCCTCATAAAAGCAGGGAATCATGCTGAGACCAAAAAGAAAATTGATATTTGGCAGAAGTATACTAAACGTCCTCCCTTTCAAACAAAAGATTACATCACTTAAATCATGGACTTGGAAAAGTTTGAATTTTGTGAAGGGTTTAGTAATACGGTTGGTTTTGTAGACATGCACCAGGCTGTATGTTTTAGTGGTGTATGCGAATGGCAGACGTTGTAGGTGATAGATGTCCGGCCAAAAGAAGGGGGAGGGGGGGCACAGAGGAAATTGAAAATATCTCTGATTCTGTATTTTGGACCACACAGAATCTTATTTCTCTGAAATGAAATAAGTGCCTCATAAAAGCAGGGAATCATGCTGAGACCAAAAAGTAATGTTCATAGATTCATAGATTGACTCCATGATAAGCCCCTTTGAGTTATCTCTTAGTGGATATCTCCAGCAGTCAGCTTCTGAGTGGTCAGGTGGTGACTGCTGAGAGGGACCAGAATCCAGGATTTCCAATCAGGAGGAAAAGATTCCAGGAAATGGTAGGGGAGGGGGAGACCTGGCCCTCTGAGCACGACAGAAGTTTGGTTTTCTGAGAGCCAACAGTCAGTTAGAGTTGGACATTCGAGGTGGCAGTTGGTCTAGAGATCAGGTGGAGCTTGGTGTCTCTCCAGGCAAGATGGGCCCATTGGGGCTCTTAGTTAAAAGATTTTGCTGATTGGACTTTTCCTTTTTAATCAGGCAAAAATCTCATTCTGCAAGTCTGCCATTCAACCTGGGGAACGCGAGTTTCATTCGTAACCTCCAACAAATCTGTTACTCGTTTATAAACTGGACTTGCGGTCTTACTTGGAATGAGAATTCTCTGTTGCAGCAATGTCGAACAACAACGTTGGACCAGCGCAACGTGTGGGACGATCGCCACCACTGCAGTAAACGCACTCGTGCAAATTAACATCAACATATTTACAAATACTAATTTTGCTGTAGATTAAAATTCTTGCAGTATTAAGAAAATATATTTTGCAATTTTTGAGATGAGGATTCATAATTTGTATTATTTTGAATTATTCGGACTAGCGTTCTCATATTCGATATTCTCACGTTTCCGTCGATGTAACCTCTGACCTTCTTCAGGTGTGTCTTGTCAAACTCTTTAAATCTTTATTTAATTCATGGGGGAAGTTTGTTCTTGTTCCATCAGCCATGATCGGGTAAATGTTTTTTTTTAGTTATTATTGCCCGTGGAAAGGATTGAACCATCAACCTTTAGTAGACTGTCGCTTAGAACTGATTGTTCACCAACATCTTTAACAGAGATGTGAGTGGCCAATGGCAAAAAAGAAAAACTGAAATCGAGATGATTTCCCAACCTGGGGGTGGGGGACATGACCCCGGACCAATTTCCCATCCTAACCCTACCATTAACCCTAGGTCCGAGTGGAAAGCCCCCTCCCCCTAAAAACCTTACTAAACTCTACCACTAATCTGAAGTTTGAGGGCCCTCCCAAGCAAAAAACTGCACGTAATCTCTTAAAAAAATAGACCCCTCTCCCTCAAAAATACACAGAATTAATCTCCCATAGCAAAAAATGGTTAATTGTCCTAAACTGCTAGAATGGCCCAGAAATGGAGATCATTTTATGTTAAATTCATATGCAAAACTCATCCTCCACTCTAAATCCAGAAATAATTGTTGTTTTTTGTTATTTTTATTTGCGCCAAGTTTTTTTAGGGTTTTCACTAATGATCGCTTAAAAAAAAGAAAGTAGAATCTCACATGATGGGAAGAAGAAGAGAAAAAAAAACAGGAAAAGAGAAAGAAAGATAAGCGAGAGAGAGAAAGAAAGATGGATGAGAAATATAATTTGTAGTGTCACGGATCCTCCTGACTTTCTCACGCCATCTCGCTCTATCTTCCATCACACCTGGAAGGTCTTCATAGGTGCATTGTGAGTCTTCCGCTAGCTGCTTGTAGTTACTGTGCAATCGCCACACTGAGCCACATCCCCGTTTTGGCACCCACAAAAGAACAGCGCTGATGATTTCATCCTTTGTGGAGGTCGTGGGTAAGGAGACGGCCTCTAGATATAGAGGTCAGCTGTGAATACACAAAATGAGCAGTTCTGGACAAAATCACGAGCCGCCCTCTGACAAGGCATAGCACCCAGAAGCCACCCAACCAGGGGAGCAGCTGGGTGGATGTGTTCTCCCAGCAGATGAACTCGCAAGTTTAAGTCAACGGCGGAGCACATTAGTTCAAAAAATAATTAGCGCGTTTCATGTAGGTTCTGTGCGTTCTCCCGCTGCGCCACATCCCTTGTTTTGGCATCCACAGAAGAACATCGCTGATGATTTCATGCCTTGCTCGTGTGGTGTGGAAATGAGAACTCCCATCCTCCGGCTCCCCCAGGTGGCGGATAGGGGAACTGCTTCTAGATATAGAGGTCAGTTGTGAATACACAAAATAAGCAGTGAAGGACAAAATCACGGGTTGCCCAGTGGCAAGGCATAGCACCCAGAAGCCACCCCACCAGGGTTACGGTGAAGCCAAGGGAAGCAACTTCGTGGATGTGTGCTCCCAGCAGATAAACTCGCAACTTTAAGACAATGGTGGAGCACATTAGTTCAACATAAAACTACTGCGTTGTCTATAGGGGTGGCGTCCCTAGACAATATACAGCTATTGAAAGATCTATTATGACTCATCTACTTAAAATTAACGGTATTTAACTACTCCAAATATATTTGTAATTTGCAAAAATCAATAATCTATTACTTATAGAGATTTGGTATTTATCTAAAGCCGAAACTACTCTGGCAATGTATAGCCCCTGCAAGCCACCCCACTAGGGTTACGGTGAAGCTACGGTCAGCAGCTTGGTGGATGTTTGCTCCCAGTAGATGAACTTGCCAGTTGAAACCAATAAAATTTCCGAGTTTTGCTAATAACAAGCTCCAAACACAGTAATCCATGACATTTAAGTCTGGGCTTTTTGAGGGCCAATCCTTCGATATAATGAAATCAGGAGTAGATTGCTGAAGAAACTGAATTGAAGCTATTGCTTAAATTTCCCGCTTTTCTAACGACAACCCTGTATGTACAAACAGACGTGTATGCTACTACAAATGTGTGACTATAACTACTACCACCTTCCGTCCGTCCGTCCGTATGTGTGGGCTGATATGTTTTTCTGTCTTTGATAGAAGTGTTTAGACAAACTTTACTGTTGATGGGGTATATTTACTGGTTAAATTTGGTGACCATAGACGATCATCATCTTCATCATCATCATCATCATCACCTTCACCTTCTTCATCATCATCGTCTTCTTCATCATCATCATCGTCTTCATCATCATCGTCTTTATCGTCGTCATCATCATCATTATCGTCTTCGTCATCATCGTGATCATCATCATCGTCTTCTTCATCATCATCATCATCGTCGTCATCATCGTCATCTTCATCATCATCATCTTCATCATCTCCAGTTTACATGGCATGTGTTGAACGGTTTTAAGAAATTGACTTCCAAACTTATCTCTGACCAGGTCTTTATTTATCCTTTTTTTTTTTTTCAAGTTCATTTTTGTCACTATCTCATGTTTACCTTGACCC
This sequence comes from Sepiola atlantica, assembly GCA_963556195.1. Taxonomy (NCBI): domain Eukaryota; kingdom Metazoa; phylum Mollusca; class Cephalopoda; order Sepiida; family Sepiolidae; genus Sepiola; species Sepiola atlantica. Next base: position 137,687 of record OY744534.1, on the reverse strand, counting down.
CTGTGAACTGGACCTGCTATCTTTACTGTTGTACATCTACAAGAACTCTCATCCATTCTTTCAATGTGGCCAAACCATCAAAGTCTCCTGTTCTGCACACATCTCCCTATATTGTCCATATTTAATCTTCCTCTGAAGTCATCAGAACTAAACCGTTCTTTAAGATTCAGATTACACATCCATCGTAGCATTCTCATATCATTTCTCTTCATGCAACACATGTCCTTAACCCTCACTGGCCAGGTTCCACTTCCATACATCATCACACTGCATACACATGCCTGAGAGATTCTTCCCTTGGACGACAGTGATAACGCTCTGCTGGTTAGTAATGGCCGAAGTTCCCTGAACTTACTCCATCCACTTCTAACTCTTGCAATCACACTAGCACCTGCTCCTCTCTGTGCTTTAATGGTATCACCATGGTTACAGAACGTCTTGATAACCTCAATAACTTCGTCATCCAGCTAGATTTTGGAATCTTCTAGTCGTAAAGAAAAGAACAAAGATACAATTATTAAGACACTCCGCCATTTAAGACTGGATTTCAGAAGAGTCTGAGAATGCCGTCATCTTAAAGTCTCGTCTACGTTTTGCTGATAATCATCTCGAAAGAATCTCCTTTGTTCTCAAACGATGGATGGTGTAATGAGACCATGATTAAACTCTGGTGGAAACGGAGACATTTCTGGAGAAAGAAAAGCGCACTTTGTAGAATGCTTAAAATGTTGTCCCGACAGTTAACCAAAGGTGGTGGAAGTTATTTTTGAGTTCAATCCTTGTACAGGGTAGTGCATTTTCAGTCTCTCTTCAGTCATTTTCGCAAATAAATTTCACCAAGCAATATCCAAGAAGAAACTAGTGATGTAGATAGTTGATTTTTTTTTGTAAATTTGAATAAATTTGGTAATAATTACTATTACCGACATAAATTATTTTAAAAGAAATACCGTTTGGGAAATTAGTCAAAACAATTTATTTTGGTTTACATACTCGACTTATTTGCATTAAAAGAAAAAAAAACTTCATATTTGATAGAAGTTATAAACCTTTAAAGTTTGCATATATGCTGATTCTGAGTAAAGTAGCCATCTTTGTTTAGTCAGTAATGTAAACAAGAATGGCTACTTTACCAAGAATCGGTATATACGCAAACTTTTAAAGTTTTATAGCTTCTACTAAATATTAAATTTTCTGACTAATTTCCCAACCGTATTTCCTTTTAAAATAATTTATGTTAATATTAACATAATTTTTATCATAATTTGTTTAAGCAACGTTGAGCCTGGCCAGTACTAAATGGGTGACCATTTGTGAACACCAGGTGCTGTATGTGGCCTGGATAGGATATGAGCATTACCAAGTTCTATCATGCCCACAGAAAAGTTAGGACAGATAGAGTACCTGCCTGACTCCCCAAGGACGTCCCCGAACGTTATGGGAAAACAACAGCAATAATAATTTGTTTTGTAGGCATATATTAAATATTAAATTTTTTTTTTAACACAAATAGGTCACAAATGAATAGTTAGAACAAAATAAATTGACTTAATTCCCAGCTGTATTTCCTTTAAAATAATTTATGTCGGTAATAGTAATGATTACCGTCAATACAACGGCTACTAAAAAAAACAATGTTTATACGTCCAATACCAAAGCCGTAAAAAAAAAAAAATGGCATTGATTTTGTACGTATTTTGCTGTTCTAGTTTTCTTCCGTTCATGTTCTGTACTTTTGGCTAAGGTCAAAGTGTAGTATCTGTCCTGATGGATACTGCACCCCATAGACTGGTATTGTCTTGGCCTTCGGGGCTTGATTAACGCCGGTCTGTGGGTTTGTCCTGTGCAGTTTTAGGAGGTCCACCCTCCCAGGCTTTGCCTCCCCTCTTTGGGGAGGAGTAAGTTTATTGCTTACTGCCTGAGGCGCCCCTACCGGGGAATGCCGACGGGGCTGCCCAGGCATTTTTTTGTAGGTCAGAGTGCTCACCTTCTCGGGCGCTGGCTTTTCAAATCTCACTTTCCCGACCTTGTGTCACATCTTACCTTGTGGGAGGAAGATAAATAAATGTTCTGTACTTGTCTTTCAATTACCTCTGAACTCTAATCTCCCCTCTCTCTCTGCTGACCGGATTTTTGATTCTCTTCTAACTTTCAATTTCTATCCCACCCCCTCTTTCTGTTTTTCTTATTGTTTTATTGCGATATAAAAATGTTGACGATTTTTTTTTTTTTTCAATGCTTGATTGATTCATTGGAAAACGGTAACATTTCTTGTCGTCATTTGATGGAGCGACTTGCAGATAAAGGACACATCATCATCATCATCATCATCATCGAGTTTTGGTATTTAAGGTGCTGCAAGTATCCCGAACTCTGGGATGGGCAACGTCTCACGCCTGCTCTCTATGCAGTTCGATCCATGCAGTTAAATCACTTACACACTCAAGCCAGGTTTTCCTTGGTCTACCACAAAACCTAGTACCTGGGGTATCCATGTGTGTTATGGAGTTGATGCAAGGGATGGCACGCTGTACATGGCCAAACCACCCAAGATGGCAAGCATGTAAGGCATCCAAGATATCACGCATAGCAAGCTTCTAACGAAGCACATTTGAAGAGATCCTTTTCTCCAGTTTACAAAATATGACAAACAAAAAAAAAATTTTTTTTTTTTTTGAAGTTAAATTTTTTATCACTAAAAAAAAAAAATTGCCTCAATGCGTTACCCAAAGCCGAGCAGTAGCCTTGGTTGAGTACAACCGCTACACACCTTAAATCGCAAACTCAATACTCATTTATTTTCCCTCAAGACGCCTAGATGTGTACCTCTTCCATTGCATGATAAAGTAAACACATTAAGTGCATTGGAATCATAAAGTGGGTAGAAGTCACTGAATGGTGCGTAGATATGGTGGCGGTTGTGAAGAAATCGGGGCTACCTTGTATATGTGTTGATGTTTAAGCTGTTCGGTTGTTTAAGATGTTACTGTGAGGCAATGCCAGGTTTTCACGGTTGCGGTGTCGGAAGGTATAAGGTCATAGGATTCCAAAAATTTTGACTTCTTATTTTAAAGTCTTCCAATATTCAGACTGTCTCTTGATTTTTCGGAGAGATAGCAAGCGGCAAACTATCGCCTATTATATTTCAGAATATTAAATTACAGGTCCAAGTAAATGGACAAAGAATATTAAAAATAGTTTGACTGACTTCTGGAGTAAAAAAAAAAATCTAACTCGGACTCCTGACATTCTTAAGAGTCCGACTATATTGAAAATGTTAGCTCCCAAATGAGGGGGTCATTTTTTTCACGGCTAGTTTTGTCCGCTTTTTGTAGCGATGAGAAATCAAAGTTGTCTACCTTTTTCTTTCTTCCGTTCGTTCGGCTTACTCCTTTCTCTTCTTTCCTTTTCACTTAATTCCTGCTGACTGTTTTCCTCCTAACTATATACCCTTGGTCTTTGCCAGACTAAGGCCAATAGGCATCTCCTGTCTTTATGATAATCATATTTGTTCTTGTTTAGCTCCTTACATCAAGTAGCTTCATGCCTTGTCTGGAGCGATTTCTATTTAAAAAAAAAATAAAAAATAAAATGCTCAATTTTTCTGATTTAATTGGGTGTTCAGAAAGAATTTTTAATTTGTTTTCTGATTTTTGCAGATTAAAAAAATAGTGACAAACTCGACCGAAGACATTATGTGTACAGCCTAGCGTCCACATCGCTTGACTAATTGTCACCAAACTTGGTCAAAGTATCAGTCATGGTTTTAGAACTGATTTAATTTTGGGAGATCTAGGTCAAAGGTCATGAAAAAGGTGAAAGTCATACTTTTGGCAATAATTTTGGTTCTGTTCATCAGAGATTCACTACTTGGCCCATATTGTAGCCAATGAAGTCCCCCGTCTTATATGATCATGGCCTTGGAAAGTTCGGTCATGGTTGAAATTTGATGGAATTTCAGCTTCCAATTTTTTTTAAATTTGATGTATGGATCAGTAACTACCATGCAAAATTTCTGCCTGAACAGATAAATAGTTTTTGCGTTATCAACGTTTTATAGCATAATTTCGGAAATACTTCATACAATATGGAGAAGTAAAGCCCAGATAAGAATTTGGGCATTTTTAACGTCAGACGAAAGTATGCAGTTCCACGAATGACTTATGGTCTTGTTTTTATTTTAAGAGACTTTTTTTTAAATGATTATATTAAGTCTGAGTAGCAATGGTCCCTAAAAAGATAAGCTAGTATAAGCTATTCTTTCTTTCTATGTTCGTTTAGGGGTTAGGAGGTGTTGCCATCCGAACTTAGGGTTAAGACTGTTTTTTTTTTCTTGTTTTTGAAAAAAAAAAAAAGAAAACTTGCAGTCTGGGGTTGTTTCGGTTATCTTGGTTTTTAATTTAGTAAAAAAACTATAAAATCAAACTATTTATCTTCTATATAAAACTGAATGTCTGTATGTTTGTATGTGTGTGTGTTACTTATAGAAAAAAAAGTTAGAGAATATAGATAAAATCTAAAAGTGTATTCTGATGTAAAATTCACAGAGTAAGTTGATGGGTGTATTGCTGAATCTCTAAACCCACCCCTTAGGGGCAGATTTCATCGGGGGTGGGGGGGTCGTTTTCAGTTATTTTTCATTCTATTTTATATTAATTAGAAAATGCTGAGTCATATTTTGCTTTAATTACGTAATACTTTGAGATAACTTTTAATTTTATTTAACGTTTCTTAGCGTCAATTCTATTTACACGGGGGGGGGGGGGGTGTAAGAAACTATACGAAGGTCCGCCACTCTGTACGTAGACAAATACATGTACATTTTATAATATCTTGCATAAGAAAAGTATTCGGCGTTGTCCGGCAAATTATACCTCAAGTACATAAAACAATTTATGGTTTTTAATGAAATTTATTTGTTAGAGGATAGCTAAGGAAGAACTATAACTCACGTTTAAAAACACAATTTAGGTTTGTTTAAAAAAGGTTAGAGAATATAGATAACCTATAAAAGTGTATTCTTATGTAAAATTCACAGTAAGATCATTTATCTTCATCATATTCTGAAATGGGAGGGGGCAGAAATTGTTCTACTCGGCATTGTGCGAGATCAATAATCATTATTAACATTATTTTTCTTAATACTTTGATTTTACCGATACTTTTGGCAGTTCTGTGAAGACCTCCTTACTAATATTACAGAATTAAAAGATAAATGGAGAAAGATAAAGAAACGGTTAGGGGGAGAGAGAAGTTTTAACATCAAAATGTTACACATATTATTTAACTTCTATTTTTTTTATGCCCTGAAGCAATAAATGTAAGATTACACTATTACATTTAAAGCAGATAGCTCCGGGGGGGAAATGAATTACATTATTATTAGTTTTTAACACATTTAAACAAGAGAAGAATCATATGGGAAAATGGGAAATAGAGGGTTGAAGGAGGGAGGGAAATAATGAAGACCAGGGAAAGAAAGACGGCTAAAGAAAGAAGAGAGATTGAAGTGTTTATATAAAGATGTTACACACACTCTTTAATTTCTACGACTTTGTTTTTTTTGTTTTTTTATCGCCCCAGGCAACGCCGGGTAGCCCTGCTAGTTAAAAAATAAAATTGAAATATATTACAAATTAAACAGCATAATAATAGCGTAATTTGCACGGTGGACAACTTTGACTTGTCACCGCTACAACTTCCTAAACTTCCGCATCTTCAATATAGGCCGGATTCCTTCCAACTCTTTACACTGCAGATTTCTTAAGCAATTGTGTCGCTATTTAGAATTTGTTAGGTGCTTCTTTAGTTTCGCTACGACATGAACATATTTAAAGAAATGTATAAACTTTGTTATGTAATTACGTGGTAACTGAAAATAAGATTGTACAGAAAAAATTACGCAAATTCATCCAGTATTTATTAAATTATAAGAAAAAGAAAGAAAAAAACGATCTTACGTATCGGTAGCCATTTTTTTACCCAGTTCAGTTTACAGATTAGGCAAGGGAGATAACTAAAAAAATTTTTTTAGGAAAAACTAAATTTAACAAAAATGGCGACCGATAGATAAAATTGTTTTTATTTTTAATTTAATAAATACTGGATGAATTTGCATAATTTTTGGTGTACAGTCTTCTTTTCAGCTACCACGTAAGTACATAACTAAAGATATGTATAAACTTTATTTTCTTTTTTTAAGAGAGGCCTAACATGTCAGAGCGAAACTAAAGAAGCACCATTTGTTAAATGCAAGAGAAAAGGCGGGAAACAGAAGAGTTTATATTCCATTTTTAAAAAAAATTTTTTTTTTAATCAAACAATTTTCTTAAACGGTTAGTTCTTTTTGGTGCTTGTTCAGTGCTTCGGCCATACGGAAAAAATATTTATTTATGAAAACAATATTATGTACTTACTCAGTGGTATTTTATTGTTCAATGTTGAAAAAAGTAGGAAACATTATCCACTAGAACTTTAATTACAAATATTTTCCCATTTTACGTATTATAGCAATCAATGAGTATGCCTCCATCTTGTTTCGTTGGACATAATTCAAGGGCAGATAATAACGCGAAGGGCAGATAATCACGTAATTTTTAATAGAAATACTAACCCTTTTCTTGTTTTTTTTTTAATGCGGATTATCTGCCCTTGATTTGTGTCCAACGAAACAAGATGGAGGCATACTCATCGAAGCGATTGCTATAATACGTAAAATGGGAAAATATTTGTAATTAAAGTTCTAGTGGATAATTTTTCCTACTTTTTTCAACATTGAACAATAAAATACCACTGAGTAAGTACATAATATTGTTTTCATAAATAAATAATTTTTCCTACTTTTTTCAACATTGAACAATAAAATACCACTGAGTAAGTACATAATATTGTTTTCATAAATAAATAATTTTTCCTACTTTTTTCAACATTGAACAATAAAATACCACTGAGTAAGTACATAATATTGTTTTCATAAATAAATAATTTTTCCTACTTTTTTCAACAATAAAATACCACTGAGTAAGTACATAATATTGTTTTCATAAATAAATAATTTTTCCTACTTTTTTCAACATTGAACAATAAAATACCACTGAGTAAGTACATAATATTGTTTTCATAAATAAATAATTTTTCCTACTTTTTTCAACATTGAACAATAAAATACCACTGAGTAAGTACATAATATTGTTTTCATAAATAAATAATTTTTCCTACTTTTTTCAACATTGAACAATAAAATACCACTGAGTAAGTACATAATATTGTTTTCATAAATAAATAATTTTTCCTACTTTTTTCAACATTGAACAATAAAATACCACTGAGTAAGTACATAATATTGTTTTCATAAATAAATAAATTTTTCCGTATGGCCAAAGCACTGAACAAGCACATTCTCTTTTTTTTTTTTTTTTTTGTTAAATAACAAGTCCGCATACAATTTTAAATCAAAAAAATTTATTTTTCGCTTCTAATTTCACTTTTGATGTGAACATTGGGTTAAAACAAGTGCACTTTTTCAAACATTCATAAATAAAACCAGTACATACAAGTAACAGATGTATTTTACAAGTGTGTGTGTGTGTGGTTTACTTACATAGACACAACCAATCAGAAATCCAAGAACATTTACGCATTCAAACAAATCAACACGCAGTTTTTACTGCTTCCGCGTTGTTTTGTGTGTATTACATAAGAAGTGTGTACAAACGGAAAAGATTTTTATTTTAATAAAATGCAATACGGTACATGTTGAGGATCGTGTGCCGAAACAGAATTCAATAAAAAAAATTGTGTAATGGTTTTATATTGTATTTTTTAAATTAATATTATTAAATGAGGAACCATTGAGTTAAAAATGTATTTAGTATTTTGCATGTAATCTGAAGAAAAACACGTTTGAAATGTGTAAATATGCTAGAATAATCGAAAGTTTTTACAAAATGGCGTCTTACTGGAACCAGAAGTAGTGGAGCTATGATTTTTTTTTTTTTTTTTTTTTTTTTTTTTTTAATCACTCGAGGCGAAAAGTTTTCAAACATTATTTTCCATATTACTAAATTGATTTTAACTCCAAGATGTTCATCATGTCATAATCTTAAAATATATACACTAATTTTATTTTAACTTCTGAAGAAACTGTTTAAGCATACGATCTCAACATTTACCAATAAAAAATAATTTAAAAAAAAAAAAAAAAATAGCGGGAAAGTTTTCATTTCATATCTTTATTTAACCCACTGTACAAAAAAAAAAAAATGGAGTGTTTTGATGTGTTGTTTCACCAACGTGATATTTCTAAAAAAAAAAAAAAAATCTGAACATTTTTGATCAAATATATATATCAAATAAAATACAAAATATTACATTCAAAATAATTTTTTGGAGGTACAGTGGGTTAAAAGTCTTTCTATCTGAAATATTATTTAAAGCAAAACAAAATAACAAAAGTCAGCCTTTTTTTTTTTTTTTCTTTTTTTAATTATTATTATCATTTGAACAAAGACCAAAAATGTCTAAATTTACTCCCGGGTAAAATATTATGCAGCAGTTTGAAACGTTCAACGTTTCAATGGTTGGGAAGATACAGCAAATCAGTTCTATAAAAATGTAAAGGAAGTCTAGGTTTTTAACAAATCGGGCCTTCCATACCTGGCCATCCATAAAGGCTCGAATGTTTCTGATTGTGATTTACGGAAAGCCGGAAAAAATGTAAAATAGCAGACGACACTAAAGTATACGAATGCAAAAGGAGTTTAGGGTTAAAAAAAAAAAAAAAAAAAAAGAGTAATTCGGAAGTTTAACCGAGACATTAAAACAGCATTTGTACGTTTAGCTTTTGTAAGTATGGATGTCCAAAACGACAATCATCAGAAACAAAACAAAAACAACCGAGACCTCCAATGACGTAATTTTTTTTCGGCAATATCCTATACTGGACCGTTTGTATTATGAAGTTAAAATAAGTAAATTATTTGTAACAAAAACAAAACAAAAAAAAAATTGGGGACAAAACAAATTTTCTTCAACATTGTCTAATGAAAAAATTCCATGACGTTTAATTTTTTTCATATTAATAAAAAAGAAAAATTGTATGAAAAAAAAGAAAAGAAATTCATTTGAGTATTTGTAAAAATGAAAGGATTCCATGATGTTATGTAATTTGTTTATTTCATATTACTTAAAAAGTTATTTAGATTTTTACCGAGATGTCTTCTCGGACAGCCATACTTACAAAAACTTAACGTACAAACTATATTTTTGGAGGTCTCGGTTAAACTTCCGAATTACCCCCCCCCCCCCAAATTTTTTTTAGGAGTAATTGACCTGAAGGTTAAAGGGGAAAACATGAAATGGTTGTTTCATTTAATATCGGTACTAATTGACCGTTCGGCGACGGCTTGGCTATTTCGTAAATCACAATCAGTAAAAATTCAGACCGACACATCCCCAGCTATAGAATTACCAAAAAAATGTAAAATACAGGAAGAAAGGGTGCTTATGGACTGTAGAGCCGAAAAATTATTATTTTTTATCTTTAATTTGAGGAGAGTCAAATAAGGGGGAGAGAACTCTAGTTTCAAGTTTCAACCACGGTGTATTTTAGAATAATTACAATAGTAAAATCAATTTTAAAATAAAGTTTTAAAAAATGTATACGTAAAAAGAACTGTTTTCGAAGAAGTTGCCGAATTTTTACCCATTTATTTCAAAAACTTTATTTCCCGTGTTTCATGTTTTTTTTCACTTCCATTTATGTATTGTTTCTTTCTGTGATCATTTATTTTTCAAAATCATTTTATTTTTCAAAAGCATTTTACTTTTCATTGGTGCCGAATGTGGTGTTTTATTCCTAAATTATCCTTTTACGTTGGATACGTTTGTTTAAAACTTTATTTTAATTACAATAGTAAAATCCATTTTAAGATAGATCGTGGTTGAAACTTGAAACTAGAGTTCTCTCCCCCTTATTTGACTCTCCTCAAATTAAAGATAAGATTTTTTTTTCCGGCCCTACAGTCCACAAGCACCGAAGAAAGTGCAAAACAAACAATAAATCAACAGTCATTAAAAAATAAAAACAGGAGAGAGAAGGGGGGGGGGCGATTTCAACAAAACCTCCGGTTATATCCTTCTTTGATGTTGATGTGTTCACGATTGTGTATTTTAGGTTCAAGCTTGAGAATTGGTACCGAGGCCTGCGGTAACCAGTTGACTGGCCAAAGGGGCCCTTAAAAAAATTATAAAAAAGAAAAAAAAAATTATTTTTTTTAACTTCAAGTTTGAGCCGGTAAGGTAAACCATTGTGTTTACCCCCCCCCCTCCCCGGAGTTTAGTATTTTCAAAGATGTCCGGTAACTTTCATTTAAATTAAATTAAATCTTGAAGGACAAATGTTTTGTTTTTGCATGATTTTAAAATTTGAATTATCAAAATTAGATTTATATCTTGAAACGTAATTTAATTTTTTTAACTTTTTATTTTATTTTTTATTTTTTTTACTAAATTGAAAGCTGAAAATGACACTCATTTATTACCAATGACGATATTTTGTTTTTTTTTACCCCATCAACAAATCTTTTTTATGAATCATATTTTAAATATACATATAAACATTTCCATTTTACCAATAGTATAAAGAGTGTCAATTTCTTAGGCATTAATAATTTAGAACCTAAATTTGTTTAATTTTTTCACAAAAAAAAAAAATAAAGATTTTATTACAAGAGGGGTGGGGGGAGACAGAAAAAGATAGCAAATTTTACAGAAGTGTTTTCAAACAATCTTTAAAAATGTTAAGAGAACATTTGAGTGCTTATACACATGAAACACGCATTTCCAAATAAAAGCTATTGTTTATACTTACGTATCAGGCAAAAATAAGTATCCTCACCAAAAATTAGGAAGAAATTATCGAATAGAATTTTTATTAAAAATCAAAATCAGTTTCATCCTATTTTGCCCACCGCCATTCGTTTATTACTTGTTCATGACAGAGTTATGTCCCCTTGACATCGCTCTAATCAATGGCGGATCTGTAAAATACGATAAAACTGATACAATACATTAACTTACACACGAAAATACAAAATAACTAAGCAAACGTTACTGATTACTAGACCACCCGTGCCCCTTTGGGTCAGTATTTGTTCCTATTTACGATGCCAATTAGACACAAGGTTCTTTAATGTGAAGAAAATCTCCCCCCCCCCCGCAAAAAAGGGCACTCTTGATTGGAACAAAAATTTTAATTGCCTCAGTCTAGAAGGATTTCGTGGAGAAAAGATGAAATGTAGTATCAGAACAGATGCTGCACTTTGTTCCTAGCCAAACAGGGTGGCTTGTTATTAAGTTATTTATTTAATAATATATATAACTTTGACATTGGTTGCTAAAGAGGCAGTAGTTAACAGTTACTCCACTCTGTTTTAATGGATGACGTCATCCATTGTGCACTGAGACAAACAAACAAGATCCGCAAATTTTTAGTATTATAGATCAATATTAGTAAAACGTGTTTGATTTGACATGTCTGTTTTGCGGCATATCAACTATTTAAGGGTTTATTCAATGCTGAAACAATACACACATTGCAAACGATTGTATACAATTAGATGAACACAAGTTGCTATTAAACTCATAACTGTTGTTGGTTCATAGCTTTTTTCCCCAAGGATATTAGTTCGTAAAAACTACATGGATCCGATCGGATTTGAACTCATTAGAACAGGTGAATTATCCAAGGCTGTTTCGGAATCGAACTAAGCGTGCGGAATTGATCTCAGAGGAAGATGTATTTATTTTTAGAAGTATCTATTATCACTTTGAACACAAACCTCCATTCTTTGTTAGTGTATCATCATTAGAAGTTTTAGGGTTTTTTTTTTTTCATATGTAGTTAAATAGTTATTTTCAGTAAGATTTTTTATATATATATATATATATATATGAGAGAGAGAGAGAGAACTCGCATTGGATTAAAGAGGACCACGAGCAGAAATATATGATAAAGAATAGATCAAGTGTTCCGACGTAATTGAAAAAAAAAAAATTATCTATTCATCAACGTTTCGTCTTTATTTCAAGACTTCCTCAGTTTGATTGTCTGAAGAAAAAACAAACGCAAGTACAAACTGATTAAAACAATCGGTGGTGGCGAGTAAACTTAAACTGTTTAAGCTCACCCTTCACCATCTATTGTTTCAATCATTTTGTACTTGTGTTAATTTTTTCTTCAATCATAATCCTGAGGAAGTCTTGAAATATAGACGAAACGTTGATGAATACATAAATAATATTTTTTGGTTTTCCTTATATATATATATATATACATGGACGGCGGCACATGGTTCACCCCCCCCCCCACTTTACGGTCATCAATAATGAAGTTATATATGCATGTGTTTAATCGGGCCCCCTCACTTTTTAGGAGAGGCCCCCCCCCCCTACTTTTATAACTGTGCCGCCGGTCCTGATATATATATATATATATATATATATATATATATATATATATATATATATATAATTACCATAATATACAATTATGTACTGATTAGCTATCACTACTAGCGGTTTCCATATACGACCTCTTCATTGGTGACTGGTCTAATGTTTAGACTAGATACTGACGAAGGGGTAGTATCCAAACACCCATAGCACTGGGCACCGTCGGTCCAAATGGCCAATCTGGACATCTCCATACACATTATAATATATATTGTTTGAATTACCTACTAGAAACCATCTGTGAGTGTCTTCCGTCTCTTTGTATAAGGGTTTGTCAGGACAACCTGACATGAGGATACTTCATCCTACAAGTAAACCCTGACCAAGTATTGAAAATAACATAGTATTCAAAGCCCAAATAAGATCTACTCGACACGGCTATACACTTGCTCATACGAAGAATGGTGCACCTTGCCATAGTAATGTCACCTCAAGTAACAAAACTTAGCTGGATACTCCACCAGACTAGATGAATTCTTGTCCTGGAATCCAGTAAGATCAAAAGACACAAGAAATATATACTATAACATAATCAACTGGTCAAAGGAAAATTAATATTCTTAACTTCTTTACTAACTCAACGTTTGACAGGTAAAGGAGAACTTTAATGGAATATTCGAATATCTATCCATCTCATATAGAGATCAAGTGTTGGGCCCCCTTGATTTCTGAGAACTCCGACTGAAGTAAAATGAAACAAGATATATATATATTAGTTTTGGAGGAATAAACAGGACTCAATTTTGTAAGAGCATATATATATATATATAATGGTTAATTCAAGTAAAAATTCAATTAGCCATTGATACCGGTGGTTTCATTCTGCTAGAAAAAAAAAATCACTACAGCTTCATCCTCAGTCAACAAACTGACCAAGTGATATTCCTTGGCCAACCGGCTGGATTTCCGACGTCTTTTGAAACCACCGGTATCAATGACGAATTGAATTTTCACCGTAGAGTATTAAACGTTATGCTGTGTTTTGACTTCGAAGTTTGTCTATACTCTGTACTGATAAAGAGACTTGATATCAATAAAAATCCATATCGTCTCAGAAACGATCGTACACAAAATGTTGTTTATGTTGAATTTTTGGAACGTATGGAAATGAATGTTATAAATTTGTTTATTTAGGATCTATAATTATATATATATATATATATATATATACAGGGTGGGCAAAAATAAGGGTCCTATTTTAAAAAATTCATAACTTTTTTATTTTATTTTTTTTTTTTTTTTTTTTTTTTTTTTTTAGAATAAGTAAAGGACCCCTTCCGAAGCAAGCATGAGCCGTATTAGCCCTAAGGAACGTACCCTTATTTAGAAAACATTATTTTTGCTTAAAAAAACTCAAAACAGTGTAAAAAACAATACTTTAGTTTTTGTAAGTTTTAAGAAGTGTTTTTCGGCTAAAATTTGTTTTGTTTATTTCAAAAAATCTCGGAAGGGTCAGTCTACACACACATAAAGTTTGGTGAGTTTAACTTTTATTTTGTGGAAGTTATTAAAATTTAAAGATAGGACCCTTATTTTGGCCCACCCTGTATATATATATATAAGTAAACAAATTCATGACAGATATAAATGTATTAACTTAGGATCTATATGTCATATTATAGATCCTAAGTAAATAAATTTGACATTATATATATATATATATATATATAAGGTTAGTGAAAGAGAACCCCAACAGAGTGCTCGATTATTAAGAAAACTCAAATAAAAGCACAATATTTATTAATGTTTGTATCGAACTCTTTTCAGCCTTTGTGTATGTCTGTCTCCCCGGAAAATGGCTAAAGAGGCCTTTATAGGTCCTCTTTGTGAGGATTTGAAACCGACGGTACCAATGTTGTTCTGATCTTCTGTAATACAAATATATATAATAGCAAAGTAGTTAAAAAAACTTGTTTAAAAAAAACACTTTCAATCTTGCCCGTGTCTTGTAAATTTTAAACATGGTTTTCTTTCCGTTGATTTTAGGAATTTAGATTTTTCAAAAAGTTTTTAAGTTAATCATAGAAGCTTGTTTCCTGCGTAGAACGTTTGAAATAAGTAAAAGAATATAATATGAGAAGAACGCAAAGTATAAAATATATGACTAAAAACGTCAGCAAATGAAAACCTTCGCTTTTAACATGTAAAGATATGAAAATTTATCAATAAAATCTGACGTCATATCTTAGAAATGAAATCTTAGAAATAAGAGCCATCATTCAGATTTAAGGAAGAAATTGTAGAAATATTGGAAGAAATTTTCTTACTGAATTATCAAAAGAAAAAACACAAAGAACAAACTGAAGGTTTTGGGGCATTCGGGCAGTATAGTTAACAACCGAGAAATTGAAAATAAGCAAAATATACAACAAATAACTTTTACCAAATGCATTAAAATTTAATTTTCTATCAATTTATATGTTTAAAGTTTTTAAACTACGTTTTGTTACTTCAAATTTTATCTTAATTTGGTCGAACGCGAGTCAATAAAAAATGGTGGTCGATTTTTATTTATTTATTTATAAGGAGGTGGTTACTTTCAGGTTTAAAAGATAAAAAGTAAAGCTTACCCTAATCCGACTGGCGACCACCCCCGGACTTAGGGCTAGTAGTACCGTAAGCCTTTAAAAAAAATTTTTTTATATAACTATCTTTTAAACCTGAAATTAGCAACAACCTAATCATATATATATATATGTATACTTTTGTAATATAGTAGGAAAAATCTCAGCAACATGCTCGATTAATTGAGAATCAAAATTAAGAGCGTAATATTTATTTTTTAGTACAGAAAAATTAGTACCGTTTTCTGTACCAAAAAAATATATAATATCAGCCGCCATCTTTGATTGACTCGCGTTCAGCCAAGTGAAAACATCTTTTTTTTTTTTTGTTGTTGCTAAAATGACAAAACTTCTAAACAGTTTCAGGACTTTAAAACTATGCAGATCGATAGAAAATTAAATTTTAATGCATTTGGTAACAGTTATTTGTTGTATTTTATTTTATTTACCAATTTCTGCTCTGTTAACCATACTACATGATTGCTGTTTTTTTTTGTTTTAGAATAAGTAAATCTTATAGAACAGAGTTTGTGAAGGAAAAGATTGGAACAGTGGGAAATAACCGAAACAAATTGGGGGGGGGGGGCAAATTTACTTCCGCTCTTAGCTGCATTTAATAACTTTTTGTGCTTTGCAAAATTTTCTGTGTTGTAACATTTTGTTTTTGTTTGAATAAACTCACTAAAGCAGGCATCGGAGCTTTTTTTTTTTCTTTTTTTTTTGAACTCAGCCGTATACAACGCTTATAAAGCCATTTTGGAGAGAAATACAGAACAGTCACAGGGAGGGAAGGGAGAAAAAAGTGCTAACTCTTTCCTTCCATACAAAATCATAAACCAACATAAACATATCGATTATATATATATATATATATATATATATATATATATCATGTATCAAAAAAAAAAAAAAAAATATTCTATCAAAGTGCTTGATCGTAAAAATCCAGGAGCAATATATATATATATAATGTATTTTTGAAATTATTTATAAACTATACATCTGTTAGGTGCCCAGGTTTCATTCATCTTAGATACCTAAGAGGCTGAAGTGCCCCACATTGTCATTTTAAACCAGAATTTTTAAAAAAAATTCCGAGTGACCCAATGATCGAAACCTGGGTACCTCTAACAGACTCATTAATGTATAGTTTATAAATAAATAAATTTAAAAAAATGCAAATATATGTATATTATTCCAGGTGTAGTTTTGATCATAGAGATTGGATACACAGTCCTATGAATCTTATTGTTTATATAATAGTGCTCAATAATGAGTAGAGCCGTGTGTTTGTTTATACAAACTTTTCTGGCTACATATGTGCATACATGTTTCAGCTAAAACCCAAGAACAGGCTGAAGCTTCGTCAGGCCAAAACGTTAATGGAAAATGAATATAGACTCTGAGCAAAAAAAATTTTAAAAATCTCATTTTCAAGCAGGATTTTGTTGGGCTCTCATAAAATTAATTAATATTTCATCACAAAGCTGTTATTTTGAAATCTTTTTATTGAATCAGAACTTCTTGTTACTTTTTATTGATCAATATTCATTTTTTATTTAATGTTCTGGCCTGGCGAAGCTTTAGCCTTTTCCTAGGCTTCAGCTGAAACACGTATGCGCACATGTAGCCAGAAATGGTTCCATACATAAACTTTATACTAATATATATGTATATATATAAATAGGGTGTCATAAAACGAATCTATAAAAACAGAAATATAGATAGATATTCCATTCTTTTTTGTTAGTAGATTCCATTTATAGAAACCGTATGTGATTTTTAAATTTTTTTTATTTATTTACGAACAACCAAGTTCTTATCTCGATTCAGCTGTTCTCATGAATACATCCTGGGTGAGATGTTTTGTTTTTTTTGATTTTATTCATAATTTAAAAAAAGAAATATTAAAAAAAATAATTTTTTTTTTTTTTCACTTCATTGTTCTCGTCAGGAAGTTTAGTAATGGAAGAGCAGTCATTGGTTCGATTTTCATATTTTTAATTTTTTTTTTTTTTTGCAGTTCTTGTCTAACAGAAACCATTATATTGGCATCTTATACAGTCTCAGGTAACATTATTAAAATGTAGATGTTTCCATTCATCCACCAGAACAAGTTTCCAACTCCACATCTAAAAAAAAAAAAATTCATAAAAAGAAAGAAAAATAAAATAGATAAAACATCTATTTATCTAAATATTTAAAAACGAAAATATAAAAAAAAAATCTTTTTATTAAAAACTAAAGAAATGAAGAAAAATTTATTTTGAGAAAATAAATTATTTCGTTTTTGATCCTTTAATGTTTATTTTATATATATATATTTTTAAAAATATATAAAATAATTTTTTTTTTTTTTTTTTTTTGCAAAATAATTTTTTTTTCTAATTTCTTTTATTTGGTAGTTTTAATAATTTTTTATATTTTTGTTTTATCTATTTTTTTTTCTTTTCATTTTTTTTCTGTTTTAAATAAATAAAATAAAACGGAAAAAAAAAATGTAACTCATGGAGACTGGAAACAGAATTGCAATCACAATCACACACACACTCCTTTTCTGCTTTTCATATATTCACCATTTTATGGTAAAGTGCATTCTTTTCTCTCCTTTTTTTTTTTTTTTTGTAGACCATAATTTGACA
The DNA here is from genome assembly GCA_963556195.1 of Sepiola atlantica. Classification (NCBI taxonomy): domain Eukaryota; kingdom Metazoa; phylum Mollusca; class Cephalopoda; order Sepiida; family Sepiolidae; genus Sepiola; species Sepiola atlantica. Next base: position 119,968 of record OY744534.1, on the reverse strand, counting down.
AGTTTTATACATTTTGTATTTTCTAATATTTCTTGAGGAAATGTTATTTGAAGTTTTCCCCCCATTGATCTGTCGTTTTCTTTTTACATTTGAACAAATTGCAGTAGTGGTCATCAGTCATGGGTCATTTGTTGAGCCAGAGAGAAGTTGTTGGTCTTTGAATCATGTGTAGGCATCGTATTCATCCATTTCATAGAAGTCTGTTGTTTCTAGGGGTTCCCTTACAGGGGGAATAGGATCACTAGAGCGAGCCTCAAAGAATTCAACCACAATCGGACTGCTGGACATCTGAAAGAAAGAAATAGAAAATTCTTAGCAATCATCACAATTGGTTTAACGTCTGTTTTACATGCTGGCATGAATTGGACGGATTTTAGAAATTGATTTCCAAACTAACCTATCTCTGGCCAGGTCTTCATTTATCCCCTTTCTCTCAAATCTATCCTTCCCCTGCCAACTAACCCTACTTTAAGAAATTAACTTCCAAAGTAACCTATCTCTTACCAGGTCTATATTCCTCCCTCTTTCCCTCAGGTCCATTTTTATCACTTCCAGGTTTTCCTGTGAACTGAACCTGTTACCTCAACTAACCTAGGGACTCTTATCCATTCTTTCAATGGACATCTGAAAGAAAAAAAATAGAAATTTTTTAGGAATCATCATAATTGGTTTAACATCTGTTTTACATGCTGGCATGCATTTGGATCGCTTTTAGAAATTGACTTCAAAACTAACCTATCTCTTGCCAGGTCTTTATTCCTCCCTCTTTCCCTCAGGTCCATTTTTATCACTTCCAGGTTTTCCTTGGCCTTCCCCTGTGAACCGACCCTGCTACCTCAACTAACCTAGCGACTCGCATCCATTCTTTCAATGTAACTGAAGTGACCGTGTCGGTTAACTGAGTGGGTTTAAATGTGAATGTTTATTCACATTTACATAAACAAAAATATGAGAAAGAATTTGAATGAGGAAACTTAGTATGGCCAATAATTAATTATTTATTTACTTTTTACAGTTGGAAGTAGAAGATTTACTAATTGACAATTATAGTGGGAGCTGATAGCGATAACGTCATTACAAAATGTCTGTCTCTTGTTGGAAGTCCAGGGGACGTAACTCTCCAAATCAAATGCAAGGGAAGTAACTCTGTCTCATTATTTTCTAGCTAGAAATGGCCTTAGCTAATAGTAACCAAACTCACAAAGTTGCCTATTCTGCACACATCTCTGAATTTTCACAGATGGCTTCCACCACCTTTTACATAAAATAGACTTCCAAACTAATCCATCTGTGACCAGGTCTTCATTTATCCCTTTCTCTCAAATATATCCTTATCACTTCCTCCTGTGTTTTCCTTGGCCTTCCCCTTCTATCTCAACTGTTCTACATTAACTCAAGAACTCTCATCCAGTTTTTGTTCTTCTTTGCATGTCTTTAAAAGCGTCATGTGGTCATACGACAGTTTCCCCACTTTTTTTTACGTAGTCCTTTGCATTATTGTTGTACGCTGCAAGATCTTTCAAGCTGCAGTAGAGGGTAGACAAAGCAGTGTTGCACCGTATGGTCCGTCTCTCCACATTCGCAGATGGTTAGGTCAGTTTTGTAGCCCCATCTACTCATTGCAACTTTTGGTCGCCCCCATTCCCGTTCTCAGATGATTAAGTCTTTTCTTCTAAACCGGGAGTCAGGAGGAGGATTGCTATTCTCTAGCCGTCTGGTCCACAGCTGTAGTCTGGTCATTTTCTGAGATGTTGTTAGGGGTTCGACATAAACGAGGCAGCTTCTCCTTGACTTCAGTCATTGGACCGTTGGTTCTCGTCCATGAAGAAAATGGCGTTCATCACTGGTAGCCTTTGTGATCTCTACTCGGCTGGCAACTTCCCTTCTCACATCTATAGGGGCAATGCCAGTGATGCGATGCAGGTTGTTAGACTTCAGGCAGTCAGTGATCAGACTTCAGGCAGCCAGTGATCAGGCTTCAGGCAGCCAGTGATCAGGCTTCAGGCAGCCAGTGATCAGACTTCAGGCAGCCAGTGATCAGACTTCAGGCAGCCAGTGATCAAGCGACAGGTGTTGTTCAATGCTGAGTCTAGTTTTTTGGCATGTGCTGATCTTTCTCAAACAGGACAAGCATACTCTGTAGAGGAATAGCACAGGGCTAAGGCAGTACATTTTAGTGGGTGTGCGCTCTGGCTCCCCACTTGGAGTTGATCAGTTTCTGTAGGATGTTGTTTTGGGAGCTGACTTTCATTTTTGTCTTCTTTACATGTTCCCTGAATCAGAGAGAGCGGTCTAGGGTTATGTAAATGTAGACAGGGTTGGTGCGATTCTCACGTTGTATTCCAGACCATGTGATGTTTAGGGGTCGATTGGCCTCGCTCCAAAAGGCCAGTCATACAAGTTTATTTCCTGCATGTAATTATTGTTTTTTTTTTTTTTTTTTTTTTTTTTTTTTTTACAATTGAAAATAATACAAATTTTAACTGCCATAATTGGTTCAGGTGGTCTGTTTTATGGCACATCAACCCTATTAGAACTTGATACCAAAACAATAGTGTTTTGGTATCAAGTCTCAAGATAGAGGTGCACCTTTCTCAAGGGTTGGTTGACCAACAAATTGCTATTCTGTCAATGTAGAATTGTTTGTTGGTGCTTAACGACTTTTCATCCTTATAAGGCCATCCCAGGTCGAACAGTTTTTTTGTTTTTTTTCAGAATCAGACAGTTTTTACAATATTTCTTTTTGTGAATGTGTTTTTAGAGTGTGGGATTTGACTATTCATTATGTAAGATTGATTTTGTTTGATTTTTCAGATTTTGGTATGTTATTTTGCTTTTTTTAGGTTTAAAATATTATTTGGGCCATTCTTTTGAAAAGAGATTTTCGAATTGTTTGCTTAGTAACAGGATAATGTATATTTAAAATGTTGAACTACTACATAAGATTTTTTAAATTTAGAAAAAAACCCAACAAAAATCACTTTAAATGTCCCCGTGTGTGTGTCGTGTGTAGTGGTTTTTTTTTTCCCCACTTTTAACTAGGCACACGCAGGCAGACAGCTTTCCTTAGATCGTCTTCATCATTTTCAGATTTTGATATGTTATTTTGCTTCTTTTAGGTTTAAAATATTATTTGGGCTATTCTTTTGAAGAGAGTTTTTCAAATTGTTTGCTTGGTTACAAGATAATTATTAGCATTTCTATGCAAGTTAATTGGTATTTAAAAAAATAAAATGTCGAATTACTACATAAGATTTTTTAAATTTAGAGAAAAAACAACAAAAATCGCTTTAAATGTCCCTGTGTCTTGTGTAGTGTTTTTTTTTAACTAGGCACACGCAGGCAGACAGCTTTCCTTAGATCGTCTTCATCATTACCTTTTTGATAATGCCTTTTCCCACCACATATGTAACTACTTCATTATAATTCAGGTAAGTAATACGCTACCGAGACATTCTTTTATGAAAACGTTAACATATCTTCACAGTAACACGAGTAGAAAGGTTTTTACATTTTTCGAATAATTGGACAATGTGAAAAGGAATGTTGGGTGGATTCTATGAAAGGAATAAAATTTGCAACTCAAAATCTTTCAGAAACATAATTTTAACAAGTTTAAAAGTAGCTATGACATTTTCATTTATCAGAAGTTTAGGAGGTATCGGAATCGGAAAAATTTGTGCCTAAAAAGCGATTCTTTTAATTGTTTTTGTTTTTTTTTGTTTTTTGTTTAAAACAAGCTTTTCCATTACTGGTACTAATTATAAAATGATAAATAGTTATTGATTTGAAACTACCAGTAAAACTAAAATTTAAAGACCCCCCCCCCCCCCCCTCAAGTGTATTTTTGCAGAGTTACTTCTCTGCAGTTAGTAGCTGGAAAACAGACTCCCCTTCCCCTGATCAAATCTGCACCAGTTTAGGGTCAAAGAATGAATATTTTTTTCTAAATTTTAGTTATTAAGCCGGGGCAATGCCAATCAAGAAAAAATCAACTTTGTGGGTATTTGATTTGTCGTTTTAGCCGGCCGGACGGACATACATACATACAGATAACTGCCCTTTATTCATCTTATTCTTCTATTATATAGAGAAAGGGGAAGGAGTACTTACACCCACAGTTTCATCTACTACACCTGCCACCCATATCACTGGGAAATAAATTTAACAAGATAACGTTTTTTTTTGTTTTTTTTTTTTCAAATACACTGAACTAGGCTGGTTTGTGCTACCTATTAAAAACCTTTGAACCATATATTAGGTTATTTCCAACATACAAGCAGATTTTTTTGGGGGGCGGGGGGGGGGGACTGATGATTAAAAAGTTGAATTAGCAATTGCTATTTTTGCGGTCTTTTACACACCATTTTATTTGCTTAATAATTGAGGCTTGCTCTTTTAATACATTTCCAATAGTTTCTTTTGGAATACAATTTTGAAATATATAAGCCCTTAACAACTTAGACAAATACAGAAATGTGTATATATTCTTGCATGTTAGAACTCCGTCACACCCGCAACTATTAACAGAATATGGGCAAGAAGGATCTGGTAGCATGTCAGATGAGTTATTTCCCTTGAATTGTTGTGGAGACTATTTAAGGCAGACATGGTTGTGTGAAGTATCATAGTATTTTCATTGTCTCATACTTGAGGTTCGTAAAAGTTGGAAGGTCATTCCCGAAACGTCTGTTTGTTGTGATTTTGCTTGTGTCGTCCCCCAGGATCAGGTCTTAAGTAACCTACCACGTGGCTTTGAGCTATCAACGTCAGCGTGGAGCATTTTGGATGACCAGTTGAGATGTCGTGTGACAATCTTTCTCATGGAGATAGATCTATAGATAGATCTACCGTGCTAGTTAACTTATCACACCTGACATTATCCTATATCTCTATGAAGCCAGCATCTGCCCATGCATGGAGTATTGTTGTCACATCTGGTCTGGTGCACCATTCACTAGTCTCCCCCTTTTAGACAAGGTCCAAAAAAGAGTCGCAAATTTAATAGGTCCCTTACTATTCACTAAGCTCCAGCCGCTGCCCCATCGCCGCAATGTTGCATCCTTGTGCTCGTTTTACAAGTACTTCAATAAAATGTGCTCCGATGAACTTGGTGCCGCCTCGACGTTAATACACACTTGACCAACCCGACAATCAGCTAACTCTCATCCATTCACTGTAGAGGTCACCAGATGCCGGAGAGCCTTCTATTCCAATAGTTTCTTTCCTCGTGCTGCCGACCTCTGGAACTCCCTCCCTGCTCCATGTTTCCCCGACTGTACAGACATGCAGAAATTTAAAACTAATGTGAACAGACATCTTGCTGCACAGCTCCCAATTTAGGATGCCTCCCCAAACTTTCACTTTAATTCTCAGTAGCCCCTTACTTCTACAGTGGCGGCCTGCCTTGTTTAGGGTGAACTATGATAAAAAAAAAATTTTTTTTAATTAAAAAATTTTTTTTTAAATTTAAAAAGTCTCAGGTTTTAAAATAAATGATTTTATTTCTTACAAACAAAAAAAAATACATTGTTTGGTTTTCAAATTTCTATAAATAACACTATACTAAAAAATAATGTTTTCAAAGATGTGACCAAATCCTTATTGCTTAACCGGATTTAATTGGAAGGTATCATTAGCAACTATGTGGCCCATCTTTCTCTGGAAGTTGATTAATTTTTCAGCCCGTATTTTTATTAGCCTCACAAAACGCCAAATTATCTTCTCTGTTCAATTCCGGAGCCACATTTTCTAAACATACGTCTTCCGTGTTGCTCCATAAACGAACCTTTGATCTACCCTAACAACTAACGTGGCGGCTTTCTTAGTCTATCACGGAGGAAAGAGGGGGGGTGGGTGGGGTGGCAATGGCGAATATCTCTCGTTGGTATTCATAGCATTCATATTATTATAGTTGTGCACGCTCTAGACAACCTTCTCTTCATTTGCGCCTATCAACACCAAGGTAACCAATAACGGAGATTTAATTATTTTACCAATCTCACAAATGTCAAAGGTTATTTAAACAACCGTATCCTAACGAGTTTCCAGGATGCAAACCAACAATATGGGTCAAAGAATTACAAAATCTTTGGTACTCCAATCGTCATAACTCTCACTTCCCTTATTTTATCCTTTAGTCCTCACATTCAATGAGCGATGTTTCTGACAAAGGGGGAAGAATTGCTGTTTTCTGGGTCGGAATCTATCCATCTAACACTTATCGTTGGCTAGTTTTTGACCTTGAAGTAGTATTTTTTTTTTTTAGCTCCTTACATCAAGTGGCTTCATGCCTTGTCTGGAGCGATTTCCATTTAAAAAAAAAAAAAAAAAAAAAAAAAAAAAAACTCAACCAGTGACTCATCTCATACTAAATTTTTGTATCATTTTCACCCCTTTCTCATTGTTCTTTGCCCCCCCCCGAAATTTTACAATATGCTATCACGCTCGCTTCTTTCACTGTTTATTTCCCTCCATTGACACTTCCTTTAACACTCCTCCTCCCTTTCTATATTGACGATGAAAGACAGAGAGAAAAAATAGTCATTTTCATGGTAGGTGCTTGACCGAGTTCTAATCTATATTTTCTCCTTTGTAAAACATTCACAGCAAAAACTCATCTAGCTACAACCACTGTAAATAATTTCCCTTCTGTGTACCTAAAATGAATCGAACCTATTATAAACAAAGTTTCTTTCCAAGAACTTCCCATCTGTGGAACACATACCACAGGGCTGATTCCCAGCTGACTACAACATTGTAAAAGTTTTGCTGAGCCGCCAACTTGAATAATCAAATTCTGATCATTTTAACCCATCGTTTTCAATCCTCTCATGATGTTGTTCAGTCACAACTGACAATCTCATTAACTATTACCCTCAAGTGGCTTTTATGACAATATATCAGACGGAAAAGGGTTAATTCGAAACCAGATCCCGGGTTTTCCTAAGGCGGCTTTCAGCTTATTTTTGCACTAAGGAAATACAGAGTTGATAAGAGAAAGAAAGAGTTGTTTTCTTTTCGATATTGTGGGAGATTAGAAATCCCCAAATGAAGCGATGACATTCGTCGTGGACCACCTGGCTTTCATATGTCGAATGACAATAGGGTTTTGCTTGCCGATAATGGCGAATTGTGACAATATTGTCCGATTGAAAAAAAGATTTTAAAAATGGCCTTGTTTTCTTAAGCTATGAAAATGCAAAAAGGACTGAAGTGTTTTTGAGAAGAGAGGTGCAAAAAATTGATAAGAGGAGGCATGTTGTTTTCTTTGCCTCAGAGATTTAGATATGTTCACTGCCACAACAGGACAAAGCTGTTTACATTCTCGTTGTTGAATGGATGTTGAAATAACATGCACCCATGAAATCAAACCTTTGCAAGAAATAACAATTAAATTGTTTTTACTGGGACCCCATACATCGCCGGACATGGCATAGCCGTGTGGGACGATGGGGGAGGTGGAGTGTCTGCTGAATGACAATTCCCTGTCTTCATCGTTAATGTAATAAATGGAAATACATTTTTTTCTTCTATGAAAAATTTTCGAGGGAGGAGGAACTTAGGTAACAGTGGGAGATAGAAACAGATAAAGAAGAAGGATATAATAATCTGTTGGCCACTCATCCTCGCGAGTGTAAATTACCAATATGGTAAGAAAAAATAACGAGAATATATATATTTTTTTAAATTATTGAATTACATTCTATTGGAAGAGGGGCAGAATCATGCCCGTCTAAATCTCAATATAAAGAAAGCGTAACAGACGCACGGAGACTCACTTTTGCTCGCCCACCGAATCCACATCGTTGATAGATAGACCCCGGACTTAGGGTTTATATCGCCCAACCAAAATCGCCCCAAAATGTTAAGATTTGCTGGTCCGAAACACAGAAATAGAAGCGTGAGAGTACACTGCTCGTAACTGAACGACTTTTTCTACGAAAATAATTATTCTTATACAAAAACCAACGGATTTGTTAATTGCTTTTCGTTCATTGTTTTGAAATGACCCTTTGCTCCTCAGTGGTATCAAGTTGCTGACCAGCAGCGCCAGACAGTTGCCCTCTGATCCTTTAATCACAACGTGAGAGAACGGTGATCGACATCTTCGGCTTTCATTAGTACAGCAACTTTTCCCAAGCGGTGCCAGGTGACCAACCGAACTCAAGAAAGGCCAAATTGGTGACGTCACTTAGCCAAGGGTAGGGGTACACTTTTAAGCCTTGGTAAGTAGTGACTCATTAGTATAAATAAAAATAACTAATTCTATTTCGTTAAGTTACTTTTAGTTTTAAATTTTATTTAATTACGGATTTTATTGCAGATGTTAATCAAGCTGTTTTGCCTCTGTATTGATGTTGATACATCAATACAAACTCACCATTTTGTGAACATACTCTGGACCTTTGTGTGCGCCGGGCAGCCCGCTTCGGACTTTTGCGTCCATCGTAAACCTATTTTTTTTTTTACTTTGAGAAGATATAATTTTCCGGTGAACTTCTACAAATTTACCTAATTTTTTTTTTGCCTTTCATCTACTTTTTTATTGCATCGATTCAGACCGACAGTCTACGATTATTGAATCACAAAGAAAATTATGGGATGTCATTTTTAGTCAGGATATGAAGAATTTATTCTTAATTTCAAATCCACAATCTGATGAGCGTCTGAAGAGTCGAAATATAAGTAACTAAAATGCGGATAAAAGATCATTTAGAAATGACTAGCAGGGCTATCTGGCATTGCCCGGGGTAAAAGTGTAACATATCTATTAAAACTCTCTCGCTCCCCTTCCCCCCCCCCATCCCCCCTCTTTCTACTCTCTGGACATACACACACACACATTCAAGTCGAGGAATGAGTTGGCATAAGGGAATTAACCATGTGAAAAAAAAAATTCAGAGTTACTTCCCTTTAGTTAGTAGCTGAAAAACTGACTCCCCTACCCCATGATAAAATCTGTGCCAGTTTAGGGTCAAAGAATGAATAATTTTTTTCTAATTTTAGATATTCTTCATATAAGGCAACACTGATCAAGAAAATACTAACTTTGTGGGTGTTTATTTAGTAGTTTTAGAGTTTTAGCTAGTCATATACAGACAACGGCCCTTTATATTATAGAAGATAGTTTAATAATTGTCAGAGTTTCAGAAAATTATAATAATAATAATAATACCCCTTGACTAGAGAAAGGTGACATAAAACGAATAGATGAATAAAATGTCAGGTAAAGGTGAGAAACATAAACACACCAGTGGTCACACAATTTTATTAATATCTTCTATACAGAGATACAAATAAATAAATACTGTTTTCAATAAGTAGGAATTTCTTAAAATGTTTACTTGTGTATAGTACGCCCCCCCCCCCAATTTTCATTCAAAATTTATGGCATTATTATACTCCAGAGAATAAATAGAAAGAAATATCCTAGAAAGCAAAAAAAAAAAAAAAAAAAAAAAAAAATTGCTGTCAGGTATTTTCTTTTTATTGTCGTCACAGAAATCGGCTGTGTCTGCTGCTACCAACCGCAAAAAAAAACAAAACAAAAAAAAAACAAAAAAAAAAAAAACGGAGGATGGATGGCTTCGAATAACAAGTCATATTGGCTTTGGAAGAGTCTACCATTCTTTGTGTTCTTCGTACAAAAGTTCTTTCTCTTACGAGAATAGTTTTTTTGTTTGTTTTTGTGTGTGCAGACAAAATAGAAATGTCTACGTTGGCTGCTTCTTGTTCTACATAACATCACCTGCCCCTCCCTCCCCCCACCTCTTTCTTTATTGATTGATCTCAGAGTGAAATGAGGAGGGGGGGGGCGACATGCGATGTTGAAGAGAAAAATAAGCAGGATTGGAAAAGAATGATAAATGAAAATGAGGAGCGGGAAGAGAGAGAGAAAAGAATACGAGAGAGAGAGAGAAAGAGAATACCAGACAGAGGGGGGGGGGAATAAAAATCGAGACAAAAACTTTAAAAAACAACAAATATTTGACTGCTATTATTTTTTTTTTTTTTTTTACATTCGGATATTTATTGGGGAAGGGGGGGTGAGTATTAGAATGTAAAAAATAAATAAAAATAAAACCAATCAAACCTACACCTTTATTTTTCAGTAAAACTTCAATAAACATCAGGGTGAGTTAATAAGTGTTGTTTTTTTGTTGTTTTTTAGAAGGGAAGACGGAGGGGGGGGGGGCATTTTACTTTGCAACTTGTGTAAAAATAATTTAAAAAAAAACAAACAAATGGCACCAACCAGCTGAACACAATAGTAAATGTTTTTTTTTGTTTTTTTTGCAATGTTTGTGAGATAAACAAGAATAAGGGATTTCTCATTCTTTGTTCTATATAAAAGAATTTAAAAAACAGATTACAATTAAAATATCCTTTTATATTCAAAGAAAAAATGTTTCTGAAAAACAAATATACTCGAATACTCGTCCCAGGACGAGTAAAATTAATTCCTCAGAACAGTTTTGGCACCACTTTTATGTCCCCTTACGAAGATTAAAATCAAGATATGATGATTCTAAATCTTATTTCTAGAATCTTTATTCCAATTTTGATAAAAAATGGTTTACATGATTTTAATTCTGAAAAATGTCTAAAGCTTAAGGAGTCTTAAGACGAAATTAAAATCTTGCTTCGTTGATATCTAATGACTATGAATAAAATTTAATGCAAATCTGAAATATTTGAATATTCAAATGAGAGGTTCTGCCCATATGTGCCCCTAAAAACCCAAACTAAATTTGGGGAATATCTATTAACTGATGTCTAAAATTTCACAAAAACTGGAGGTATCACAAAGGGATTCTACCTCTTGGTTCCCTTTTGCATCAAACTAAATATAGCCCACAGCAGCTGTGTTACCGAATTCATAATGATCGGTTAATTAATTTAGGTTTGGTTTGTTTTACGGCATATCAACCTCTTATGGGTCATTTAATGCCGAAACATTAGTTTTTAATGTTTATGTATTTTAATATAATTTTTGGTGAAAGGTTTGGTTGTTTTGTTTTACGGCATATCAACCTTTTTCGGGTTATTTAATGCTGAATCCGGTCATTTTGGTAAAAGTTTTAATTCTTCAAGTTCGTTATGTGTTTAAGTATTTATTTATGGTGTTTGGTTTGGTTGTTTTGTAGGGGAAAATTGTTTTGGGATTTGCAGAACATGATTGAGTTTTGCAAAACGGATGGAAAAAAAAAATAACATCTATGTCTGGTGCATTTTTGGTCAGGAAGCCAGTATCTTCAGACAGCCTGATTTGGTAATTAATTTAGGAGTAGATCCTACACATAAAAATACATAAACATACCTAACTTTAGAGATATATTAGTAATATGTACAAGTGAAGTAAACATTTTTTTATGCCGTAAAAACGTAAAACGTTTTGCGCCTAGGAAAGCGTAAAAACGTTTTGCGCCAAGGAAAGCGTAAAAACGTTTTGCGCCAAGGAAAGCGTAAAAACGTTTTGCGCCTAGGAAAGCGTAAAAACGTTTTGCGCCTAGGAAAGCGTAAAAACGTTTTGCGCCTAGGAAAGCGTAAAAACGTTTTGCGCCTAGGAAAGCGTAAAAACGTTTTGCGCCTAGGAAAGCGTAAAAACGTTTTGCGCCTAGGAAAGCGTAAAAACGTTTTGCGCCAAGGAAAGCGTAAAAACGTTTTGCGCCTAGAAAAGCGTAAAAACGTTAAAATATTTTGCGCCTAAAAAAAAAACAAAAAAACGTAAAACATTTTTGCACTCTAGAAAAAGAACAAGTTCTGATTGATTGACCTCTTAGATAAAAGAAAGTAAATGTATTGATCAGAGTTTTGTTTATTATCACTGAAAGTAGGTCACGTGTTTTTCTGTTCTTTTGTCTGCGGGAACTCGTCATTCAGAAGTATCAACTCCAAGGGAATCATTTTGGTTTAAACTGATATAGTAACCCCCCTCCCCCCCCTCTCAAACTAGCATACATCTTTTGCTGCTGTCGGACTGAAGTATGGTTCTGTTCAGTCCTAGGGGGTCCACCTTCTCAGACATGACTTTCTGTTTAAGAAACGGTTAGGTAATTATTACTAATCGCCTGAGGTGCCCTTACTGGGAAATAACAGGGCTGCTCAGGCATATTTTTGTAGGCCATAGTGTGCTTCTCCTCGTGCGCTGACTTTTCAAAACCACACCTGGAGAAAAGGTACCCCCCCCCCCCCCCCAAAAAAATGTATATTGAACAAGTTTTTTATCCAATCATTTTCTGTGGTGTGTCTGTCTGTCACAATTTTTTTTTAAACGTAAGAAATACATTTTTATATCGAAATTTTTGTAACCTTGTATTTTAGGTTATAATAATTAATAACTCGTAAATAAAATGGATGAACTTTCAACAGAAACGTTTAACAGATTTATCAAAAATGAACACAGAATGAAATAATGAGTTATTTTGCCGCTGTACGCGAGATGAAATATACACAGTTTCAAGACGTCGGTCTGTTTACTTTTCACTCAGCAAGCCTCTCCATTTACAAGGGCGATAACTCTTAACTTTGCGAAATGGTGCAAGGGAAGTAAATTGTTTTCGTTAGCTGTCCTAACAGAAATATCTTAACTTCTTTTGAAAATGGAAAATATTGCGTTAATACTAAATAATAAATTCCAAACAAATAAAACGGATGCCATGACCGAGAATCGAAACCGAAACCTTGAGATCTACAGTCTGATCTACGAACTGAGCTGTTTAGATTTGCTTATAAATAAACCATAAAACATTACCGTAACAAAATAATTATAGCTTTGACGTGACGTCATAGATTTATGATTTACGTCATGTTTCAAAACATGAATTTAAACATAAGCAATGATAAAAATAAATAAAGCGTTAAACATTATCAATAGTGTTGGAAATTATTTTAATAGTCTGAAACGATTTAAAATTGAAATCTAAATTACCATACTAGATCCATTAGAATTTCCAACTCGACATAGATGATTTCATGATCTTATATTGTCCGAGAAAGCAACAAAAAGAGACTCCTTTGAATGAGCATTTATACTTTGTGCTGGAGCCTTAGATAAGGTCATTGGCCAGACCCCACATAAAGAGGAGGTGGGTGCATCTGGCTCTCAGATAATAAACTGTAAACTAATATTTTTCAGAGCCAAACAATCGAAAGGTATGTTTGTGTTAGGGCAGGGGCGGGCAACCGTTTCAGAGTGAGGGCCAGATGAGACTTTTGGAAGGAGATCGCGGGCCAGAGTGAAAAAAGAAATCTCAGAATTACTATATTTTGTTTACATGAATAAATTGTACAAAAATTGCATTGAACACTCGACAAATCTGATATTTTTTCTCAAGAGACTTCTGTATGTGATGTTATAAAAGGCGCCGATGAAGAGCCATTTTGGAATCATAAAAAATAATGACGGGGGAAGTAGCAAGTTCATCCAACATTCTTTTTGACACACCTCACATAGGTTCGCTGATTCATGCCCTTTCCTCGTTTCTTGTTTCCTCTTTGCCTTTCTCTTTCTCGTTTTCTATTTTTATCTCAGGCCAAAGATTTTAAATTAATAGTTAAAGAAAAATGAAATATACATGCATCATTTCTCGCTGATATTTATACATTTTTATCCCAATGTAAATCTTAATTGAAACCTACTTTTAAGTCTATGTCACTAAATGATATGAATTTCACTGGAAAGTCCGCGGGCCGGATTGCAATAATAAAGCATAGCAGGGTGGCTAAGCCTTCGCAGGCCGGAGGTTGCCCGCCCCTGTGTTAGGATAACCTAAAAATAATAGTTATTTCCCTTGGACCGAAGAAAGGAGAGTTATCGCCCTTAGAAGAAAGTAAGGCTCACCATCACAGACTTTAATCATAACACATCCAGCGGTTCGTACATTAACAATTTACAGATTAAATAGTAAATAAATCTTTTAAAAGGTTACACTTCGTCCTCGTCTCAATTTTAAGTTGTTATTAAATCGATAACGACGTGTATTATAAGACATAAACGTTTGAAAAATCACAACTTGAGGACATTTTTTTTTTCTTCTTTTTCTTTTTAATATATTTTTGGTCTCCTTCAGCAACCGCATAAAAAAATATGCGAAACTTTTCATGGATATCGTATCAGGTTTCATTGAATCCCTCAAGCAAACACAGATTGGAAAGAAAAGTGATTAAAAATTGATGAGTTGTGATTAAGATAAATCTGACAGAATTATGAAGGATTAAATTCGTAAGATGAGAAATATCGCAGTACGCACACCTCACGTATCAAGATTTAAATTAGACGTCATTGTTATTTAAAATCGGGAAATTAAATTTCTTGTGATGCAAAATTAATATAAAGCTGTGTTTTTTTTTATTTTATGGAAATCGCTCCAGACAAGGCGTGAAGCCACTTGATGTAAGGAGCTAAAAAAAAAGAAAATACTACTTCAAGGTCAAAAACTAGCCAACGATAAGTGTTTGATGGATAGATTCCAAACAAGGAAACAGCAATTTCTCCCCCTTTGTCAGAAACATCGCTCACGGAATGTGAGGACTAAAGGGCAAAGTAAGGGAAGCAAGAGTTACGAGGCTGCCGAAAGTAAACCCAAGGTCCACTTTCTACTCTCCTAAATATATATAATATATATATATATATATATGAATTTTTATTTATACAAACATTATTGGTTACATATGTGCATGCATGTTTCTGTTGCACTCTTCGCAGAGAGTCAACCTCATCAGACCAAGGATTCAGAGTAATCTGAATCCTTGGTCTGATGAGGTTGACTCTCTGCGAAGAGTGCAACCGAAACATGTATGCACATATGTAACCAATAATGTTTGTATAAATAAAAATGTATACTTATAAACAGCTCTACTTGTTATTGAGCACTTTTTATAAACACTTGAGTTTTAACGGATTTACATCTACAGAAACTAATACAATACATGTACTATATATATATAATAATGCTGAAATCATTTTAACAGACAACATAAACAATATTTAAAAAACTTCAAAAATATGAATAAATTCTTGCATGCCGTTCCATAGGTTTGCTGACAGTTGATCAGCAGAAACGACTAAAAAAAGGAAAAATAAAACTTTTTGCTTCGCTAAGCAAACTTTCCTATAACCCCTTTCTCGGAAAAGATGTTGCCAGTCTTTCTCTACTCTATTGTTATTTCCATGGAAGGTGCTAGACCGAGCTCTAATCTATGCTTCCCCCATTGTAGAACATTCACCACAAGAACTCGTCCTATTTTCTCTGAAAATAACGTTCCCTCTCTCTCCTCCGTGTGCTTAGCATCAGGCTGCCTCTGTTAATAAGAAACTCAAAATCTTTCATTTTGATTTTTACAAATCGCCTGAATATTTTGTCTTTTTCCTGGCTCACAAAATAGGCACTTTGATGTGGAAATAAATTTTTTTTTAACATAGTTTACCCCAAACAGGGCAGGTCGCCACTGTAGACATAAGGGGCTACTAGGAAGAAAGAAAAGGGGAGAAGGTTGGCAGGGGTTCAACCTAAACTGGGATCTGCGCAGCGAGATGTCTGTTTACATTAATTTAAATTTCTGCATGTCAGTACTGTCTGGGAAACAGGGGGCAGGGAGGGAGTTCCAGAGGCCAGCAGCACGAGGAAAGAAGCTATTTGAGTAGAAAGCTCTCCGGCATCTGGGGACCTCCACAGTGAATGGATGGGATTTAGTTGATTGTCGAGTTGGTCTAGTGAATTTACGTCGAAGGGGCACCAGAGTAGCCAATTCATCGGAACATAATCCATTGAAGTATTTGTAAAACAAGCACAAGGAAGCTACATTGCGGTGATGGGACAGGGACCGGAGCTTGGTTGACAGTGAGGGACCTATTAGGTTGGTGACTCTTTTTGGACCTTGTCAAGGAGGGAGAGAGTAGTAGATGATACACCAGCCCAGATGTGGCAACAATACTCCATGCATGAGCGGATGGTGGCTTTGTAGGGATACAGGATAATGTCAGGTGTGAGGAGTTTACTAGCATGGTAGAGGGAGCCAACCTTCTTTGCAGCAGCCTTGGCAATGTCTTCAATGTATTTGTTCCAATTCATGTTACCTGTGAAGGTTAGGCCGAGGAGTTTATCTTATGAAGGTACTTAACAATGGACCCATTTGTATGATTTTCAATCAGCAGTTACTCCTAAACTAAAGACGACATGGCCAGAACAAAAGATGAAGATGAACAGAAAATCCACGGCACAAAGCGTTGGGGTCGTCGTCGGTCGTCAAGGGGGACGGCATGGTTCTACATTTGTATGAATTGTCTGTCATTCATTGATATTTCTTTTCCATTACAAAACTCGGGATATCAACCAATCAGAAGATTCAATTTATTCTCATTCAATTAATATGTCTTGGCCAACACATATTGTCTGATTAAAACACAAATAAAGAATATGTCTTTAGAACATGGAAGTAATTTGAGATCTTACCGAGGTATTTAACAATGGATCTATTTTTGTGATTTTCAATAAGCAGTTACTATTAAACTGTTGTGCGGGCAAACTACGCACACACTGCTCCAGATGATGAGAAACTCCAAATCTTTCATTTTGATTTTAATGAACAAATATTTTACTCTTTTTCTTCAAATTTTACTCTTCCTCTTAAATCGGGTTTATAAATAAATTTCAGTTAATATTTGTATGAAATGTCTGTTATTCATTCATATTTCTTTTCCTTTACAGATGATACACGATAAAAAGAAAAAAGGTGTGAGTAGTCCTGTGTCGAGCTTTTATTTATTTTATTTTTTTTTTTTTACTCACCTGTGGGTGCATCAACAAAATCTCTTTGACGAACTTGTGTAATTCTAATTCTCGGTATTCTGCCAATTTGCGATCATTTTTGCGGAAGAGTTTGCGTCCTGATAACAAAAAAAAATGGAATTTAGAAAAACAGAAATCAACAAAAAAATGGAATTTAGAAAAACAGAAATCAACAAAAAAATATGGAATTTAGAAAAACAGAAATCAACAAAAAAAAATGGAATTTAGAAAAACAGAAATCAACAAAAAAAAATGGAATTTAGAAAAACAGAAATCAACAAAAAAAAATGGAATTTAGAAAAACAGAAATCAACAAAAAAAAATGGACTTTAGAAAAACAGAAATCAACAAAAAAAAAATGGAATTTAGAAAAACAGAAATCAACAAAAAAAAATGGAATTTAGAAAAACAGAAATCAACAAAAAAAAGAAAAATAGCAAAAGCTTTAAAAATTCTATGAAAATAAAATAAGTTGAATACATTTGTTGTTACTTTTAACTGATAGAAAATGATGTTAGCTAGTAAAGTGAGGGGAAGGGGGAAGCTGAGATATACAAAACTGTGATTGGTTGAACAAGATCATGTGATATTTGAAATAGAGATGGCATTTTTGTAATAGTGCACTTAATTCAATTGGTGTAGTAAATAAAACTGGATTGCACCTCGACTTCCCCGGGACAGCGAAAGGGATCTACAGAAAGCCAAAGGCCAACTGGCCTTTAATTGACTTAAACTTCGACAAACGAACAAAACAAGGGCTACACGTCTTTAACGAACAACGGTTAATGCAACGGGAAACAAATGTACAAAGGAAACTGCGTTAGGCTAATCGTAGAACCAACTGACTGAATATGTGAAATGCGGCTGATTATATTGAGCCCAAAATCTTATTGATTATTCAGCAAATCATTTGGATAACCAGACGTGACTCACTTTGTTTTCCTGAATATCGATCTATAACCGCTTGTTTAGGGTTAAACAAAAAAAAAAAAACATTTTTAACGCAAACCCCCAAAGAGCATGTTTTCGCTAACGCAAACCCCCAAAGAGCATGTTTCGCTAACGCAAACCCCCCAAAGAGCATGTTTTCGCTAACGCAAACCCCCCAAAGAGCATGTTTTCGCTAACGCAAACCCCCCAAAGAGCATGTTTTCGCTAACGCAAACCCCCCAAAGAGCATGTTTTCGCTAACGCAAACCCCCCAAAGAGCATGTTTTCGCTAACGCAAACCCCCCAAAGAGCATGTTTTTGCTAACGCAAACCCCCCAAAGAGCATGTTTTTGCTAACGCAAACCCCCCAAAGAGCATGTTTTTGCTAACGCAAACCCCCCAAAGAGCATGTTTTCGCTAACGCAAACCCCCAAAGAGCATGTTTTCGCTAACGCAACCCCCCAAAGAGCATGTTTTCGCTAACGCAAACCCCCAAAGAGCATGTTTTCACTAACGCAAACCAAAAAAAAAAGCATGTTTTAACAGGTAATGACTGAGAGGATGGCATCACAATGAACATTCCTCTTAAAAAAAAAAAAAAAAAAAAAAAAAAAAAAGCTTTACATAGATTATTATTATAATACTAGCTGTCCCGATCCGGTAGTGTATTTATTTACATTTTGTTTTACTTTTCTTTTTTAAACTATGACTTTTTTGTTCCAATTAAAGGAAAGTAACTGTGTAGACTACTGCATAATTATTGGTGTATCCTTGAACAGGGTTTCAATATACAAGGTTGTGACTCGTGTGAAAAGACCGACAAACATGATAGTAGAATGAAGAAAGGTTTATTTCAATAGAGAGTAAAATGAATAGATAGACAGACATTAATTAGTAAGAAAGTACTAATCCCCGAAACAAGATAGCAGTGAATGCAGTGTTCACTATATATAATTCTCTGTATTAGTAAGTCCACATAGGAAAGAGAGGGTGTAAGATATTCTATTAAAACAGTTACATTACCTTTTTTAAGGTGGCAGCCATTTGAAAAATATTCTCTGGGAAGAATTAGATTGAATTATATTGTATTCTTATCGATTCACAGGAAAAGCTAATTAATCAGAATGATATATTGATTTTGTAGTAAAAAAAACCAAACAAACAAATAAATAAATGATGAAGAAACGATAAAGAGACTGACTTTACCATATATATTTGAAGAGGTTTCTTTACTGTTTGCCAACAGAAGATGGTGAAAGCAGTTATCTACCATTATCTTGTCTAATTACCTTATTAAAATATTAGATGTAGAGAGGAGGAGGGCGAATACACGACTCGGCTTGGGTATCTTATCTTTTTGGTTTACAATCAAATGATTTTCTTGCAATGAAAACAACTTTGACTAATTTGACGGAGTGCAGCTGTGGGGGAAAGTATAAAACGGTTTGATGGCCGACACATCTTTGGTGTGCCCCCTCAGGGGGGAGGGGCGTAATGGATACAGACACAGACGATGGAATCAGCTAAGCAGAATTCAAATCCAGCCAAATCTCACGTATTTTACTGTAATACTATTAGGGAATAAGAAATGTTAGCCCAGGATATTTAAAATTATTTCCCTTGGACAACATTCAAATTATCTCCCCTGAATTATACTGGCAACAAGAGAATGAACTCTTTAATTTTGAAGTAAAAAAAAAAAGACTGGCATTACACACGCGCAATATTCGAAATCAAGGCTTGGGTACTTGTCCAGATTAGGACCCAAGTTAAAAACGACTTGGCGTCTGTAGTTTTCAAATGTTTACGTAGATGGCCGGAAAATACCCAAGCGCTTATCCAATTAGAATACGAGAAAATAAGTTGACAAGTTAACATTTAAATTGATTGAATCGCAAAAATTCACTAATTGGAAATAAAAATTGATCAAAGCGATAATAAATTTTAACAAACCGTAACCCCGTTTTAACACTTGTTCAGTAAAAAAAAAAAAATTTATAACCCTAACACACTTGTAAAAAATAAAAAATATATCCCGGAACGTTGAAAAAATAAAAACATTTTTCCAGTTGTCCATCCACCTTTGTTTTGGATGTAGGCAGCTGACTTTTCATTTGGCCTTTTCTAGCGATTTTATCTTGGGTCTTAATCTGAACAAGCACCAGAGCTTGATCACTTTCTGGATTTGAACTGGGTGGACGTGTTTCACCCCAGTTCTACGTTTTTATATTCTCTTTACACCGCCGCCGACAGTGTCATATTTCGCGCCCAGGTAGTTAAGGCGGGACACCCAGACAATTAGATATTTCAGCATAGCATTTTTCTACTGGTTGCAGGATTTTTGGCAGACAATATCAAAGTCAGTTAGATTTACTTTACATAACCAATGCATTCTCGATAATGTATTTACCCTGATAATACATGCATTTCCATTGTGTGTTGGAAACTTACGTAGAATTACCTTTAGTAATTTGCAAACCCTGTTTACGTATCAGTTTTTACATTTGTCTTTGACAAACCTCAATATGGGAAATGTATGTATGTATGTGCAAATTCAACCGTCGTTTATCGTTACCTTTATTCCTCATTGTCCCCCCCCCCCACCTGTTTACGTAATGTGTGTTTGCACGGTAAAAAACAAGATAACATCGGTTTTAGTAGTATATAGATATTTAATAATATCCTAGATCACCCATGACCTGTCGGATCGGTATTTGTTATATACTAATATATATAACAAATACCTCTCTCCTCATTATCAAGAAGCTCCTTTCCTTCAACAATTATAAGAAACTTTTTCAACCACCGATTGCTATTGCTACCCAAGAGTCCATCATTAGAACTCGTCAGCCTAACATTCACACGCATCATGAATTGGGACAAATACAGAGAAGACATTGCCACGGCTAAGATCAAAGTGTAGTATCTGTTCCGATGGATACTACACCCCATAGACTGGTATTGTCTTGGCCTTCGGGGCTTGATTTACGCCGGTCTATGGGTCTGTCCTGTGCAGTTCTAAGAGGGCCACCCTCCCAGGCTTTGCCTCCCCTCTTTGGAGAGGAGTAAGTTTATTGCTTACTGCCTGAGGCGCCCCTACCGGGGAATGCCGACGGGCTGCCCAGGCAATTTTTTAAACCCCACTTTCCCGACCCGACCTTGGGTCACATCTTACTTGTGGGAGTAAGATAAAAACTGGCCTTGTGCCTAACTCCTGGAGAGGAGTAAATCAATACCCAAGAGTCCATCAGTAGAACTTCTCAGCCTAACATTCACAGGCAACATGAATTGGGACAAATACAGAGAAGACATTGCCAAGGCTGCTGCAAAGAAGGTGGTCTCCATCTACCGTGCTAGAAAATTTCTTACACCATGGCTACCTCAACTGGTCTATATCCACTAACCCAAGAACTCTTGCCCATTCTTTCAATGTGACCATACCACAGAAGCCTTCTGTTTTGTACACATCTCCCTATACTCTAAGTAGGATAAATATTTAAACTCCTTGAAGACAGTACTCCTTGGCATTGGCAATCTTTGTTCTCAACACGATCCTCCTTCTAGTATCTATTTGGGGAGAAAATAAGGAGAAATAAGGTTTTGATTTTTTGAATAATCAGATTGAATAATACGGTTGAACTTGCTCTCAGAATACACTCTGCTACTTTCGGAAAATTTTACTCTTAGAAAGAAAATTCCACAGAGGGTACCATCATTACGCAAGAACAAGAAAACGGAGCACCCTAAAGAAACACCTCACCAGTGATGCTGCTCTTTATAAACATTACTCTTTGAAAGCATTACTCTTTGAAAGCATTACTCTTTGAAAGCATTACTCTTTGAAAGCATTACTCTTTGAAAGCATTACTCTTTGAAAGCATTAGTAATCTTCTTTGTTCTCATCATAATTGACCCTCAGCCCCCGCCTTCTAGTATCTATTTCGGAAGAAAACAAAAACGATAAAATAAGGTTTTGATTTTTTGAAGAATCAAATTGAATAATATGGTTGGAGACGAACTTATACTAGGGCCCAGCAGATTGATCTGATCGGGCCTATCCGATCTCTCATCGGCCAAAGGGGCGAACTGGAAGAATGGTTCAGCCACCAGGATCCTGTTTTAAGGCATCACAAGTTGCCAACCACGGCCTACAAGTGGCCCCGCATCCCGGAGAGTATACAGTACTCTTACGTATTAACTTTGAAATACATATTACTGGTTGTACCTACTTGGTGCTGGCCGGGATGCAGTGAAGTCATTTTAGTTCTTAATTATTTTTTTTTTTATTTGCGCATGCTGTGAATTTGTAGCAGTTACATGAGCAAACTATTTTGTATCAGTTTATGTGACCAGCAGTGAGATTGTAATTCGGCTTTGCAATTATGTAATATTGCGCTTCTGTGTGTGTAACTAGATTCATACACGATGAATCGTTTTCGCGCGAAAGCTAAATCACGCAGATCTTCAGTTCTCAGTTTTTCTTCTAGCCGACAGGACACGCCTTTTCTCATTCTCAACCATGAGCGGGTGAGATATCGAACCCTTCATCTAACCAACATGAATCAGCCAATTGTACTATCTTCATTTTGTTCCGTTGAATAAAAGTTCATATCTATTTAGTTGTGGAGCCATTATTTATTTCGTGGAAGAATGGTGATCCCTTTTTGCTTATGTAACATTTCTATTTCAGTCAGACTCGGGCAGACGTATTACTCTTCCAAGGAAGTTCGTCATTCTGATATTCTTCCAATTTAACCCACAAACCTGAAATTGGTTCCCCACTAAAAACTTGTACAGAAAAAGAAATAAAATTTTAGTTGTAAGGGAGACAACCGTTTTTATATTCTTCAAAAAAAAAAAAAAAAAAAAAAAATTTCACTGGATGATTTTAATTTTTTTTTTTTTTGGCTGTAATTGAAAACTGTTTCAGTTTTCCCAGTTGTCTAGGCAGGACTACATAATTTAAAAAAAAAAATAAACTAGTGAAAAGTTAGTGCCAATAACAGTACAACAATAGCAAATGAAAATTGGCTAGTCAGAATTAAAGTTTAATTCGTCAGCTTAAATTTATAAAATCTCGTAAGATAACTTCATGTTAGATTGTTGACTTTAATGCATGAGGGTGCCATCGTTTCGGACGTTTTTTATCTCGATCGGTACAGCTCTGCAGATGTGGCAAGTTGGAAAGCTAATAGACAAAGTAACAAATCGATTCAAGTTTTTTTTTCTCTGAATTCTCCAGAGATGATGGTTGATGGCCTCATGCCATTTGAAATAGCTACTTCTTGTGATTTGATGCAACCTGATTCATAACACTATACAGATTGCTATCCTAAAAATTTAAAAAAAAAAAAAGATAAAAAAAAGATAAAAAAAGAAAAAAAATTTAAAAAAAAAGAAAAAAAAGAAAAGATTTTAAAAAAGAAAAAAAAAAAAAGATTAAAAAAAATTTAAAAAAAAGAAGAAAAAAAAGAAAAAAAAGATTAAAAAAAAAAGAAAGAAAATTAAAAAAATAGAAAAAGAAAAAAAAAAAGATATAAGAACTAACTAACGAGACTATAAAATTGCTACGGAATCGACAGTTTTTCTGTCAAAATGGTTCGAGTAAAATGCACGAAAAAGATTAAATGTAATCTTACAGAGTGGCTATCAAATTTACCATTCCTGTTGCACAGGAACTGTGCACTTAGTCGCTTGGGAGATAATGTTTGGTCGACAACGTGGAAAATATGAAACGTCTGCAGTTAACCTGAAACTAATAGCATCTGCGACTTATTTCTCGGGGAGTTTATTTAATACGTAGACACGAATGAAATAAAAATCATTCAATAGATAATAAACATCCCCGCTTCGTTTTGAACGAGACAGTTAAGAAGCATTAAAAAGTTACGCAATTTTTCAATATCCAATGTTTAACAGGCGGCAACCGAGGTTAAACATATTTACATTTCAAACTGGCAATCTTATATACAAAGTAACGGCAATGTTCCCCCTTCTCCATACTTTTGTGATTAATAGCTTTTTTTTTTTTTTACTAAAAGCTACATGCAAAATCTGTTTCATCAGTGATTTATGGCAAATATTGGTCAGTGTTGTTTAAAACAAAAAAATTATTTTTCATAGATTTTAATATTTAATCCTGATAAATATTTTATTTTTTTACTAGTTAAAAAAGATTTTTTTTTAGTTTAAACAACGCTAGTCTTTTCAACTTGGTTAGTGTTTTAAGATTTTGTTTTCGTAAAATGAAAACTGGTCACTGAAACTTAGTTATTAAAATAAAAACAATCTTAATACCTGATTTCTTAAAGTAAGCTACTTACGATAAGGCTAGATGTCAGGCTACGACTCCATTTTGAATAAGATGTTAGTTGTTTGTTAATATATTCTATCATTCTGAAAAATGATGAATAGCCAAACGGCAATGAAAGTCAGGGAGTGTTTGTTATTTATTTTCAAAATCTAGTGTAGTATGTTGGAAATAGTATAAGTTGAAAATTGAAATAATAAATGGTGGTTTAATAGTAATTATACCTACGAAGGAAATAACCTGGTGTATGTTAGTGCCGTGGGAGGACTTAATTGTAGGAGAATGAAACCATTTGTGGGAGTACGTATTTGCGAAAAGCAGTTTATTCAGAATAAATTTTATGATTTGTAAACGGGGTCGAAATGTAAGCATATTTTTATGAAACATGCTATAAATGGTGAATGTTAAAAATTTGCATAGGAAGTGTTCGCTTATTTTCCTATTGGGACTGTGGTTGCAGGAAGAAAAAAAAATTAAGATTACTTTATATAATAGATTAACCATAAATAAAAAGCGGGAGTTTTTATTTTTTTTACCCACCCACTTTCTATCTATGCTCACTGTCCCTATGGACACCAGGAAAAAAAAATTTAAGATACAATTTTTCTTTATTCACCGTTTTGTTGGTTATTACTCTATTTTCGTCCACAGACAGCTG
This sequence comes from Sepiola atlantica, assembly GCA_963556195.1. Lineage (NCBI taxonomy): Eukaryota > Metazoa > Mollusca > Cephalopoda > Sepiida > Sepiolidae > Sepiola > Sepiola atlantica. Next base: position 95,277 of record OY744534.1, on the reverse strand, counting down.
TTTCGTCATTTACGACTCATCAGTGTTACTGGACATTTTGAACACATTAACCCCGAGATGCAAAACCGGATGCTAGTCACTACAAACTATGGGAAATGACGGTGGCTAACGACACGGACCGACAACCTCGGTGTGCCAAGTTCGAATCCAGTTCGTTCCGCAGAAACACTTTCACTTAAGATGTTGACAACCTTCACGTGGTCCCTCCTGTAAGTACCTGATGTCTTTCTAGAAAGAATTGTAATTAGAAAGATATCGGGGAAACCAATGAAAACAACAGAATCATCTGATTTATACGGAATGAACGACAAACTGGTATTAGACTACAGAGAGAGAGAGAGAGAGAAAGAGAGAGAGAGAGACACAGAGAGAGAGAGAGAGAGAAAGAGACACAGAGAGAGAAACACACAGAGAGAGAAACAGAGAGAGAGAGAGAGACACACACACACACAGAGAAAGAGAAAGAAAGATAGAGAGAGAAAGACAGAGAGAGAGAGACAGAGAAAGAGAGAGAGAGAGACACACACACACAGACAGACAGAGAGAGAAAAGAGAAAAGAGAAAAGACAGTCTGGTTTATGTATTCAATAGCGTCACCATTTCGTACTTGCTCTTGTGGGTCAATCTGTTAGTATGCCATACTTAGAGACAGAGGCTGTTAGTTCGAACCTGTGAATGGACTGAATTCAACATATTTTTCAATAATGAGAATAGAACACATGTACAAATATGTTTTTGAGTTTCATGTTAATTTCATAAGTTTACAATTTGCATATGAACATAATGGAGGTAGTTTTGCTGTCCCTTAAAGGAGCTAATGACACTCTTCTAACATATTACACAATGAAATTAATCTATAAGCGTTGGAGTATAAACATATCTGAATAGCTTAGTGCGTAAGATATTAAAGTAATCTCTCCTCAATACGATGTTGCATAGGATTCTATTCCGCAATTTAACTCTGGCAATGCTTATATATATATATATAGTCTCGGAAGTTTCTCAACCATTAAAACTATATTAAAAAAAACAAAAAAACTTATAGTCCCAAGTCTTTCAGTGGAAAATCACTCATGTAAGTCAAATTATTTTTTACAGTTATTATATTAGTTTGTTTCTAACACTATTTTAAGGGATCATCAGTTGTTTACCATGAAAAACTGTTTCGTGAATTTATATATATATATATATATATATTAAGCAACGTTGAGCGTGGTCAGTACTAGATGGGTGACCATTTGGGAAATAGCAGGCACTGTATGTGGACACACCTAGCTAATAAGATGTCAGAAATCAGAGAGAGGTTCCTCCTCAAGGAGTGATCAAAAGCCTTGATGATATTAATATTTTTATTTATACAAAAAGCTGCTACACTGGCATGTCTATGTTATCGATCGTTAGTTATTAGAAACTAAGATCTTCTCAGGCAGAAAAGTCTGATCTTTCACTTCGATAAGTTTCTAATAGCTAAAGATCGATAACATCGACATGCCAGTGTAGCGGCTGTGAGTTATTTTTACGCTGATATTGTCCCAAAATGAACTTAAATATTTCAAATTACATTATTAAGGAGCTGGTTTAGTTTTACTTTAATTTTTTTTTAATGTAATCTACAGAAATTAGGACGTCGGACAACGTTGGTTAGCCCTGCTGGTTGTTAATAAATTAAAATGTGTGTGCGTATGTAGAGTTTATTTATTACATTCGGCAGTTGTCGAGATAATTGGACTCATTGTCAATCCATTAGTAGAATTATAGATTCGACTTCCTTTAATTGGTTACTGTCTGTTCATGTTCTCAATTACAGTCAGTATACCGGAAGGAGTAAGAGAAGTTTTGAAACTTTTCCGACTGTTAGATAATAAAGCATGTAAAACAGACGTTAGACCGAATATGATTATTAGAGATACGATAGGCTCTGATTGGTTGAATAAGATCAACATGGTAGGAGAGAGGGGCATCTTGAAGTAGTCAAGAGTTAAGTAGTTAGCACTAAACAGGCAGCCTAGACCCGATCACAATATCAAGTGTCCACATGAAACCACCTCGAAAAATCAACACTATTCTAATTTGTTGCCGTGGCCAGTGTTGTCGCAACAATACCAATTTGTTGCCGTGGCCAGTGTTGTCGCAACAATACCAATTTGTTGCCGTGGCCAGTGTTGTCGCAACAATACCAATTTGTTGCCGTGGCCAGTGTTGTCGCAACAATACCAATTTGTTGCCGTGGCCAGTGTTGTCGCAACAATACCAATTTGTTGCCGTGGCCAGTGTTGTCGCAACAATACCAATTTGTTGCCGTGGCCAGTGTTGTCGCAACAATACCAATTTGTTGCCGTGGCCAGTGTTGTCGCAACAATACCAATTTGTTGCCGTGGCCAGTGTTGTCGCAACAATACCAATTTGTTGCCGTGGCCAGTGTTGTCGCAACAATACCAATTTGTTGCCGTGGCCAGTGTTGTCGCAACAATACCAATTTGTTGCCGTGGCCAGTGTTGTCGCAACAATACCAATTTGTTGCCGTGGCCAGTGTTGTCGCAACAATACCAATTTGTTGCCGTGGCCAGTGTTGTCGCAACAATACCAATTTGTTGCCGTGGCCAGTGTTGTCGCAACAATACCAATTTGTTGCCGTGGCCAGTGTTGTCGCAACAATACCAATTTGTTGCCGTGGCCAGTGTTGTCGCAACAATATCAATTTGTTGCCGTGGCCAGTGTTGTCACAACAATACTTATGTACAGAGACTGTCCTTAAACTTAGATTTCATTTTTTTCTTCTATTTTTAAAATCGTTGGTAAGAACAGCTCTCAGGATTATTTCAAATTTATTGGCGTAAAACAATAGCAAGTGCAACAAGCCATGTAAAAAGACAGAAGATATTTTTATCTATATAGTCTGAATATTTGTCTCAAACCACTTTGAACCTGGATATGGTAGGCATCGTCACAGCCTCCTCTGGCAGGCTATTACATGGCGTGGAAACACCGACACGGTGAATGCTGCCTTTCTTCTGTTGAGATGAAAGAGATATTGGTACATCTCCTGCTGAGACAATGACTTGACACTGGGGTGAAAAGCAGGTCCCCTCAAATCCTCTGATGCTTAGCGAAAACAGATTTAGTCTTTGAAGCCTTTTTTTTAATAGAAATCGCACCAGGCAAGGCATGAAGCCGCTTGATGTAAGGAGCTAACAACATATAAAAGAATAACACTTCAAGGTCAAAAACTATAAGTGTCAGCTGGATAGATTACAACCATAAAAACAGCAATTATTTCCCCTTTGTCAGAAACATCGCTCATGGAATGTGAGGACTAAAAGACAAAATAAGGGAAGCTAGAGTTACGCGGTCCACTTTCTACTCTTTGTTTTGTAGGTACGCATGGAGAGAATACTATCGCATCCCGATTCCAACATTTTCCTCAACCATCAGAAAGGTAGACGAAGCAATTCGATCAAATAGAATGGGGTACAATGGGTTAAATAATGGCCAGATAAGTTGACCTTAAAAGGTCATGAAAGAATCGAAACTGGCGCCATCAAAGACAAACCCGAGATGTGAAAAGCTTTTTAACCTTTAAATCGGAACTATTTTCTTGCTTCATGGAATTCTTACCCCCAATCCTCACTCGATTTAAAAAAGAAAGAAAAAACAAAACAAAGAAACAAAACCCTAACCCCTATCAACACCAACAATGAAAGCAACAATTGATGTGTGTAGTTTATATCGAACAAAAAGAACGGAGTCAGGCAATGGGAGATCATTCGAGAGGAGTCGAGCAGAAGAAAATGGTGGAAGAGAGGTTGAGCAGGATGAGACTTAGCTGTCGAGAGTGGATCGATAAACGTGACACCTGGAAGAAGTTCCGAGACACACACACTTTGTAAGCAAGGTGGTGCAGGGAACTTAGATCTCATGCCTGCTCCAAAGGAGATCATAGTTTAAGAATGAGAATGGGGTGGCACGGTGGTAAAGTGGTTCACAACCCGGACTGGAGACCTGGGTGTACCGAGTTCGAATCAAGTTCGTTCCACAGAAACACTTTCATCAAAAAAACCCACAACTGACCTTGTGTCTAACCTGGAGCGGAGTTAAATAAAATACTTTGAGAATGAGAAAAAAAAAAGCACAAGAAAAAAAAAAACAATTAAGAGGTAGTCTGGATGCCCCCATGAATTTTTTTTTCCCCCCCAACGTAACTCAATCTCAAAACTGAAGAATATTTTAGTATGTATTTTGTGTGATTTAAATATATAGGTAAAAAGCAGATTGTCTCAGGATACGTTCATTTAACCTGTTGAGTATTAGTAAATGTGATGCAGGAACCCTGACAGTTTGAACCCGGCACTCCCAACCTACAACATGCGCCTGTAAACACCGCCCCATACACAAGCTGTAAATGCTCCCCCGAGACTGTTTTGATTTGATTTTTTTGTTTCGCATTTAAAAAAAAGAAAAAAATTTACCAACTTGACCAAAACATACCGTAATGTTTCAAAATAAACTTAAAATCCTATTTAATTATAAAATTTGGTAAACACGTAAATTTACTGAAGGATGTGACGCTGATGGTTCGTCTTTATTTCAAGACTTCTTCAGGATGATTGTCTGAAGAAAATAACACGCAAGTACAAAATGTTTGAAAAAGCTTTGTTTCAAACATTTTTGGTTTTCCTCTTTTCAATTTCCGTTACGTCGGAGCACCATTTCCATTCTTTATCATATATAAATGTATATTAGACATGACAGGCGTCAAAAAGAATTTGGTTCAAACTAAAATGGAAGATAATATCAAGCGATTTTACTGTTCTCTTAAAATATAAGATGAAGATTTTAATAGAAAAAAAAAATTCTTAGAAAATGAGATTTAAAAAAAAAAAAAATTTTATTTGAAGAATCCTTTCATTCCTAATGAAAACTGAATTTTTTTTGTTTTCGTTTACTTTTTGGGTTGTTTTTACCTTGATGTAATGCTTAGACGTGTGTCCTTGGATGTCCGTCGGCAATCAAACTGATGGAAATCTCTCGGATACCAACAGATCATAAGGGTTGGGAAAGACACCAGGAAATGAAAGATCTTATGTCAGCAACGATAAAATCAATAGATTAGAACATAACAGATATTGTGTTATATTGTCTGTCGAGGACGACGGATGAAGGTGTTCTCTTGATTCTGTTCTTGGATTCTTGAGGAAGGGGATAACAACAATTTGAATTTTAAATAAGATGTCATTTTTTGAAATTTTTGAGATAACGATTGATGATTTGGTTTATTCAGACGGTTAGAGGCGGATATCGGTGTTGGGTCAAATGACCCCCCCCCCCATAATACGTACGACCTACTACTCTACATTCACAGAGTTTGTAGAGTGAGAAAGCATTCTTCTGATAATCAGAATTTTGTGAGGATTTATGTCCTGTAAACTGGTGTTTTGTGTCTGATCATTTGTAAGATCAAAAGATTTGTGTCTGGTCAAAAGAGTTGTGGCCTGTAAACTGGTATTTTGTGTCTGATCAAATAATTTGTGGTCTATAAACTGGTGTTTTGTGTCTGATCAAATAATTTGTGGTCTATAAACTGGTGTTTTGTGTCTGATCAAATAATTTGTGGTCTATAAACTGGTGTTTTGTGTCTGATCAAATAATTTGTGGTCTATAAACTGGTGTTTTGTGTCTGATCAAATAATTTGTGGTCTATAAACTGGTGTTTTGTGTCTGATCAAATAATGTGTGGTCTATAAACTGGTGTTTTGTGTCTGATCAAATAATTTGTGGTCTATAAACTGGTGTTTTGTGTCTGATCAAATAATTTGTGGTCTATAAACTGGTGTTTTGTGTCCGATCATTTGTCTGAACAAAAGATTTGTGGCCTGTAAACTGGTGTTTTGTGTCTGATCAAAAGATTTGTGGCATGTAAACTGGTGTTTTGTGTCTGATCAAAAGATTTGTGGCATGTAAACTGGTGTTTTGTGTCTGATCAAAAGATTTGTGGCATGTAAACTGGTGTTTTGTGTCTGATCAAAAGATTTGTGGCATGTAAACTGGTGTTTTGTGTCTGATCAAAGTAGAACCAAGGTTTTATGAAGATTTATATTCTGAACTGATGTCTTGCCAATTGATCGGGTGCATCAGTCTTTGAGAAGGATGTGTTCTCATCTACATTTTGTTCCCGTCTCCGGAGTATTGAATTTTCTATCGCATTGGATGGATTATCTGCCCCATTACTGTAATGTCGAATGCCTGTGCTTGTATTACAAAGACTTCAATGGAATGTGCTCCGACAAATTTGCTGATCTGATGCCCCCCCCCCCCCCCCCTCGACGTAAATACCTCCGACCAACCCGACAATCAGCTAAATCCCATCCCTTCACTGTGGAAGTATCCAGATGCCGGAAAGCTTTCTACTCAAATAGCTTCTTTCCTTGAACAGCTAGCCTTTGGAATTTCCTCCCAGCTTCCCTGACTGTACCAACATGCAGTAATGTGAACAAACATCTTGCTTCACAACTTCCCACTTAGATTGCCCCCTATAAATCTGTCCCCTAATTCACAGAAGCCTCTTACATCTCAGTGGCAACATGGGGTGAAAAAAAAAAGCAGGAATTTCTTTTTCTTTTTTCACTTTCTTAAAGAGAATTTAGTTTTTTAAATTTTTTTAATACAAATACTAAAATAAATTAGTTTTTATGATACCAATTTCTTGCACGTTGGTTGTATAATGTTATGCTATGCTAGCAGGGCTGCCCGGTGTTGCCCAGAGGCACGACTAAGGTAAAATTCCTCTCTCCATTCGACTGCGACCCCTCTCCCTCCGGCAACTGGTTCAATATAATAGAAAGAAGAAAGAAAATGAAAGCTGACTAACCGTTTGACCTAATTAAAGCGTGTTTGAAACAATAGCAAGAATGAAAATAACCAGGTTTTGTTTGCACTGAATCTGATGATATAAGATTTGTAAGTGTGTCATGTGTAGTTCCTGACTTTTAGCTGGACACACACACACGAGTTTCTTGTATATAAAAGATAAAACGTTACTTTTTACACCTAAAACCAAGCTTCTCTCCTTTCACCACCAATGCTCGGATGTTGCTGGAAAAAAATGGTTGGATCATTCTACCGCTCTAGAAGGTATCCGACTCCCGATGCAATCCTCTAACTATATAAGAGTCAGATACTTCCTAAGATGGCGTACTGCAGACACATCTGGGGAGGTGCCGCTCAGAGCACTGTTTCTTGCCCAGACAGAATACAAAATCGATTTCACAATCTAGCAGGAGGATTTCTTCTGGTCTCTACAGTTCCTTTTTATGTGGGAGATATGGAGCTCCCTAAAAAGAGGCACTCTGAATGGGACAAAAATTAAAATTGCCCCAGTCAAGAAGGATATCTCCTCCTCTAACCGAAGACAGAACAGATATTACACTTTGATCCGGGCTAGTCTTTCTCTAGACTGACATTTTTTTATAACCTCGTAATTTAGGTTAATTATAAATAATAACTTGTAAATAAATGGATGGACTATCAAGAGAAACGTTTAACAGATTTATTAAAACTGAACACAGAATGAATTAATGAGTTAATTGGCCGCTGGACGCGATTGATATATTCAGTCTGACACAGTGGTCGTTGTTTACTTTCTCTCCGAGCAGACAACCCTTTTTCCAAGGGCGATAACTCTTAACTCCCGAAATGGTTCAAGGGAGGTAATTCCGTTTTCGTTAGGTGTCCTAACACATTTCTATGAAAAGTGCTCGACTGAGCTCCAGTCTCTGGTTCCTCCTTGTAAAACATTCACAGCAAGAACTCGTCTAATTACCACAACTGCGAAGAATTTTCCTTTCTTCCTCTGGGGACCTAAAATCGAACAATGTCGTTGCAAAAAAAACTTTGCATATGTGGAACACATTACCATGAAACTGCTTCCCTGCTGACTACAACATGGTCGTCTTCAAGTCTAATGTCAACAAATACAAATAAAATGTCGCCCATTCAACTTATTATTTTTTCCAATCCTCATAGAATTCTTCATCATCCAACATAGTTATCCTATTTATTCAAAAAAATATTTTTTTGTGGAAGAGGAGTCGGGTTTTTTTTTTCTTAAGTGTTGACCATGACAGATATTTATTTCAAAAGGAATATTATTATTAACAGTAAATTATACAGATTGATGTAGAAATGTCCAATATTTATGAATTAAATACAAAAAGTATAGTAACGTTAGCCATCCCTAGGCAGAGAAATCTAACTGGGAGCAAGTTTTACAATCACGCAGTAGAAATTTTTTTTTAGCTGCTAGCAATTAACTGTCATTGCTACTAATGAAAGGATTCTAACCATGACTATGATTAAGTACAAATTCTCAACAGAAAAAACCAAAAAAATTATTAAAAATTTTTTTAATTAAAAAAAAAAAAATGAAAAAAAAAATTTTTAATTAAAAAAAATTAATAGTAAATTAACGTGCTAACATGAAATGCTTTAGCGTATTATTATATAGATACAAAAAATGTTATTGTATTCATAATAATGTGATACTATGAACTGCCCCCCCTCCACCAGCCAAGACCCCAAAGAATGTTAAGTTATGAAATATACAATAGGAATTCACAATAGGAAAAAAAAGATGAAGTAGTAAGTTAAATGGGAGACACTGTAGGGTTCAGCCAATCTATTGCACAACCTAGACAAGATGGCGCTCTGACTATTAATTGTTAGCTTTTGGGTGGTCAGAGAACGATGGAGAAAGTAAGCTGAAAAAAAAGAAAAAAAAAGCGGATGCAGCCATTTCTGGTGGGGGACTGAGAAAGACCGGACATTTAGGATTTCCGGTAAATATATTGAGGAGACGGAGCAGACGAGGGTCAGTCAGAGTTCGGCTTAGAGATTTGGGTAGACCTGAGGAGCGAGGCGAGGTAAAGGGCTGGAGACGAAGTAGACCCATTCGAAGGGGCCGTATGACAGAGTTAGCCAAGCTGAGATTCTCCATTTGAGAGACTGGAACTTCACTCAGATGTAGACACTAGTGGCATGGGTCCAACGACACACACACACACACACACACCTGTGACTAACAAGTCAAATACACAATGTATATATCTGCATTTGTCTTTTTATTGTTTGAATCTGCGTTTATTTTTGTAAACCAGTGCACACACCCTTGCCGATCGGCAATACGAGAGACGACACGGCAAACACTTGGGGGGGGGGGGTGCGACGTAACATATTTTACTTATTCAGGCGACTTTCTCGTGAGTCTTACTGATTGTGTTTTTAACATTCGTTTTTCGATCATAGAAATTACTGATTAATTCGTAACACCTGTGAATAAAATAGATCTCTTGTTTTAATTATGTGTTTATGCATATCACATTCTTAATTGTACCTACCCGACATTGTCTGGGAGTCTTTTTACTTTTATTTTTGTTTCTTTCATTTAATAATTTTTTTTTTTTAAAAGATAAATTTAATTATTACGGTATCGTTCGGTCATTAAATTATTAGTTCAACTAAATTGTTATAAATTATAACTAATTGCTGTTAAGGTAATATTTTAATCTTAATAAAATTATTAGATGCAACTCATACGGTTGGAGATAAACTTATTGACACTAGGGCATGACACGACCAGCTGATTGATCGGATCAGGCCTTTCCGACCTCCCGTCTAGCCAAAGTAAGGGCCGAAATGGACGAAAGCCTATCCACAAGGATCCCATCCTATGGCATCACGAGTCACCACCTACGGCCAACAGATGGCTCAGTTTTCAGAAAGAGGGGTTTCTTATTCCTCTGCATTCAGTTGCAGTTGGCGAATTCTAAGCCCCCGTCGACAGGGCAAACAAGGGTCGGAACTAAATGGGGGAAAATAACAATGACAAAGAAACGGTAATAAAGAAATAGTTGCATTTACATATATAAATGCATTTATTTTTCACAAAGGTTTGTCAGAGACAACGTAAGAGTGACATAATAAAACCATCCATTAAAACTGTCAATCTTTTAATATATGAGGATTTGCGAAGAATTTCTATCCGACAGTTTAAATGCTTCCAAATTATTTTCTAATTTCGAAGGGTCACGAAGTAATCCATTCTTTCGTTTTTCAACTATTAACAAAAAAAATTTAAACAGTTGACTTTTTTTACGAATAAACCAAACTAAATTCTTGTGGATTTCATTTGGTACATTTTTTTTTTTTAATTTAAAAAAAAAAATTTTTTATTTAAATTTTTTGTAAATTTTATTTAAAAAAAAAATTTTTTTTATTTTATTTTAATTATTTTTTTTTTTTAAATAGGATTTGTGAAAATTTCTTTTTAGTGTTTTACACCCTTGCATCTTTGATTTCAATAATTAAGCAGTTAATAGTAGATCAATAAGGTGTAAGTCACGTAGGGGCGAGAAACATACACACACACACAAAGTGGTAACACTTTTATTAATATGAAAATTATTAAGAAACCATATCACAATGCCAAGAGATTTTTATTTTTCAAAATAAATGAAAACAATTTTATAGACTCAAATATTTCGGTTTAACAAGGCCTTTTTCAGTGGTACACAATTTTTTTTTCTTCCTACTTTGTCAAGATCTAGTGACGACATCGCCAAAGACACCCGATTACTCCCGATGTTATTGGAGATTGTCTTTTAAATGTCTGAATAATTGTAGTGAACGCTGGTACATGTGTTTAGGTAATAAATGTGGTAGCTACGTAGAAGCATCGTTAGTGAAAATATGAAAATTATGAAGAAACCAGATGGTCACTCTCCCATTTCCAGATGATGCGTGGTGGATACACGCTCCGACTACTAAGTCAAATATGACTTTCGTATTGGGGTTCAAACCATGTGACCGACAGGGAGTGTCTCCTCCCATAATAATGATTGCAGGTTTGGCATGAAACACATGTGTATATGGATTATTTTGAAAATATTATTTATAAATTATTATATATATATATATATATTGTTTTTAAATTCCCGAAACAGTTTTTCATGGTAAACAACTGATGATCCCTTAAAATAGTGTTAGAAACAAACTAATATAATAACTGTAAAAAATAAATTGACTTACATGAGTGTTTTTTCCACTGAAAGACTTGGGACTATAAGTTTTTTTTGTTTTTTTTTTAATATAGTTTTAATGGTTGAGAAACTTCCGAGACTATATATATATATATATATATATATATATATATATATATATATAAAAAATAAAAAATATTTATTATTGGTAGATCCTAGAAAACCCGTCTAGATGGGCACTGTAAGTGTAGTATTAACACAGCATGACGTCGCTAGTTATAAATACATCGTTCCTTTCATCAAAAAATGTTATAAAGGGATATAATCTTTTATGTATCAATTTTCAGTATTTACTTTAACGGTGCTCGATACGTGAGAAATCAGTTAGAAACTAAATCACGATGCAAGAGAATTTTTTTTGAATAAATGAAAATAATTTTATAAACCCAAATTTTTCGGCTTAAAAAGCCCTTTTCAGTGGTAGACAATTTTTTTCTTTTTCTTTTTAATATGGAGATTGCCGATATTTTTTTAGTTCTGTGACTAATAGTCTTAAAAAGTGAACCTGAAATGATAGTGTCATTGTATAAAAAAAAACAACAACCGGGGGGGGGGGGGGTATATAAATTTTTTCTTTTGAATAATAAGATCAACTAACAAAAGTCTTATTTTTTTTATTCATTTTTTTTTTTAACGGTAGTATTTCAAGTACTTTTTTTTATTTTATAAACGAAAATAACATTTTCCGGATTAACCAAATCATCTGGAAATACAACCGTCATTTTCGAACAAGGGAGATAACTTTTCTTTCTGTGTCATTATTTATAACATCTTTTAGTTGAAACATTTTTGGCCTATCTGGCATGTAAACTAATTTTTCTTTATTTTATTATTAACTCAACTTGACAACAATCTCTGGCAAGAAAGTCTTATTTTTTTAAAAATTCATTTTTCATCTTCCGAGCACTTTTACTGGATTGTCCGTTGTGATTGTTTAATGCATTCCACGTGTGGCCACCATCTTTGATTTCACCTTTCATAGAGGTTGAACTTTTTTATTTTTACTTTTTTTACTAGAGTCACGTCTTATAAAGGCCCAAAAGCCACTCGAGGATAAGGGTTAATGAGTTTGTCAGGTGGACAGTGAGACAAAACCTGGATGATTGATAACGATGGTTGAAACTGGGCAGAATTTGATTATTATTTAAGAGGATGCTCAACAAAAATTTGTTTACATTGGACTTAAAAACGACTATGTTGTAGTCAGCTAGGAAGCAACTCTGCAGTATTGTGTTCCACAGACGGTAGTTCTAGAAAAAAAACTTTTTATGGAAGTTCCGTTTAGTTTTAGGTACACAGAAGGAGAAAAGAAAATTATTGACAGTGGTTGTAGCTAGACGAATTTTTGTTTGTGAATCTTTTACAGGGAGGAACCATAAATGAGAGCTCAGTCGAGCACCTATCATGTAAATAACGATAGAGCAGAGAAAGACTAGCAACATCTCTCCTGTGAAAAAGTGGCTGTAGAGAAGAGAAGGGGGCATGCCCTACTAGATTTTGAAGTCGATTTTGTATTTTGTCAAGGCAGGAAAGGGTGCTCTGAGCGGCACCTCCCCAGATGTGGTAACAATATTCCATCTTAGGGTGTATTTGGCTCTTATACAAGTAGAGGATTGCGTCCGGTGTAAGATACCTTCTGGAGCGGTAGAATGATCCAACCATTTTTCCAGTGACCTAAGCAACGGATTTGATGTAAGTCTTCGATTTCAAGTTTGCATGGGTGATCTTCTTTCGTTTGCTTCACAGCATCTCACTGTTAGATCACCAGCTCGGTTGAGAAAAGCCATGTTAATGTTTTGTTGTCTAGCGCAGCTATGCCGGCTTCGCCGTTGAGTGGTCGATGTTTAAGGCATGACTCGATGATGTGGTCTACTGTCTGTTCAGAGTGACCACAGTCGCAGACAGCCGAGTCCTCATACTTTCATGGTCGCGGCGAAACGGCCGACACCTGTCCTAAGGCGGTTGAGCATTGTCCACTGCCGGTGAGGGAGGTCCATGCTTGGTAAGTTATCCGGGTCCTCCACAAATCTGTGCAACCTTGATTTATCTGCTGCCTGCCATTCCTCCGTCCAGCAACGTTTCAGCCAGATTCGTTTTGTGACGTCACTGGGTGTTGAAAGCAGGAGCTGGTGGGCATGCTCCGAGAATGGGCGTCGTGACTTCAGGTGAGATCGTGGAGGGGTCTCTGTGGCGAGCTTGTGGAGAAGGTGGTCCTCATCGATAGTGGCCTTTCATGGGTGATGATACCAAGAAACAACGCACGTTTGGTGGCATTGTGAACATGTGCAATGCTGCACGTTTAGTGGGGTGCATAGTTGCAATGCATGCGGACGACAGACCTGCAATGGGAGAAATATTTTGCTAAGATAAAAGAGACACCCCCACCCCACCCACCCCTAAGAAATGGGCTGACCTTTTTGGATAAGAGGTTCCATTCTGTGATTATGAGTCACTTGAGTTTTAGAAAAAATTAATGTCCCTTCAAATACAAGACCTCCATGGGGAGTAAGTTCTTTTTATGTCCATAGATAAACTAGCCCATAATTTTCAAGTAGGTGGCTGAATGGTCTACCACAAATAACATCAATATTTATATATATATATATATATATATAAATATTCCAGCAGGATGGGTAAGGTCGGTTAGTTAAGTTTCTGTGGATCTCAGGGACAGATGGCTCATTGAGCCTTCACCTGATAGGTCCAACCAAGCACAAGCATCTGTGTTATGATTTGGTCGGGCTCAGAGTTCTGATTCTAGGTCTGTTGTTCAGTGGAGAAGTCTCATTGTAACCTCTAAAAATAGAACCTTTTTACTTGTTTTAAACTAGAGTTGTGGTTTTGTTGGGATGACAGAGACCGCAGGATTGACACTGCGACCGGTGTCGGAATCGAACTCCGGCTTCAGATGAAGACAACGAGTTTACGCACGTTCACAGCATTGTAAGTTTTTAGGACTGCGTGCTTCCCTTTTTTTCCGGGGGTCCAGCTTGGCGTCTCAAGCGACTATTTAAAGAAAAAAACCTTAACATGTGATCTCATTCGACCAATAACAGCTTTATATCATATCGACCCATCCCCCCCTCTTTCTTTTGAAAAAAATATCATGCATTTCTTTTAGTTATTTCTTCTTCCATTCGAGTTTTAGAAACAAGATTTTTGGAACAGCAATCAATAATTATTGGAAACCGTTTTTTTTTTTCATGAAGACATCGAAACACCATGTGTTTGTGGGTTACAATAATAACATTAGAGAGTTACTAGTGAATGTGAACAAAATGGAGAGAGAGAAAGATAGAGAAAGAGAGAGAGAGAAACGGAGAGAGATTAAGAGAGAAACGGAGAGAGATTAAGAGAGAAACGGAGAGAGATTAAGAGAGAAACGGAGAGAGATTAAGAGAGAAACGGAGAGAGAGAGAGAAACGGAGAGAGAGAGAGAAACGGAGAGAGAGAGAGAGAAACGGAGAGAGAGAGAGAGAAACGGAGAGAGAGAGAGAAACGGAGAGAGAGAGAGAGAAACGGAGAGAGAGAGAGAGAGAGAAACGGAGAGAGAGAGAAAGAAACGGAGAGAGAGAGAGAGAGAGAAACGGAGAGAGAGAGAAACGGAGAGAGAGAGAGAGAAACGGAGAGAGAGAGAGAGAGAGAAACGGAGAGAGAGAGAAAAACGGAGAGAGAGAGAGAAACGGAGAGAGAGAGAGAGAGAAACGGAGAGATTAAGAGAGAAACGGAGAGAGAGAGAGAGAGAAACGGAGAGAGAGAGAGAGAGAAACGGAGAGAGAGAGAGAGAAACGGAGAGAGAGAGAAACGGAGAGAGAGAGAGAGAGAAACGGAGAGAGAGAGAGAAACGGAGAGAGAGATTAAGAGAGAAACGGAGAGAGAGAGATTAAGAGAGAAACGGAGAGAGAGAGAGATTAAGAGAGAAACGGAGAGAGAGAAACGGAGAGAGAGATTAAGAGAGAAACGGAGAGAGAGAGAGATTAAGAGAGAAACGGAGAGAGAGAGATTAAGAGAGAAACGGAGAGAGAGAGAGATTAAGAGAGAAACGGAGAGAGAGAGAGATTAAGAGAGAAACGGAGAGAGAGAGAGAGAGAAACGGAGAGAGAGAGAGAGAAACGGAGAGAGAGAGAGAGAAACGGAGAGAGAGAGAGAGAGAAACGGAGAGAGAGAGAGAGAAACGGAGAGAGAGAGAGAGAAACGGAGAGAGAGAGAAACGGAGAGAGAGAGAGAAACGGAGAGAGAGAGAGTAACGGATAGAGAGAGAAACGGATAGAGAGAGAAACGGAGAGAGAGAGAGAGAGAGAAACGGCGAGAGAGATTAAGAGAGAAACGGAGAGAGAGAGAGATTAAGAGAGAAACGGAGAGAGAGAGAGATTAAGAGAGAAACTGAGAGAGAGAGAGATTAAGAGAGAAACGGAGAGAGAGAGAGAAACGGAGAGAGAGAGAGATTAAGAGAGAAACGGAGAGAGAGAGAGATTAAGAGAGAAACGGAGAGAGAGAGAGATTAAGAGAGAAACGGAGAGAGAGAGATTAAGAGAGAAACGGAGAGAGAGAGAGATTAAGAGAGAAACGGAGAGAGAGAAACGGAGAGAGAGATTAAGAGAGAAACGGAGAGAGAGAGAGATTAAGAGAGAAACGGAGAGAGAGAGATTAAGAGAGAAACGGAGAGAGAGAGAGATTAAGAGAGAAACGGAGAGAGAGAGATTAAGAGAGAAACGGAGAGAGAGAGATTAAGAGAGAAACGGAGAGAGAGAGAGAAACGGAGAGAGAGAGAGAAACGGAGAGAGAGAGAGAAACGGAGAGAGAGAGAGAAACGGAGAGAGAGAGAGAAACGGAGAGAGAGAGAGAGAAACGGAGAGAGAGATTAAGAGAGAAACGGAGAGAGAGATTAAGAGAGAAACGGAGAGAGAGAAACGGAGAGAGAGAGAGATTAAGAGAGAAACGGAGAGAGAGAGATTAAGAGAGAAACGGAGAGAGAGAGATTAAGAGAGAAACGGAGAGAGAGAGATTAAGAGAGAAACGGAGAGAGAGATTAAGAGAGAAACGGAGAGAGAGAAACGGAGAGAGAGAGAGATTAAGAGAGAAACGGAGAGAGAGAGAGATTAAGAGAGAAACGGAGAGAGAGAGATTAAGAGAGAAACGGAGAGAGAGAGATTAAGAGAGAAACGGAGAGAGAGAGAGATTAAGAGAGAAACGGAGAGAGAGAGATTAAGAGAGAAACGGAGAGAGAGAGAGAGAGAAACGGAGAGAGAGAGAGAGAAACGGAGAGAGAGAGAGAGAAACGGAGAGAGAGAGAGAGAAACGGAGAGAGAGAGAGAGAAACGGAGAGAGAGAGAGAGAGAAACGGAGAGAGAGAGAGAAACGGAGAGAGAGAGAGAAACGGAGAGAGAGAGAAACGGATAGAGAGAGAAACGGATAGAGAGAGAAACGGATAGAGAGAGAAACGGATAGAGAGAGAAACGGAGAGAGAGAGAGAGAGAAACGGCGAGAGAGATTAAGAGAGAAACGGAGAGAGAGAGAGATTAAGAGAGAAACGGAGAGAGAGAAACGGAGAGAGAGAAACGGAGAGAGAGAGAGATTAAGAGAGAAACGGAGAGAGAGAGAGATTAAGAGAGAAACTGAGAGAGAGAGAGATTAAGAGAGAAACGGAGAGAGAGAGAGATTAAGAGAGAAACGGAGAGAGAGAGAGATTAAGAGAGAAACGGAGAGAGAGAGAGATTAAGAGAGAAACGGAGAGAGAGAGAGATTAAGAGAGAAACGGAGAGAGAGAGATTAAGAGAGAAACGGAGAGAGAGAGAGAAACGGAGAGAGAGAGAGAGAGAAACGGAGAGAGAGAGAGAGAAACGGAGAGAGAGAGAGAGAGAAACGGAGAGAGAGAGAGAGAAACGGAGAGAGAGAGAAACGGAGAGAGAGAGAGAAACGGAGAGATTAAGAGAGAAACGGAGAGAGAGATTAAGAGAGAAACGGAGAGAGAGAGAGATTAAGAGAGAAACGGAGAGAGAGAGATTAAGAGAGAAACGGAGAGAGAGAGATTAAGAGAGAAACGGAGAGAGAGAGATTAAGAGAGAAACGGAGAGAGAGAGATTAAGAGAGAAACGGAGAGAGAGAGATTAAGAGAGAAACGGAGAGAGAGAGAGATTAAGAGAGAAACGGAGAGAGAGAGAGATTAAGAGAGAAACGGAGAGAGAGAGAGAGATTAAGAGAGAAACGGAGAGAGAGAGAGAGATTAAGAGAGAAACGGAGAGAGAGATTAAGAGAGAAACGGAGAGAGAGAGAGAGAGATTAAGAGAGAAACGGCGAGAGAGATTAAGAGAGAAACGGCGAGAGAGATTAAGAGAGAAACGGAGAGAGAGAGAGATTAAGAGAGAAACGGAGAGAGAGAGAGATTAAGAGAGAAACGGAGAGAGAGAGAGATTAAGAGAGAAACGGAGAGAGAGAGAGAGATTAAGAGAGAAACGGAGAGAGAGAGAGATTAAGAGAGAAACGGAGAGAGAGAGATTAAGAGAGAAACGGAGAGAGAGAGAGAGATTAAGAGAGAAACGGAGAGAGAGAGAGATTAAGAGAGAAACGGAGAGAGAGAGAGATTAAGAGAGAAACGGAGAGAGAGAGAGATTAAGAGAGAAACGGAGAGAGAGAGAGATTAAGAGAGAAACGGAGAGAGAGAGAGAGATTAAGAGAGAAACGGAGAGAGAGAGAGAAACGGAGAGAGAGAGAGAAACGGAGAGAGAGAGAAACGGAGAGAGAGAGAGAGAAACGGAGAGAGAGAGAGAGAAACGGAGAGAGAGAGAGAGAGAAACGGAGAGAGAGAGAGAGAAACGGAGAGAGAGAGAGAGAAACGGAGAGAGAGAGAGAAACGGAGAGAGAGAGAGAAACGGAGAGAGAGAGAGAAACGGAGAGAGAGAGAGAAACGGAGAGAGAGAGAGAAACGGAGAGAGAGATTAAGAGAGAAACGGAGAGAGAGAGAGATTAAGAGAGAAACGGAGAGAGAGAGAGATTAAGAGAGAAACGGAGAGAGAGAGAGATTAAGAGAGAAACGGAGAGAGAGAGAGATTAAGAGAGAAACGGAGAGAGAGAGAGATTAAGAGAGAAACGGAGAGAGAGAGAGATTAAGAGAGAAACGGAGAGAGAGAGAGATTAAGAGAGAAACGGAGAGAGAGAGATTAAGAGAGAAACGGAGAGAGAGAGATTAAGAGAGAAACGGAGAGAGAGAGATTAAGAGAGAAACGGAGAGAGAGAGATTAAGAGAGAAACGGAGAGAGAGAGAGATTAAGAGAGAAACGGAGAGAGAGAGAGATTAAGAGAGAAACGGAGAGAGAGAGAGAGAGAAACGGAGAGAGAGAGAGAGAGAAACGGAGAGAGAGAGAGAGAAACGGAGAGAGAGAGAGAAACGGAGAGAGAGAGAGAAACGGAGAGAGAGAGAGAGAGAAACGGAGAGAGAGAGAGAAACGGAGAGAGAGAGAGAAACGGAGAGAGAGAGAGAAACGGAGAGAGAGAGAGAGAAACGAAGAGAGAGAGAGAGAAACGAAGAGAGAGAGAGAGAAACGGAGAGAGAGAGAGAGAGAGAAACGTAGAGAGAGAGAGAAACGGAGAGAGAGAGAGAAACGGAGAGAGAGAGAGAAACGGAGAGAGAGAGAGAGAAACGGAGAGAGAGAGAGAGAAACGGAGAGAGAGAGAGAGAAACGGAGAGAGAGAGAGAGAAACGGAGAGAGAGAGAGAGAAACGGAGAGAGAGAGAGAGAAACGGAGAGAGAGAAACGGAGAGAGAGAGAGAAACGGAGAGAGAGAGAGAGAGAAACGGAGAGAGAGAGAGAGAGAAACGGAGAGAGAGAGAGAGAGAAACGGAGAGAGAGGGAGATTGAGGTTTGTTCTTTTACAAGAATATCTATTTCTCTTTTTTTCCAATAGAACTTTTCGTTTTCGTTAAAAGATCTAACAAGTCTGCGAATAAATCGGTTTTCTGGTGGATATAAACGGAAGAGCAATAAAAATGTCCATTTTGTTCTTCTGCCTCCTTTCATGTTTGAACAATAAAAGAGACTTTGTTATGACTAATCATAAACCCACTCACCCCAGAAGGAAAGCGAATACAACATTGTGTGCCGTGCATCGGTGACCATTTGCAATCTTCAAACCAGAGATGCGCGCACGTGGGTTTTACTTACAATACCATCCGATATGATTATGCACAATAATGATTTGTCCGATATCGGAAATAGTTAGTATTCGGAATTGGCCACAAGCAGGCAGGCGAGACAGCTCAACCCCCGTTGCGGATGGCTTCTTTTCAACAACGTTCGAGTTGACCGTTTGTAGTGAAGTCATTTCCTGTTTGACCTTTGTGGTGACCCCCATGATGAAGGGAATGGCTTTAGCGTCATCCCCCTCTCCGCAGCACAGAACATTGGATTGCTAATTATTAATCTAGATCAGTTACTATCATACGCAATATTGCAAAAAAATGGATGGTGTAAGGCAACTTCTGCCATTACTAATCAGCAGAGCGTTTCCACTGCGTTGTCGACAAGTGAAACCTGGCCAGTGAGGACATGAGAGAAATAACTTGAGAATGATACGATGGATGTGTAATACGAATCTTAAAGACAGGCTTAGATCTGATGACTTTAGAGGAAGACTTAGCAGCCATCATGCAGGTCCACAGGGAAAACGAGTGAGGGTCGCACTGTGTATTGTCCAATGTCCATCGGGGATTGAACTTAAAATGTTCCGGTTGCAAAATGGAAACTTGTAGCTTTTGTGACGCAACGAGAGTTCACGTATGCAAATGAGCATTGTTTTGCATGGGCGAATTCTCGTCGTCATAAAAAGGATAGAGACTTTGCTCCGGGGAGGAGAACAGAAAAGTTGACGTTGGGACCACATTTGAACATAAAGAACTTGAAGTATAAAGACTTTCACCAAAAATGACTGGATTCAGAATGAAATAATCCGAAAAGGGTTGATATGCCGTAAAACAAAACCAAACCAAGACACAAGGTTGGAAGGTGGGAATTGAACAGCCAGCGCACAAGAGGTGTGCGCACCCTGGACATCAAAAAACACCTGAGCAGCCCTGTCAGTATTCCCCGGTAGGAGCACCTCAGGCGATAAACTCCTTATCAAAGAGAGAAGGTGAAGCTTGGGAGGATGGACCCCCCCCCCCCAGAACTGCACAGAACCATACCTCAGCCTGACAGGTGAAAGGTCATCATTTACTCAAACTTGATCTAGACTGATTTTCTTGACTTGGTATCAACAAACCTGGCACAGACTGAATAGGTTAAGTATTTTAGCTTGTGGTGGATGTGGTGTGTGTATACATCGTCTGTGGGTATAAAACACTTTAATATTTAATTACAAATATTTATAGTAAATGCACCTTTAAGATTAATCCTCTTAAAAGTAGAGCCCTGTTCGAAATTATAATATTGTTGTCACTTTGCGATAAAGCAAAGTGACGCTCATGCGTAGAACACTGACATCATGGCGCTTATAAATGTATTATTATTATATAGATGTATTATTATTTAGATGTATTATTATTATTATATAGATGTATTATTATAGATGTATTATTATATAGATGTATTATTATAGATGTATTATTATATAGATGTATTATTATAGATGTATTATTATTATTATATAGATGTATTATTATTATTATATAGATGTATTATTATAGATGTATTATTATTATTATTATAGATGTATTATTATTATTATTATATAGATGTATTATTATAGATGTATTATTATTATATAGATGTATTATATATGTATTATAGTTGTATTATTATATAGATGTATTATTATTATAGATGTATTATTATAGATTATTATATAGATGTATTATTATTATTATAGATGTATTATTATTATTATAGATGTATTATTATTATTATAGATGTATTATTATAGATGTATTATTATTATAGATCTATAATAATACATCTATAATAATACATGTATTATTATTTTTATATAGATGTATTATTATCATTATATAGATGTATCATTATATAGATGTATTATTATTATAGATGTATTATTATTATAGATGTATTATTATTATTTAGACGTATTATTATTATTATTATACAGATGTATTATAGACGTATTATTATAGATGTATTATTATTATAGATGTATTATTATAATATAGATCCACAATCTAAAACTTATTTTTCATCTTTGTTTTTCAGTTATTTAAAGCACATTCGATCGGCAACAAACGCGCATACGACATGTTCACAGACGTTAGCAGGACTGGAAATCCAATATCGTGTAAATGGAAGTCTATAACAGAAATGACGGACAAAGAATTCAAGGAAATAAAATCTTGCTCAATCTCGGTTGAAACCTTGAAGAAACGTATAATATGAACTACAGAAATTCTAATCTGATAAGCTTACTCCTAATAGATTATCTGTCTTTCTTTATACTGTAGCGATGTGATAATGAAATGGTTTGGTTGATATGTAGTTATACCCTTAATGACAATAAAAGTGTAAAAATATGGGAATAATATATATATATTCCATGATAAATGCTAGTATACTGAAATCATATGCCCTTAATAGGGCTAAGATGAAAATTCATATACACTAAATGTACAAAAGCAAGGAAATTCTCAAAATTTTACACTTTTATTGTCATTAAGGGTATGACTACATATCAACCAAACCATTTCATTATCACATCACTACAGTATAAATCTCTATGCATGAGTGGATGAAGTGTGTGAGGTGCGCTGAAGAAAAATTCCTACCAGTAAAATACATAGCCCTGTTGTGCTCGCATACCCTTAATGACAATAAAAGTGTAAAAATTTGGGAATTTCTTTGCTTTTGTACATTTAGTGTATATGAATTTTCATCTTAACCCTATTAAGGGCATATGATTTCAGTATACTGGCATTTTTCATGGAATATCAAATAAAGATGGAATTTGTACTTGATTACTGAACACCATTAAATAATTTGAATAAAAAAAAAAAAAACTTTCTTTCACATTTAATTATTTTTAGTGTGTGATAATTTATATCGGTTTGAAACCGTCTAAATTATACTTAAAACGTTGTTTATGACTGCTTGGTGCAGGAGAGGGAGTCGTTTGATGTCTGCCTACGGCCACGAATTCGGAATAGGGGCGTGGGAGCGAGGCACTTCAAGATAACCGGACTTTCTATTTTTCTTCATGATGTTGTCTACTTTGGAAAAGGCTGTCCATCCATGCGCAATTCTCAGGAGATTACATCGGCCGAAACGTTGTAAATATAACCACCAAAATGAGAATACTCGTCTGAACAATCCAGATTTTGCTAGAATTGCTATTTAAGAAATTGTTTAAAGTCTAACAGGGTATTAACCCACCTCCCCCTTTCGATGACACTTGGTATGATCATCTTTGTTTGCGTTCAAATTCCAAGAAACGTTTGTATTCTGGGGACAAATCTAAAAAAAAAAAATATATATATATAAATAAATAAAATAATCATCTGGTTTATTGAGTTCTGGGCTATCATTGTATTCTAATACAAGGGAGGTGACAGTGGTTAAGTGGACTGACAACCTGGGTGTGCCAAGTTCGAATCCAGTCGATTCCATAATACCACTTTTACTTAGACACGTTGGCAACCATTATGTGGTCCCTCCTGCAAAAATGCCAACAACAGTAGGGGTGGGACGTAATGGGTGAAAATAGGGGTGGGACGTAATGGGTGAAAATAGGGGTGGGACGTAATGGGTGAAAATTTCAGATTCATGCGAGTAGTATTTTTTTGTGTTCATTTATACATAAATAACACTAAACAATCAAACATTTTGAAAATTTTTCAAAATTCAGAAGGTGCAGGCCAATAGTTTTTGGCTATTTTACATTCATGAAAACCCTTTCACAGCCTGAAAATGGTCCTAAATTAAAGTACTATATCAGATTTAACCATCTATATCCATTCATAGCTTTTGAGGATGTTTTAGGACCTGCAATGTCGCATGAAACCACTTTTTCACCGAAAAATGATGGATTTTGAGTCCCGTGGAGCCCTAACGGCTATTTTTGGCCTGCACCTTCTGAATTTTGCAAAATTTTCAAAATGTTTGATTGTTTAGTGTTATTTATGTATAAATGAACACAAAAAAAATACTACTCGCATGAATCTGAAATTTTCACCCATTACGTCCCGACCCTAACAACAGTATCAAGCCGATCAACAAAGTAGTACCGTGTTGATTAATACGAATTTTAATTAAATACAAATAAATAATGAGGAATAAATAAATAAAATAAATAAACCAGATGTTCAATAACTATACATCTAAATGATTGATTTCTGGGTTATTAATGTATTCTAATTGAATACAAATTAGTATAATCTACGAGAAAAGCAACCCTTGACCTCCCGCAAGAAACCAATTAGACATCTAATTAAAATTTATCAAAGCAACTTCCAAGGATATTTTTTCCACGCAATTTTTCTTTTGAAATAAAAAAAACCATTCAAGTGAGTGTAATTTAATTAGACAAATTAATTTGCATTAAATTACTGTCGATGAAAGTTCTAGCAGTTTCGGTTGTCCATGGCGTTTAGAAACCATTATCAGGGATGCGAGTGGCATATAGCAAAAAAAAAAAAAAAAAAAAAAAAATCTGAAGGATGAATTTCTCAACCTGGCGGGCCACAACCCACCCATCCACGACCAATTTCCCAACCTAGTTGGCCAGGTGTTTGCTCATAATTACCTAAAGAAAGTAGAATCATTTTTTTTTTATGGGGAGGGGGGTAGTGAAGGGTGTTGATCTACAATACCCCTTTTTTTTTCATCCTGAAAGTATCGACTGACATGTTTTAAAAGGAGACAGGAAGACATTCATTGATGAAATAAAAGTCTTCTACCTCCCCGTATCCATGAAGCGTTTTAAGTATGGCAAAAAAAATCAAGATTTTCAGAGAGAGGAAGAGAGAAAAAGATAAAACGCGAGAGAGAGAAAGCGCGCGAGAGAGAGAAAGCGCGCGAGAGAGAGAAAGCGCGCGAGAGAGAGAAAGCGCGCGAGAGAGAGAGATAGAGAGAGAGAGAGGAAGAAATAAATAAATAAAATGGAGCCAAATGAGGGGAAAATAAGGCCATTAAGCTATAGTGATTTGGTAGAGAAGGACAGACAAACGAATTTACATTACACTAGACAGACTAGAAACACACACACAACTTGTGAACAGACAGAGATTGTACTAAAGCAGAAAACCTTTGTATAACCAAAAACAAAATAATTGTACATGTTTTCTTTTTCTTAGTGTCTTGTATGAACAATAACCAGGAACACCAACAACAACAACGGCAACAACAACACCAACAACAACAACGGCTAAATAAGCTAGAGAGTCTCTGAAATTTTAAACCCCTCTTCTTAGTATCTGACTATGGTACATTTGGATGCGAATAAAACTCGGTAATCTAGAAAATGGAAGCGCTTTCTTTTTCTAGAAAGATCAGACATGGGAAGAAGTGAAAATGAAGTGGAGAAAAACGCTTGCGGCTAAATTAATAGATTCGAATCGGCTAAAATCTCAGATTCGTTTTGGCAGACTGTTCAGAGTCTGAATCAGCTTACCTCATCCAAAAGGGAGAAGGTAATGACTGGGAGGATAGTACCATAACAGAACAGGTACTACACTATCCTCCCCTCGAATTGAGCATTAAAACATAATACAATAGAAGTAAGAGTATAGTCTCGGCTTCAGACAGACAGATACCAAATCTCCATTAGTAATCGATGATGATGATCATCATCATCTACAATCTGATGGGAGAATTTACTTATTTGAATAAAACACTCAAAAGAAACTGAAATTCAATGTCAAATACCTATGTGAAAATTTCATAAAAATTCTAAGTATCCGAATTTTCACAAAGGGCTTCCAGTCCTTCACATAAATTATCTTCTCCTATATAAAGGAGAGTTGTGTATGTTTGTATGTCCGGCTAAAACTGTAAAAATATGCGACAGATACCCACAAAGTTGACATTTTCAAAATCGTCCATCTTTCGGGCGTATCATATGCAAAAATTGAAGAAGAAACGTCCATTCCTTCATGTAGAACCGACATGAAATCTGCCGTGGGGGGTGGGGGATCAGATTGCTTCGTTTTTTCGTCGTCTGTACGTTTTGCGCATGTGTGACGTGCAAAAAAAAAAAAAAAAAAATTCTAAAAGCATTCAAGTGACCTATTTTTCGTCAGGTCTTATACTCTGTCTCTTCGGCGCAACAGTTAGCGATACAGAACGAAAACCGAGAGGTTGATGGTTCGATCGCCACCGACTCCTAAGAATTTAAAAAAAAAAAACGATAACTTAAATATACATCAGAAGGGGAAGTGATGGGGACGACCGGCAAAACACAGAAAGTACTTCTAATAGAAATGTTACACTTTTGCCCCGTGCAACGGAGAGAGGGGGCAGGGGCGACTGACGAAGAAACGGGGAAGAGAGATATTGTTACACTTTTGCTCCGGGTAACCCCTGCTAGTACTAAATATAACCCACATTTGGACTCCTTACGCATAGCAGCCATGTTCCAAAATTCATCAATTAGTTTAGGAGTGAATCCTTTACATACAAAGACAAAGTTTTTTTTTTTTTTATATATAAAAAAAACAAAAAAACTTTAATCTCACAACAGTTCAGGAACTGGTTCTGCAAACTTTTGAAATTTTAGTAACCGGTTTGCAAAAACTGGTGTATATCACTTGAGTCCCACCAATGTCGTGCATGACTCGCTTGACTAACAATCTTTTTTTTTTCTAGGAGTTTGATTGCTTAAGAAAGAGAGAGAAAAAAAAAACTAATTGTTGGTAAGTACAGAATCTTGGCTTGTCTAAATATAGACCTTTTTTTGTTTTTCTTTTTCTTGGTACTTACTAATCTTGTCTTCAGTCAGATTTTTTTTACAAAAGGATTCAGAGTGGAAGCATCAGAGTAGGTGTAAGCGCGTGTGTACGCACTTGAAGAAGACTCGTCCCAGGACGGGTAAAAATAATTCCCAGATCAGTTTTGCACCATTTCTATGTTCTCTTACCAAGATATAATGCTACTAAACCGTATGTCTAGAATGCTTATACCAATTTTGGATTCTAGAAAATTCCTCTTATTTAAGGTTTAAGCTTAAGGAGTTTTAAGAAGAAATTGAAATTCAAGGAATCTTGTTTAATGTCTAATAACTATGGATCAAATTCAATGCAAATCTGAAATATTTCAAATGTGAGGTGGTTCCCATGTTATGCCCCTTAAAATCCATTGAAAAAAAAAAAAAAAAAAAAAAACGGAAATTTGGAGAATATTTATTAATTTATGTCCAATAACTGTTAAAATTTCACTGAAATTGGAGGTATCTGATTTTTTTTACAAAGGGTTTCAACCTACTTTTTTTCTCTTTGCATAAAACTAAATTAAACTAAATATAGCCCACATTTGGACCCCTTAAGCCTAGCAGCTGTGTTCTTAAATTCATAATGATCAATTAATTAGTTTAGGAATAAATCCTGAACATAAAGACATATACATACTTAACTTTATATAAATAGAGATGTGTGTGTGTGCGTGTGCGTGTGCGTGTCACTCACTCACTCGCTATCCAGGTTTATCAGCTATGTTCCCTTTGACAAGAGGTTCGACATTGGGGATTGACTGTGTTCATTTACCACTGTTGACGGTCTTGCCTGATGGTTTCTTTCCCTATCTTCTTATGACGCCTGACCTTCTTTTTGCTGTCCAGTCTTAGGTCTCTGCAAGTGCTGATATAACCCTTGCTTCTTTCAACATGTCCAAACCAGCAAAAACGGTTTGCTATTATCAGAACATCAAGTTTTGGAATTACCAATTTCTCAATTAGAGTGTCCGACCTAATGTTCTGGATCTGGTCCGGCTTTACATTGCATATCCACCGAACTATTGCTCTGTCATTTCTCTGGAGTCGAGCAATTGAGGCCTGGGTGAGGGCCCAACACCCACTGCCATACAACATCACATTTCTTACGCAGCTATCATAGACCTTACCCCTAGTGATAATTGTGATGGCTCGGTCCCATGTTATTCATTTTTAATTTTATTGTGTTATTTTGCTCTATATATCATACACCATCACGCTTACCCCTGGTAATAATTGGGATGGCTCGAGATGTTAAGATTGGGAGAAGTTCTCTGAACTTTCCCCAACCTGTCTTGTCATCATCATCATCATCAACCGGTTTATTTGTTTAATCAGGCCACAATTAATACTCTTATGAGGGTGGGGCCTGATTGTCTAGTCTCGAAATCTAAGTCTTCCTCTCCACTCCTGTCTTTGGCAAGGCTTGATGGAATCCATACCCATGGCCTTCCTATCATGTTTGACTACGTCCTCCCAAGTCAACTTGGGTCTGCCAGTGGTGTATATATATATGAGAATGTGGGAAAATGTCTTTGCATATACCTTCTATTCTTTATATAGACCAACCTTTTCAAAGTAAAAGCTCGATAATTGTTTACAGATAACAACAGAGCATATATAAATAAACAATATTATGCTACATTCCAGTGACCAAGATTTTATTCATTTTTCTGATCGTCTTTTCAAAACAAAAACTTTGGTACATTTTTCTGGACTGTTTCGTTCACAGAAGAAAATCCAACAATTGTATGTCAATCCCGGATATTTTATATATGGACTCTTCAGAAAAAACCAAAGTAGTTATATAATTTAAATTATTATTGGCCTCCTTTCAATCTCTACAGACAAACGATACCCTATGTAAGGTCGCCTGTTTTTGGAGTCTATAGTGAAGCAAGGGTTGTGTAATCCCTACTGAACCAGCATTGCCTAAGTCCAGTTGTACATAGAAGTCAAGGACAACTAGAAGTCAAGGACAACTAGAAGTCAAGGACAACTAGAAGTCAAGGACAACTAGAAACAATGTCTGAATAAGCAGAGAAAGACTGGTGTTATTTCAGAGTTTCCCCTTCTCCTAGACTAGTTGCACAACCACGAGTTGAAAGACTAGCCTACCCTACTATTTAATCCATAGCCGGAGGGAGGATATATGGGTTCATACGTTTCCAAAGTAAAAGTGATGCAGACACACAGAACTCGAACTCAACATGCCGATCTGAGAGTCAGCATCCCTAAGCACTACACCACATCACACAGACACTTCCAAAGTAGAGTTAGTTGCTGCTGCAAGGCGTTCACCCTGGTCGGGTCGAACTGGCTTCTTCCGTAGCCTGCACTACATCTGGCAGCCCATGCCCAGCGGTCCTGAGCAAGGTCGCACAAGATTGTTAGCCAATCGCGTTTCCTCTGTCGAAGGCCGACCACCTGTAGACCTGACAGTTCAGCCAAGTGTTTCTTGATGGTTGTTTTCCTGGTTCTTAGCGGTCAGAGAGGTAGGGAGGATTACACCACAAATTAGCTCCCCATTTGGGGGTCGACGAGCCGCATGTCCAAACTATCGAAGATGTCGCTGCAACAGGATCGATGGCAGAGAACAGCAATTTGGACGCAGTCAGCTCGCCGGCAATGCAAGATCCAGCTGAGGCAGTCATTGTCACAGACTTCCAGCTTGCGCTGATCAACCTGCCTCATTGGCGATGTATCACAGCCATAAAGGAAGGTAGACTGGATGCAGATTGGTAAATACGCCTCTTTGTTTTTATTGAAATCTTCCTACGCCGCCATAAGGACCGCTGGAGGCATAGAAAAGCGGATCTGCATTTGTTGGGGTAAGGTTAGTAATTACTTGTTTTGCTTCTAAGTATATATTTTATAAACACAAAATACATGCGAAAATATTCCTAAGTTTTCGGATTTAGTTTAGTTTAAAAAAAATTTTTTTTAACATTTTTAATTGTTCGAATTAGCCATAATTTTGTCCTTTAGTCCTCACATTCCATGAGCGATGTTTCTGACAAAGGGGGAAGAATTGCTGTTTTCTGGGTCGGAATCTATCCACTTAACACTTATCGTTGGCTTGTTTTTGAACTTGAAGTGTTATTTTTTTAAT
The DNA here is from genome assembly GCA_963556195.1 of Sepiola atlantica. Classification (NCBI taxonomy): domain Eukaryota; kingdom Metazoa; phylum Mollusca; class Cephalopoda; order Sepiida; family Sepiolidae; genus Sepiola; species Sepiola atlantica. Next base: position 66,160 of record OY744534.1, on the reverse strand, counting down.
TTTTTTAGTTCCTCACATCAAGTGGCTTCATGCCTTGTCTGGAGCGATTTCCATTAAAAACAAAACGAAAAAACAAGAAAAAACTCAAGCAGTGACTCATCTCATACTAAATTTATGTATCATTTTCATCCTTTCTCACTGTTCTTTGCCCCCCCCCGAAATTTTACAATATGCTATCACGCTAGTTTCTCTCACTGTTTACTTCCCTCCATTGCCACTTCCTTTAACACTCCTCCTCCCTTTCTATATTGACGACGAAAGACAGCGAGAAAATAGTAATATATTTAACCTAAAAATATATAGATTCAGGTTTGATTGAAGATGACTCGTGTGAGTTGAAAGTACTAGCAATTATGCTGAGTTCCTTTATAGACTGGAGCAGTGCATTAGATCGCTGGTCCACCAGTCGAAGAAAAGGGATAAAAAAACAAATGAATGAACAGAGGTTTTCGCTTCACTTCAAATCAAACCTGCATTAATCAAAGAATGCTGCTGAAATATACAAACATATGTAACGAGCAGAAAGAGACTAACTTTGAATTCATTGTACAAAAAATTAAAATTAGTCTTTTTCTGCTCGTTATATATATATATGTTTGTATATTTCGGCATCATTAGAAGTAGAGTTAGCAATCTAGCGTTACTTGTTTTGCTATATTTTACGTATATAAAATGCCTAAGACCAGTTCTGATGAGGGCAACACCAAGTAACCATGCTGGTTCAGATAATAAATAGCATAAGGTGTGAAAAACGGTAAAGAAATTAAAAGAAACCTTAAAGTAAGTTGGACTATACCCCCCCCCCCCCCCCAAAAAAAAAAACCCCAGGAAAGTTGATCATTTACCAAGACCAATCCAAAGTAGCCAAGAGACACGGGAGGGGGGGGGGGGCGAACTCATCCAAATTATGTACGTTAAAGTAATTCTTCGCTACAAACAGATGTTGTTTCAGTGCCTTCAGTAATTTAATAATGTCTACATGATTCTTGGAGAGAGAGAGCGAACCGTATCGCCAGGGGAATCGGGACACAGCTTGGATCTCTTAAAAGGAAACAAGAAAGTATATGTACTGAGCAGAAGTTCATTTGTAAGGTTTATGTTTGTTTGTTTGTTTGTTTTATTTTTTTAAATAAAAAAAAAAAAGAAAAAACAAAGGGAGAAATTGATTTCTGGTGACCTTTCAATCAATTCAATATTTATTTAGACCCCCATTCCCCATCTATAACCTAGTCTCCCCCACCCCCTCAACCATGTCAAGTTTTTTCCTTTTTTTTTTTTTTTACAAAAGAGTCACCACTTATCAAGGCCCACAGGCCCCTTGAGGATAAGAGTTATTGAGTTTGACGGGTAAAGTGGCTATTTAAGAGAACGGCTTAACAAGAATTTGTTTACATTGGACTTGAAAACGGCAATGTTATAGTCAGCCGGGAAGCAACCCCATTGTACTGTGTTTCACAGATGGGCAGTTCAAGGGCTTAGTTCTAGACAGAGCTGTGTTCCATAGATGGGCTTTGTTCTAGACACAGAGGGAGAAAGGGAATTTATTGACAGTGGTTGTAGCTAAACAAGTTTTTGTTGTGAATGTTTTACAGGGGTGGGGTACGTTAGATTGAAGCTCAGTCGAGCACCTGCCATGAAAATAACGATAGAGTGGAGAAAGACTAGCAACATCTCTTCTGTGAGAGAGTGACTGTAGGGAAGAGAATAGGACATCGCCCACTAGATTTCTAAGTGGGTTTTGTCCTGTCAAACTTAAACCCTCTTTTTCTTTCACTAAAACTTTATCACAAACAAATTCAAAATTTAAGACAGTTAAATAAAAGTCTGCTTGCATCGTGCTGAAAGATCACAATATATCAATTTCCCACCATGTTGTTTCCTCCTGTCTGCCTTCTCAAAAATATCTCATAGTCATTTATAATGATAATGATGATGATGATGATAATGATGATCATCAGGGTCTTTTTATTATTTCACTCCTGGTGGAGGAACTCCTTCCTGGTTTCTTTCCATCCCTGGCTAGACGTGGCCAAGTAGGACCTAGTTGACTATCGAGGTTGTCTCTTCACCGCGTTTTTGGCTTTGTCTCGAAGTCAATTATGTCGCTCTATATGCCCACCTGTTATCTGCATATCTTGAAAGGTAACCTGCCCATCTACGTTTTGCCATTCGAATAGTAGTGATGATGTCGGTTTACTCCAGTTTGCTGTCTGATTCAGGTGTTTCATTTTCTATAATGTAAACTGATGCCGAGCATAATGCGTTCCATTTTGTACTGTGTCACTTTTAGCTTTTCTATCGCTGCATTATTAAGTGCCCATGTTTCGTTACCATATGTCATAACAGGCATGATGTATTCATTGAACACTTTTTTCTTAATGTTCATCGTGGACTTTCTACTCTTCATGATGTTGTCTACTTTGGAAAAGGCTGCCCATCCAAGCGCAATTCGCCATTTGATTTCAGGCATGATATCAGCGTCACTTCTGACCATCTTCCCTAGGTAGATGTAGTTGTCAACATAATATCTATGTGAAATTCACACACACTAATAGTCGAGTATCGGCCTTTAAAACAGGCTAAGAATTTCAGATTTATACTTACAGAATTCTCGATGCTTTCTAAGACAGTGCATTATGGTAAGTGAATAAACTATTTCTTTATTTTTATTTTTAATCGATCATGACCAATTGTTTCACATTCTGAGCGATCGTCAGATGACCTAAAATGCGATCCTGCAGTTGCTTTGTGTACTTCCGGTTTCACGTAACCATCCCACAAATATTTACTGCTGATCACTGAAAGTATCCTATTCCGCAGCGCATGAAACCCGCGAGCATGACTAATTAAGAAAAAAAAGTTATTTATTCAGGGGTCACACGTTTTCTGATATTACGCAAGCTATATCAGAAATCTTTCACAATAATATCTGCTAATAATAAAAAAAAAGGAAAAAAGTTCTTTCACTTTTAATATAAACAAAAATATTCCCTTATTATTAAAACAGAATGAAGGGAGAGAGGGAGAGTTTTTGTCTTTTTTTAGTTTCGTTTCAATGATTTCAAGTAGTCCAACTAATACAACTTGAGTTTTAATAAGTGATCCTACATCAGAATTATCTCTAGATCAAACATGTAATTTATTCAATTAATATATAGAATGTTTAGCATAAAAAATAGTGAATAAGCAAGAAAATTGCCTCCTCTTCCTCCTCTCATACTCGACCCGCTACTCCCCCTCCATTCACGGCCGACAGAAACCTCCACTTACTTTCCTCCCACTCTCTCTTCACCTCACATCCTCTCCATTCACTCACACTCTCTCCCTTACCCTCTTTCTGGATCATCTTTAACTGTTTGCTACATGAAGGCATTTGTTTCTTTTCAATGAAGTAATTCTACACCAACGATTAATGTCGTTTGAATCGACCGAAATATCGGTTGACGTTAGAGATATGTTTGCGTTATTATTTTTTACTAATTTGTTAACATGTTTATCCACTATTCCACATACTGAACATTACATTTTGTTTGAAATTGAATTTTAGGTACTTATATCGATTTTGACCCAGTTTTCGCGAGTTTCTGGTTGGAAGCATTCGGCTATCCTACGCAAACGCCCAAGCGATGACGAGCCGATTTGTACCAGACGACAATTTTGATACGGTGCTGCGTCCTATGATTTTAATGTTTTGCTTGTTTTGTTGTTAAGGTTAGGGTTAGGGTTGGGGGTTAGGGTTAGGAGTTTAGGGTTAAAAATATTTATTTGATAACAGTAATTTCGCTCTGTTTTGCTTGTTTTATTTGTTTTGTTGTTTTAAAAAATTCTTGCAACTATAACTAAAAATTATAGGACGCAGCAACGTATTAAAATAAAAAAAAATATTTATGTGATAACAGTAACTTTGCTATGTTTTGCTTGTTTTTGTTTTTTTTTGCTGTTTCTTTTAGAAAATTTCTTGAAAATATAACTTACAATCACAGGACGCAGCACCGTATCAAAATTGTCGTCTGGTACCATTCGGCTCGTCAACACTCGGGCGTTTGTGTAGGACAGCCGAACGCTACCGACAAGAAACTCGCGAAAACTGGGTCAAGATCGATATAAGTACCGAATTTTATATAAATAGAGCTTAAGGGAGTATAAAGTTAGGTATGTGTAGGTGTTTATATATTTGCATGTACAGGATTCACTCCTAAACTAATCATTATAAATTTTGGAACACAGCTGCTAAGCGCGATGGGTTCAGATGTAGAGTATATTTGGTTTCGTTTAGTTATATACAAAATCTCGTGAAAATAAAAATACCTCCGATTTTTGTGAAATTTTAACATAGGTATTAGACATCGATTAATAAATATTCCCCAACTTTCAATTTATTTAAAGTTTTTTAAAGGGTTTTTATGGGGCATAAGATGGGTACAACTTCCCATTGGAAAATTTTTATATATACAATCTGGCCTCTCGAGAAGGGTTCGCGATCCCGCTGACTTCCGGGTTATCCTGCAGTAAATTTCAAGTACGGATGATCATAAATGATAAAAGAAACTTTGTTTTTTAACAGAAAATTTAGAATTGTATTTTTAGTATAATAAAATAAGTTGTGAGCAAAACAAATTATCAAATATATGTTTGTTTATATTTTTATGAAAATATAACAAATCTTTAATAAAAAAATCTGTTTTTTTTTAAATTGATATAAATAAAGTTTTGAAACGTCTAGCACTGACAACGTCAACAGCTACCTTCAAGAATTTCTCTGGCGGCGCTGAATAAAACAAAATTATTTCGGCAATATTCTTTATTTTATACGCTTTTATTATTCTTTTTAAATACTTTAAATTATGTTGCTGTTTCACAAAATACAAAAGACGTTTGCTTTAAAAATTACTATTAAAATACTAAGCTATTTTATATTTTCATAAAAAAATCAAAACACATATGTTGCTTTTTCACAAAATACAAGACATTTCAAAACTTTTTTTATATCAATAAAAAGACATTTCAACATTTGATTCATAGAAAAAATATTTTTTATTAAAGATTTGTTATGTTTTCATTAAAAAAAAACAAAAAGACATTTCAACATATATGATTCATAAAAACAGATTTATAATATTTTCATAAAAAAAACTTATTTTATTATACTAAAAATACAATTCTAAATTTTCCGTTAAAAAAAAGTTTCTTTTATCATTTATGATCATCCGTACTTGAAATTTACTACAGGATAACCCGGAAGTCAGCGGGATCGCGAACCCTTCTGGAGAGCCACAATTTGAATTGAATTTGATCCATAGTCATTCGACACCAATTAAGTAAGATTCCCTGAATTTCAATTTCTTCTGAAATCCGGTAATGAATTCAAAGCAACTTCTCAATATCAATAGCTACTGTCACTATCCCATCTGCTGTCTTCCCAATACGCTCCTTAAAGCAGTTGCTCTCCTCCTATGCAAATGAATGCCACCTATATATATATATATATATATATATATATATATGAAGCAATCCAACAAAAGATAAGCGTCAACTAATATCTTATAATTAGTGAAACATCCGGATAAAAACTGAAGCTCAATATACTGGATAGAGCATTAATATTATAATATAAAATGAAGTAATAAAATAAGGTGTCAATCAAATTTTATTAGAATTCAAAGTTCAAGCAAAGTATCCTTAAGTCCTTAGCTCATGAGTTTTCAAAGATAATTCTTCTCTTCAGAGGACCATTACCGCAGTTATACTACTACAGGTAATAAAATTACGCTTTGAAAATATATAAAATTATATATACAAATACATAAAAATACATAACATCAAATACATACTTTTTTGTTGAATCTATACAATCCATCCAGGTCATACAAATTGAAAAACATGATCAGGACAGACATCTAGAGGGTTGACCGAGGATTACTCCAAGTTATAAATAGCAGTCCATATACGAGAAATTGAAGGAGCTGACAAAGTTATCCAGTCGCGAAATGTGTCAATAATCGATGAAGTGAAAAGTATTCAATGTTAATTATTACAACGATAAATAAATCAAATAATATAGAAAGTTCAATAAACTCACTTTTATATTTTATATTATAATATATATATATATATATATATATATATATATATATATATATATATATACAGGGTGGGCCAAAATAAGGGTCCTATCTTTAAATTTGAATAACTTCCACAAAATAAAAGTTAAACTCACCAAACTTTATGTGTGTGTAGACTGACCCTTCCGAGATTTTTTGAAATAAACAAAACAAATTTTAGCCGAAAAACACTTCTTAAAACTTACAAAAACTAAAGTATTGTTTTTTACACTGTTTTGAGTTTTTTAAGCAAAAATAATGTTTTCTAAATGAGGGTACGTTCCTTAGGGCTAATACGGCTCATGCTTGCTTCGGAAGGGGTCCTTTACTTATTCTAATAAAAAAAAAAAAATAAAAAAATAAAAAATAAAAAAAATCAATAAATAAAAAAGTTATGAATTTTTAAAAATAGGACCCTTATTTTTGCCCACCCTGTATATAAACATACCATGAACAAAAGTTTTTTTTTTTTCTTAATTTCGAGTGTCCTCCATGCGAAACGGTGCACACGCTTCAAAGCAGGTAACTCTTCATTTTTTGTTTTAATTCCATTTTTACCGTAGGCAACATTAATTCCTTTGTTTCTTAAAATACATCTTTTTTAAGTCTCCTTAAGTCTTAAACTTTAATTCTAGACATTTTCTATAATCAAAATCATGTGATGGATTTTTATCAAAATTGGAATAAGGATTCTAGACATAAGGTTTAGTAGCATTATATCTTGATTTTAATCTTTGTTAGAGAACATAAATATCCAACTAACCATTATCCTCGAGTGGACTTTGGGCCTTGATAATCAGTTACCTTTGATTTGAAAAGATTAAAAAATGACACTCACACATACGCAATATTCAACTAACTTTGACTTCTTATTTTAAAGTCTTCCAGTATTCAGACTTGATTCTTTGGAGATTTAAAAATCCTCCTCAGAGTATTCTTACAAGTCTGATTCCTTCCCAAACCCCCAACTCTGCAACCTCGGTGGTGACAATTTTATTAAAATAGAGATTATGAAACTCTCCTAATGTACTGCCGACTTCGACTCCCTACCCCGATTCAGAATATGATACTTGAGGACAACTGAATTTAATGCCTGTTGAAGTGTGGTAAACGATGCTAGATCTGACACATGACACTCACACATACAAAAAGCAGTTATTAGTTTTGGGCTTTCAAATCTCATCAAATAATGCTTGTGTAATAAACTAAAGAAGTAGACGTCAACATTCCACAAGGTCAGTTGAAAAAGAGATTGATCAGAATAAGAAATGAAAAGATTAACAAAAGGGGGAAGGAGTAAGACATTTAAAAAGAAAAAAAATGACTACAAAAGAGAGGAAAAAAAAGGCTTTACAAAAACAACGCCCTCTGTTGGTCGTTTGACGAGATATGAATGAATGAATGAATGAATGCTTTTCAAGAAGAAATTTCTCGGCCTTTTAGCCGGGATCAAAGTGTAGTATCAGTTCTGATGGATACTACACCCCATAGACTGGTGTCGTCTTAGCCTTTGGGGCTTGATTAACGCCGGTCTATGGGTCTGTCCAGTGCAGTTCTAGGAGGTCCACCCTCCCAGGCTTCGCCTCCCCTCTTTGGGGAGGAGTAAGTTTATTGCTTACTGCCCGAGGCGCTCCTACCGGAGAATGCCGACGGGGCTGCCCAAGCAATTTTTAATGGACAGAGTGCTTACCTTCTCGGGCGCTGGCTTTTCAAGCGCCACTTTCCCGACCCGATCTTGGGTCACATCTTACCTTGTGGGAGTTAGATAAAAATGGCCTTGTGCCCAAACTCCTGAAGAGGAGGTAAATAATATTAAAAGTTTTTTGGGGAAAAAAAGAACAAAACTTTTGAACTTCGTCGGGTTTTGATTAAAAATTATGTAGTTTGTAATATGCAAAATAGAAATGCGTCTTTCTATTTGGAAATTTAGATCTAGGGTACGTTTATATGCGTAAATAAAAAACAAGGAAACACCTTATTAAATTTTTTTTTTTTTTTACTAAATGGATCATCACTTCTCAAGGTCAAAGGTCACTCAAGGATAAGGGTCAATTAAGGATAAGGGTCAATTAAGGATAAGGGTCAATTAAGGATAAGGGTCAATTAAGGATAAGGGTCAATTAAGGATAAGGGTCAATTAAGGATAAGGGTCAATTAAGGATAAGGGTCAATTAAGGATAAGGGTCAATTAAGGATAAGGGTCAATTAAGGAGATAAAATGAGTGTCAGTCGAAAGATGAAGAACATTATGAGAGGATTGAAAATGATTAATGGAATGAACTAAAAACATTTTTTTGAGGTCTTTAATAGAATTTCGGTACTTTCTTAGATTAGGACCCACGCTGGATTTGACCTTGTGTCTAACCTGGAGAGGAAGTAAATGAAATATATGTACAACATAAAATGTTATTTTACGTATATAATATATGCAGAGTGTTCAAGAGAAATTTAATTATTTTTTTTATATTCTTTCATTTCAGAAAAATTTCATGTATTTAATAGCAGTAAAGTTCAACGGATAGTTTTTTCTGTGTACTTTTTTTTGTGTACTTTTTTTGTGTACTTTTTTTTTTTTTTAATAACTTTTTTCTGTGTACTTTTTTTTTTTAATAACTTTTTTCTCTGTACTTTTTTTTTTCTGTGTACTTTTTAAAAAAAATTTATTTAAAAAAAAACAAAAAACTTTTTTTAACTATTGATGGGTTTGGGAGCCGGAGACCATGGACGACCAGAAAGTACTGGAATATTGTAAAACGTATGACTTGCGTCATAATTCACGCAAGATTAAACAAATCTGGAAATCTTAGCTGCAGCTCCGTGCTCCTTGAATACCTCTAAGGCTGTGAGCTGGAGAATTGCGCCGGGGATGTGGAATCAGTGGCTAGCAGGAAGGATCATAAGAAGCATTCTTAGTGGCATCTGACCCCCACCTAAATGGTAAAGTTTTAAAATTATAAATAATTTGCCCACATTATTAACCCTGTTGCGTAGAATACAAATCCCATAATTATAAGTTTAATAGTTGACGCTCACCAATCCAAAACAATTTTTTTTATTCATTTTCAATTTTACCTTTGTCGATGAACAATAATCCTGTGTCTAAAATATACCATGCCTCAGAGTCTTGATTGTCGATAAGAGTTTATACTAGCTGTCCAACGTTTGCACGTTTCTGCGAAACAAACACATCCAAAGACAGCATACTCTGAGTGGTGGCAAGAGAAATACATAGATAGCTAAGGGAGACTTGTTCAGTTAATTATAAATTACGACTAATTAGAATAATAAGAAAATTCTTAGAGAAACAAACATTCGGTATAACTAGCGTGGCCCGTGAAAATTCCACAGTTGTATCCTTTATATGTTGTATATTGCTGCCGTGCATCATATGGACGTCCGGCGTGAACGCAGACCTCACGATATTATTGTACCTCCTTTGTTCAAACTGAAACATATGCATCTAAGTACTTTGATTAATGAAGTTTCAGAATATATCTAGTTATGGGTGTCTATCTCCAAAACCCTTGTAGGAGTTTGTTACAGATTTCTATTTTATGGACGTTGGGCTCGAATTCAGACGCCACAATATTATTTAACCATTTTTAGACAGAACAGATATTACACTTTGAGCTCTGAATAAGAAAGTGTTTTTTAGTTAAGAGTTTCACGTTCGACTAGACAGCAAAAGCAGATGCAATTTTTCAGAAATTACATTCTCAGTGATTGGGCGATTCTATCTTTAAAAAAAAAAAAGAGGGTGGAGTGGGGATAACGTACGTACTAATTTGGAATTGCGTAAGAGTATTATTATTATATAGATGATAGATAGATTAGCGTTTTTCGCGACTAAAAATGTCTGCTTTTCAAATGTGTGTAGTGTTTCGGATTAGAAATGAAAGCAAGTTAAGAGAAAAGATTCTCCTTGTTTTTTTAATGAACCAATCAAGATGAAAATGACAGTTGCTAATTGGGAGAAAAAAAAAAAAAAAAAGAAAAAAAAAAGAAAATCACGAAACAAAATTGCAAGATCCTTTTTTTTATTTTTTTTATTTTTATGCCTTAAGATAAAAAGGAGAAAAAAAAGTAAAGTTTATCTTAAGCAAGAATTGAAGAGCCAACTTCAATTTCCAACTGAGATTAATTATCTTCAAGTCAACTTTGCGCGCGCGTGTGTGTGTGTGTGTGTTTTTCTCGCGACTACGTGACTTTGATAATTTTTTTTTTTTTTTTTTTTTTTTTTTTACACACTGAATTATTTTTTCATGTACTATTAAATCGAATATTTATTGAAATCAAAAATGCAAAACGATTTTTTTTCCTTTTTAAAAATCCTACTTTTTTTCTTCTTTCCTTTTTAAATAATTTAATTACAAAATTAAATCAACCAGAATGCATTCCGGTTTCTTTGTAAACAAGTCAGCCATTTTAATCATTTATTAATAGTTGAAAAAAAAAGAGAAAAAAAGTAATTACTTTGTATGTGATTTTTCAAAATTTGAAAGGTATTTGAAAGCCTTTAAACTGTTTAATAGAAAATCATTTCTGTCTTTAACATTCCGAGCAAATCCTCATGTATTAAAAGATATTACATTTTTGGAAGCAATTTACATCCACTCCGCCACTCTATAATAAAGACCAATGTGTATTTATTTGTATATTTATATACAAATAAAATATATCCGTTCCATCACACAAAAGTAAGCAAATAAAATAAATTAAAAAATATGCCCTTTCCTAGCCTCTGGACGAAACCATTTTAAGTGATGAGGGGAAGCAAGTAAATAGCAAGTCAGACAACCCTCGCTGTCTGAAATGAATTTTGAAAAAATAAATCCTTCACTTGAAAAAGTCAACAGTATGTGTTTCTTTAGGTCACCCAAAATGATTATGTATAAAAAAATTAAATTACTAATGTAATTCTTTGATATTTTTTTATGAATAAAGATGCAAACACTGGCAAAGCATAATTTATTATTATTATTATTATTATTTTTGATGGAATGTGTGCATTACTAATTTTATAAATAAAAATTAAGATAACATCTAACAAAAGTTTTTATAACAATTTGGTCCGACGAACAATTTAATGACCAAACGATATCGCGTAATAATTAAATTTAACTTTCAAAATCCTATAAAAAAAAAAAAAAGGCAAAACAATAAATGAATGTAGGGGTGGGACGTAATGGGTGAAAATTTCAGATTCATGCGAGTAGTATTTTTTGTGTTCATTTATACATAAATAACACTAAACAATCAAACATTTTGAAAATTTTGCAAAATTCAGAAGGTGCAGGCCACTAGTTTTTGGCTATTTCACATTCATGAAAACCCTTTCACAGCCTTAAAATGGTCCTAAATTAAAGTACTATATCAGATTTAACCATCTATATCCATTCATAGCTTTTGAGGATGTTTTAGGAGCTGCAATGTCGCATGAAACCACTTTTTCACCGAAAAATGATGGATTTTGAGTCCCGTGGAGCCCTAACGACTATTTTTGGCCTGCACCTTCTGAAGTTTGCAAAATTTTCAAAATGTTTGATTGTTTAGTGTTATTTATGTATAAATGAACACAAAAAAAATACTACTCGCATGAATCTGAAATTTTCACCCATTACGTCCCACCCCTAATGAAATTTTCACCCATTACGCCCCACCCCTAATGAAATTTTCACCCATTACGTCCCACCCCTAATGAAATTTTCACCCATTACGTCCCACCCCTAATGAAAGTAAAAAAAACTTCCGTACAACGTCGGACAGGTGCGGCTAGTCCCTATTTACTTGCCTCCTCACAAGGGGAGAGTTAGACACTGGTTTTAATCTGGGGAAAATCCAGCTCCCCAAAAAGAGGCACTCTGGATTGGGACAAAAATAAGAATTGCCTGAGTCTAGAAGGATTTCACCTTCACTGACAGAAAAGATGAAGTCTAGTATCAGAACAGATATTACACTTAGCAAAGTGCAGTATCTGTTTTTGATACTACACTTTGCCCCTAGCTAAAGAATCTGTTAATAAATATTTTATTTCCTGTATCCAATCATAATTCTTAACTAGCTGAACTCTTGCAAATTCCAAGCAGTTCAGATATCGTAACAAGCAAAGATAGTGACGTAAGTACATTTAGGTAGATATTTGCAGTGTTTGAGTTCAGACCTCAAATCTATAAAAAGGAGTTTAACTCTTAACATTTCCTGTTGAAAGTTTGTTTTTTTTAAGTCTGAAGCCTCAACCCTAACAAATTATTAAAGATGACTAAAAAGTTTTGTTTTTTTAAAGTCTGAAACCTCAACCCTCTAACGAGTTATAAGTTTAGAGCAGAATTGCATTTCTTCTATTGAGACTTCAATTTTGTATGTTTTCATGAAATTTTTATCTATAAATGTAAAATAATGAAAGCGATGTGACTTTTAAAAAAAAAAAAACAGCGAAAGTTGTTCTGCAGTAGTGAAGTTAAAAAAAAGCTGAAAAGACAGAAATAGTCAAGTCTCTTTGGTTTTTAGTCTACGAAGGAAGCAGACGTGTTTTTGAAGTCTCCTTTCCTTCCCCTATGGGGACGATTGGGGAAAAGCCTAATACTGTTTAATGTTTAAGAGGAATTTACTGTGTAATACTGAATAATGTAACGAACATTGTTATGATCTTGCCAAGAAAACAGATCTAAAATGAAAAAAAAAAAAAAATTGGCGGTAAAAATGGAAGAAAAAAAGAAAAATTGGCGGTAAAAAAAAAGGCAGATGAGAAGGAAAAATAATTTTTAAATAAAAAGAGTAAACAAAACTGGATAAAAAGAAAAATGAAGGAGAGGGATATTTGATCAATGAACAGATCGATTGATGTGAAGTGCCAAGAATTAGCGAAGCCATGGAAGATGATGAGGAATTAGTTACACAAGAAAAGGCAATAAAAGCCAACGATCTTCTCAAGAGTTTAACCATTCAGTCTGCAGTGCGAAACCATTCCCCAAACTAATTCCACATTATTTCGTCTTTAAAGATCTATCATCCAATCACCTTTGGCCATTTTGGCACACACCGTTCACAGTTTGTAATTGGAGAACTACAATCGTACAGAACCTGGAAATAAAATGTCAACAAATGTGAAATTGATTCTTTTAATGGTGTAAAGTCATGCATAACTAAAACACCCGTCCCAGGACGGGCAAAATTAATCCTCCCCCCCCCCAACCGGAACAGAACACTTTTGCACCGACTTTATGTCTCTTTAAAAAATTTTTTTTTTTTTAACATGGTTCACCCCAAACAAGGCAGGCCGCCACTGTAGACGTAAGGGGCTACTGAGAAAAAAGAAAAGGGGAGAAGTTTTTTTTGGGGGGGGGGGGGTCAGCCTAAATCATGATCCGCGCAGCGAGATGTCTGTTTACATTAGTTTTAAATTTCTGCATGTCAGTACTGTCGGGGAAATAGGGGGCAGGGAGGGAGTTCCAGAGGCCAGCAGCACGAGGAAAGAAGCTATTTGAGTAGAAGGCTCTCCGGCATCTGGGGACCTCCACAGTGAATGAATGAGATTTAGTTGATTGTCGAGTTGGTCTAGTGAATTTACTTCCTTATGAAGATTAAGATCAAGATATAATGATACGATGCTTGTGAACTGTAGGTCCGAAAAAAAAAAAAAAAATGGTATCTTTAAGTTGAGGATAGTCAAATAAGGGGGAGAGAACTCTAGTTTCAAGTTTCAACCACGATTTATTTGAAAATGGATTTTACTATTGTAATTATTTAAAAAATGAAATATAAAATGATTTTGAAAAATAGGGTTAGGGTTAGTTTTACACAGGGTAAAATTCGGCAATTTGTTGGAAAACAGTTTCCAGTGCAGTGTCCTTTCGGAATTTTTATTTCCATATAAATTCGGCTAGATACAATTCCACCATTTGCGTGTGAGTTCCACATTCAACCTTGTTTCTTTTCTTCGCCTCATTCTACATTCGTTCTACGTGGGTTAGTTGTGGCACCTTGCAAGTTCAGAGTGTTAAAATCCATTTTCAGATAAATCGGGGTTGAAACTTGAAACTAGAGTTCTCTCCCCCTTATTTGACAGCTTTACACTGGGTAAAATTCGACAATTTGTTGGAAAACAGTTCCCAGTGCAGTGTCCTTTTCGAATGTTTGTTTCCACATAAATTCGGCTAGGTATGATTCCACCATTTGAAGTCGCATGTCATGGCCACAGTTGCAGGTTTCCGCACCTGAAATTAATATGTGCGCTTGCAAGAAGTCTTTTAGTTTGGCATTATCTCTGGTTAATTATAAAATATCTTGCAAGTTCAGATTGTTAAAATCCATTTTAAGATAAATCGTGGTTGAAACTTGAAACTAGAGTTCTTTCCCCCTTATTTGACTCTCCTCAACTTAAAGATAATTTTTTTTTTTCGGACCTACAGTTCACAAGCACCAATGATACTAACTAAACCTTATGTCAAGAATCCTTATTACATGATTTTGATTCTAGAAAATGTTTAAAGCTTAAGGGGGCTTAAGAAATTGAAATTCAGGGAACCTTGCTTAATTGGTGTCTAATGACTATGGATCAGATATAATGCAAATCTGAAATATTTGAATTTTCAAATGGGAGGTTGTGCCCATATTATGACCCCTAAAAACCCTTTAAATTACTTCAAAGAAACTAAAATTTGATGTATTAATTGATGTCTAATATCTATTGTAAAAATTTCACAAAATTCACATATCTGAATTTTCACAAAGGGCTTATACCCCCTCTTTGCATAAAACTAAATTAAACTAAATATAGCCCACATTTTGACTTTATGCCTAACAGCTGTGTTCCAAAATTCTATAATGATCTGTTAATAAGCTAAGGAATGAATCCTGTACATACAAATACATAGACACACACATATCTGTGTCGGAAAGTCTATAGTGGAGCAAGGGTTGCACAATCCCCAACTCCTGACATTGCTCGAGCGTAGTGGCTAGGAGAAGCTCTGGACGACTGGAAACAACGTCGGGATAAGCAGAGAAAGATTGTTGTTATAACGACATTTTCCTTCTCCTAAACTGGTTGCACAACCAAGGTTTTGAAAGTCTATATAGAAAGGATATATTGATTTTCATGCTTTATTACTTACCAGCAGGGCTACCCGGCGTTGCCCGGGGCAAAAGTGGGTGCTGATACCGATCCTGAACCAGTGAGTTTCTTGTCGGAAGCGTTCGGCTGTCCTACGCAAACGCCCGAGAGTTGACGAGCCGATTTGTACCAGACGACAATTTTGATACGATGCTGCGTCCTATGATAATAATGTTTTTCTTGTTTTGTTTTTTTTGTTAGGTTTAGGGTTTAGTGTTAGGGTTAGGATTTAGGGTTAGGGTTAAAAATATTTATTTGATAACAGTAATTTCGCTCTGTTTTACTTGTTTTATTTGTTTTGTTGTTTAAAAAATTTCTTGCAACTATAACTAAAAATTATAGGACGCAGCAACGTATCAAAATAAAAAAAAATTATTTGATAACAGTAACTTCACTATGTTTTGCTGGTTTTTTTTTTTGTTTCTTTTAGAAAATTTCTTGAAAATATAACTTACAATCACAGGACGCAGCACCGTATCAAAATTGTCGTCTGGTACCATTCGGCTCGTCAACACTCGGGCGTTTGCGTAGGACAGCCGAACGCTTCAGAGTCGAACCTCACGAAAACTGGTTCAGGATCGATATCAGTACCCAAAAGTGTAACATAATTTCTATTTCTCTCTTTTCCCCCTCAATCCCCCCGCCCCCCCCCCCCCCAAAAAAAAACATTCCTATCTCTGGACTTACACATACACAACTCGAGTCGGTGTAAGGGAATCAACTCCATAAAAAAAAAAAAAAAATCAGAATTACTGGAAAACAGCCCCATCTTCCCACCGCCTCTCGGACAAAATCTGCACCAGTTTAGGGTCAAAGAATGAATCATTTTTTTTTCTTTTTCTAAATTTTTGATATTATTCATTCAGGGCAACACCGATCAAGAAAGTACCAACTTTGTGGGTGCTTGTTTTGTAGTTTTATGCTTTTAGTTGAAACAGCCAGACAACTGCCTTTTTATGTAATAATAGATTATTTATGCGAAATTACCAAGCAGAGTTTTCTTTCTAGAATAGTTGCAGAACTAAGGTTTTGACAGTCTGCCCTACTAGTTAACCCATAGCTGAAGGGAGGATAAATGGGTTCATACCTTTTCCCAATGATATCAACGAAAGCGATGCCGTATCCCAGATTGAACTTGAACCGCGCATTCTGGGCCCACAATTCGTGCCTGTAACCATGACATCACGCCACTCCCAATGGCTTTGCTAACACAGCAACTATTAATAGCACAGGTTGGCATGATTCATTTGATAAAGCATTTGGCTTTTGTAAGCTGTTAGCACAAAATCTAGCTCAGCTTTTAACCTAGGCGTGGTTACACAGATTCCGAGCAAGGTTTATATCTACAAACTTTTCCAAGAGCGGATTGTTATTTCATAGCTTTCATTTAGAAACAGAACGCGCGCACACATTTATATTATTTATTATTACTACTACTACTACTACTATTACTACAATTACTATTACTATTATTATTATTATCTTTATCTGTAAATAATTTGAGACCAAGAGGAGATAACACTAAGGTCCAAAAGATTTTCCTTCTGGCTACATGTTAGTTAGTCTTCAATTACTTAGATATTATATAAGTTATATATAAGGATAATAATAATGATAATAACAATAATAATAATAATGATGATAATAACAATAATAATAATAATGATGATAACAATAATAACAATAACAATAACAATAATAATAAGACCCAGAAGAAATAGACAGAAGGAAAATCTTTTCGGTCTTAGTGTTATCTCCTGTTTGTTAGTCTCCAATTAGTTCTATGCACACACACAGAAAGAGAGAGGGGGGGAGAGAGAGGGGGGGAAGAGAGAGAGAGGGGGAAAGAGAGAGAGAGGGGGAAAGAGAGAGAGAGGGGGAAAGAGAGAGAGAGGGGGAAAGAGAGAGAGAGGGGGAAAGAGAGAGAGGGGGGAAAGAGAGAGAGGGGGGAAAGAGAGAGAGGGGGGAAAGAGAGAGAGGGGGGAAAGAGAGAGAGGGGGGAAAGAGAGAGAGGGGGGAAAGAGAGAGAGGGGGGAAAGAGAGAGAGGGGGGAAAGAGAGAGAGGGGGGAAAGAGAGAGAGGGGGGAAAGAGAGAGGGGGGAGAGAGAGAGGGGAGAGAGAGAGAGAGGGAGAGAGGGGGGAGAGAGAGGGGGGAAAGAGAGAGGGGGGAAAGAGAGAGGGGGAAAGAGAGAGGGGGGAAAGAGAGAGGGGGGAGAGAGAGAGGGGAGAGAGAGAGAGGGGGGAGAGAGAGAGGGGGGTGGGGAAGAGAGAGGGACAAGAGAAAAAAAAGAGAGAGAGTTTGAATTACCTATTAGACACCATCCTCGAATATCTTCAATACTGAACAATATTTTCCATGTGTACACGCGTTTCATTAACATCATTGATATTAAGTGTTAACCATTGAGCTGAAGTAGGGATGGCCATGGCTGAAGCTTAATCTACAGTATTAAGTTATATCCTGGGAATTCGTAATATTTTGTTTTATAAAATATTGTGTATTTTCAGTTTTTACTTCAACGTGAGTAGAGCTTCGCAGAAGTATGAAAATATTTCTATAGCAAGTAAGCTACACAGAGACGGCCATGTTTTAGGAAATCATCAGGCTAAATTTAGCCTGATGATTCCTGACGGAATGAAACATGGACGCCTGTGTAGCTATCTTGCCATAGATATATTTTTATACTACTATATAAATTTATTGCGCATACATGCACAAAACGAACTTCTCAAAATCGGAATAGAATCGAATTACGGAAGCAAATAAAGTGCTCGATGTCGTATATGATAGAGCAATAATAAATGCTAATAAAATGTATTTAGCTTTAACACATTACTGCAGTTTCACTGTATCAATAGAAGTGCGAACTACTGACATCAATCGAAAAACAAAACGGAAAGAATCAAACAGTGACCCCCACCCCGTAAACCAAAACAAACAAAAAACAACAAAAAACAAAAAACAAAAAACAAAAAAAAAACTCCATTTTATATATGCATAAAAAACCGTATGAAATGTACGGTCATAAATACGGTTTTGATTTTTGGTTGATTCCAGAAAACTGCAATAAAGCTAAGTAGATTTTATAGATAATATAATATATAATATATTTTAATTCAGTAGATTACACAATTTACATCATATTTTGTATGCAACACTCAACAATGTTTATCCATATGTACACGTGTCTCAGAAAATCTTTGAGCATTTTGAACAAGAGCCAACAAAACAAAAAAAAGGGTGAAAAAAAAAAAAAATAGGCAACAAATAAATGTTACGAAAAGGCAAGATAAGTTACTCTTCTACCTATCTGGATAAGTTTATTTCTATTTTAACCTGTGTTCACCTGTTCATTTAGAACGAAAAACAAAATGGTTGGCAGGGCCGGCGGGACAGTTATAAAAGTGGGGGGGGGGGTCTCTTAAAAAGTGGGGGGCCTGTTAAAC
>OY744534.1:0-45000 GCA_963556195.1 Sepiola atlantica | reverse complement strand
TCGTTAGTATGGAATTACGTAACCGTATCGCCGGTCGGACAATTCGAACCCCAGATCCAAGTATTATGAACCCTGGTCCCGTAACCATTCGGCCAGCGTGATGATCCCGCTTTAAAATGCGAGAGAAATACGCCTTGTATACTTTCAATGTAAACACAAGTACTGTGATTCTAAAGAGAGTTCCGAACTTCTTGCAACGTGGCTAATTTATGAATCAATTTTTTATCTCTTGAAAAGGATCAACTTTTACAGGAACTTTATAATTATATATATATATATATATATATCTTTTATGTATATAAAAATTAATAAATATATATGAAAAATAAGAAAATTGATGACATGTCCGATTAAGTACTTTGCATATTTTTAATCACTTAGGTAGCGGATAAACACACACACACACCGGTGTTTTATTACCAGTAAAAACAATAACAAAGCTGTGTGTGTGTGTGTATATACAGGGTGGGCAAAAATAAGGGTCCTATTTTTAAAAATTCATAACTTTTTTATTTATTGATTTTTTTTTTTTTAATTTTTTTTTTTTTTTTAGGATAAGTAAAGGACCCCTTCCGAAGCAAGCATGAGCCGTATTAGCCCTAAGGAACGTACCCTCATTTAGAAAACATTATTTTTGCTTAAAAAACTCAAAACAGTGTAAAAAACAATACTTTAGTTTTTGTAAGTTTTAAGAAGTGTTTTTCGGCTAAAATTTGTTTTGTTTATTTCAAAAAATCTCGGAAGGGTCAGTCTACACACACATAAAGTTTGGTGAGTTTAACTTTTATTTTGTGGAAGTTATTCAAATTCAAGTTATTCAAATTTAAAGATAGGACCCTTATTTTGGCCCACCCTGTATATATATATATATATATATAGTTGAATATAAGAGACAACTCATGTCTAGATATCCTTTGGTAGATCCTTTCAATAGTCCAAATTGGTGGGAATTATGTAATAAGTACGAAACTTTGTACTTATTACATAATTCCCGCCAAAATCTTCTATAATACTAACACATGGTCTGTACCTGATTAACCTCATTCCCCTGAAGATGGACCCGGATGGGTCTGAAAGTACTTGGGAGACAAATTCAAACTATGGCAAATTCATCAGCCAATTCCCCTCTGAAACTAAAATCCTGATTCGGACTATTGAAAGGATCTACCAAAGGATATCCAGACATAAGTTGTCTATTATATATTCAACAATATATATATATATATATATATATATATATATATATTCACACACACAGCTTTGTTATTGTTTTTACTGGTAATAAAACACCGGTGTTTTTAGTGTTTATCCACTACCTAAGTGATTAAAAATATGCAGAGTACTTAATCGGACGTGTCATCAAGTTTTTTATTTTTCATATATATTTATTAATTTTTACGTACATAAAACATACATATATATATATATATATAATTATGGCGAGTAAGCTACACAATAACGTTTCCTTCATTCCCGGATAAAATGATCAGACTAATTAAATATATTGATTTCCTTCAGTTATGAAATCCGAATGTTTCTTTGGAGCTTACTTGCTATAAGTATATTTTATTACTATAATAATAATATTGGTTCATAATCTATGTGTGTATGCACACGACACTAAGTGTTTTCAGTATTAAATATGCATGTAAGATTGCCTGGAATTTTGAAATATATATATATATATATATGAATATCTGGGCAGCATCTTCTCTTTCAGGCAAGTATTGTTGAATATAAGAGCCAACTCGTGTCTAGATATCCTTTGGTAGATCATTTCAATAATCCGAATCAGAATCTTAGTTTCGGATGGGAATTGGCTGATGAATTTGCCATAATTTGCATATGTCTTCCAAGTACTTTCGGACCCATCTGGGTCCATCTTCAGGGGGAATGAGGCTAATCAGTCTAGACTATGTGTATAATTTAATATCAGTAATAATATTCTAAAATGTTTATAGCTCCAATATAGTTTTGTACTTAGTACATAATTCCCGCCAAACACCTTCTATAAATACTACACATGGTCTGTACCTGATTAGCCTCATTCCCCCTGAAGATGGACCCAGATGGGATCGAAAGTATTTGGAAGACAGATGCAAATTATGGCAAATTCATCAGCCAATTCCCATCCGAAACTAAGATCCTAATTCTGACTATTGAAAGGATCTCCCAAAGGATATCTAGACACGAGTTGTCTCTTATATTTAACAATTATATATATATATGAGTCTAGGTGACATCAGAAATAAAAATAAAAATATGAAAAATCGTAATTCTATGAATTTATATGAACACTGGCGAAGCATCTTTTTTTTTTCATTTTTAACGGAGGGTGTACACTAGTAATATATATATATATATATATATATATATATATATATATATATATAGATAAGTAATACTATACAGTAAAAGTTCGATTAGACATTGATACCAGCAGTTTCAGAAGGAATGGGAACTGACCATGGCCATCCCTATGGAACTGACCCATTAAGCTAAGACTACCACACCTTACCCCCTCTTCAGTCAGTCGGCTAATGATGAAAACAAAATATATCTCACACACACACACACGTCTGCAAAAGCTAAGGATCGCAACAATAAATAGGTCACATTGTGACATTTACAGGAAATTGAAGAGTAATTATTCTATGTTTGTTTTATATGCCATTTTAAACTTTTGCTTACATCACCGAGTAAAAACTGTCGTCGAAATAAAGTCGCCGTGTTTCCACAAACAGAATTTGTCCGAAACAAATTTCACTGAAGTTTCAAAAAAAAAAAAATGTCTCTAAAATATGGATTCCTGGTTTTGTTTTTTTAATTGTTTGCCAACTTTCATAAGTGTGGAAGCCGACCGTATTTACTTTTCTTGCTGCTCAACAATCTGAATACTAAAAGCAGAAAACCAGACTTTTGGTCGTTGTGAGTGGCGGGAATCGAAAAGTGAGTCAAGGAGAAAACAAGAAAAGACTGGCCATTGTTTTAAGTTCTATTTTAATAAGAACGAGACCATTCGTGACATTTTGGGTCGGTATTTATTATGTATGTTATTAAATATTTATCGAAAACCTTTTGGAATTTCCAAATATCGATTACATTTAAATGAATAAATAAATGTGAAAGTTTTTTTTCTTTCCATCTTTCCTAACTATATTATAATCAAAACTGGGGCGGACGGGCGGACATGCCTCAAAACATAAGTCCCCCCCCCCCCATTTTATAAATCGGGGGACCAATGATACGATGGATGTGCAATGTGAGTCTTAAAGGCGGGTTTAGATCTGATTATATAAGAGAAAGATTAAATCTAGACAATATAGTGAGATGTGTGCAGAGTTGAATGGTATGGCCACATTGAAAGAATGGTGGTAGTTTTGTTTTACGGCATATCAACCCTTTTTGGGTTATTTAATGCCGAATCTGGTCATTATAGTAAAAGTTTTTATGCTTCAAGTTCTTTACATCTTCAAATGTTTAATCATCGTTTTTGGTTTGGTAGTTTTGTTTTACGGCATATCAACCCTTTTTGGGTTATTTAATGCCGAATCTGGTCATTATAGTAAAAGTTTTATGTTTCAAGTTCTAAAAATAAAATAAAAAAGGGGAGGGAGAAAGGGAGAGGGGCTGTTGTTTTTGTTTTTGGTTTTGTAGAACATAATTAAGTTTTACAAAAAAAAAAAAAAAAAAAAAAAAAAAACGTCAATGTAGGTGAATTTCGTCTCAGGGAGCCACAGGGCAGCCTGATCTGGTATCACCAGGTTGAAAGAATGGATGAGAGTTCTTGGGTTAGTAGACGTAGAACAGTTGAGGTAGCAGGGTTAGTTGGCAGGAGAAGGCCAAGGAAAACATGAGAAGTGATAAGGATTGACTTGTTAGAAAGAGGGATAAATAAAGACCTGGTCAGAGATAGGTTTGTTTGAAAGTCAGTTTTTAAAAGCTGTCCTGCACATGCCAGCATGTAAAACAGTTTGATTTTATAAATCGGGGGACCAATAAATACTTAAAATTGACTTCACTGCAGTTTGAGTTCACATTCAAATGTATACAGATATGTTGAATAGAAATGCACTTCGAAGGATCGGATTTACCATGAAACTGCAGTAGAGTCTTGATATGAGTCCATTTTAAAATATTTATTATATATTATAGTGTATGGAAGGATTAGTATATGGAATATTGGATAAGCATAAAACAAGTTAATATTTTACTAGTTTGTTGACATGCTTATCCATTATTCCATATACTAAACATTCCATTTTGTCTGAAATTTAATTCCATCTTTTAAACTCATGTGTGTGTGTGTGTGTGTGTGTGTAATGAAAATTATGGAAATATTCCAACGTGATGGAAAATGAAAAAAAAAAGATATATTCATTAACGTTTCGTCGGTATTTTGCGACTTTCTCAAGATGATTGATTGTTATTTCTTCAAATCAATCATCTTGAGAAAGTCTTGAAATAAAGATGAAACGTTGATGAATATATAATTAATTTTGTTTTTTCCTTTTTCATATGTATTTCAGAAGATCAGAACAGCATTGGTACCGTCGGTTTCAAATCCTTGTTGGGATTTGAAAACGACGGTACCGATGTTGTTCTGATCTTCTGTAATACATATTGATAAATATTACGCTCTTATTTTTTATTTTTCTTAATAATTGAGCTCTCTCTCTCTCTCATATATATATATATATATATGTGTGTGTGTATGTATGTATGTATATATGTATATATAATATAACAATATTAATTTTAAGTAAATAACATCAAATTATTTTTACCTACATACACCAGCATTTTAAGCTTTCACTCATCAGTGTAGGGATGATAATCTCAGATGTCGCACGGTTCGAACCTCTGCCACAGAATGAACCTAGACTCCGCAAGCAAGCGTCATATATATATATATATAGCCAATCTCTTTATGTAAATGTATTATAGACACATTTAAGGTCAAATATAATTTTCATCTACCTTTTAAACTATGAATAAAAGCATGAAAAATAATTAAGGAATTCACGGAGTCTCAATATTTTTACTGTCTGCTGTCTAATAAGTCCAGAAAGAGTTTTTCTCTTAAAATGTTGGCAGTTTGTAGAAATTAGAAATATTTGCATTTCTAAAAGTGAGAATAACGTGTTGTGTATCGAGTCGAGTGATGCTTGAAGTTTGTGGCATTTATATTTATAGGAACTCTTCTGTGAGTGAAAGTCATGCGCGATAAAATAGCATTCGATAAAGAACAAAAAACACTCCTCCGTTCTACACTCCTTGCCCATGGATTCCTATGAGAAATTCTATTAAACTACATGATGGGATCCTGACAGATACTACCACTTGCGGGTCAGAGTGAACCTGGGAATTATTTATAATTAAGGGGCGACTCCACACTACTTACAATTAAAGGGCGACTCCACACTACTCAAAGCTCCCAAATTGGGGCCCCATCTTTGGATACAGTTTTGTTTCATACCCAAGACGGTTATGGTTGGGAAGAACTTAAACAGGGTTGGGAAATAGGGTAGGCAGAAACAAATGTGAACCTGCATGAATGCATTCACTGTATTGGCTGCGATCGTCCCCACTCGTGCCGGTACAAAGATGTTGTATCGTTGGATAATGGCCCTGTGAGGTCGGACACGTTTTGAAGTGGGCGTATGTGGGAGATCGTTTGGCTTGGCTTGGCTTGGCTTGGCTTGCGCGTACAGTCGAGTGCAAAATAAACTGGTTCTCACAGTCGGAGCTCACAGACGTTGACGAGACCTCAGACCTAAGTGCACCTGTGCATGGGGGATCTGTAACGTTACAGGTTTTTGTGTGGGAAACAGAGTTTTGCCAGTCTGGGTTTTGGAAGCAAGCCGAACAGACGATTTCTCTATGTAGTCTTCAAATGAAAAAGAGAATTTATTTCCCTAATAGAATACAGACATGAGATTCCTTCTTTCCCCCTCCACGAATGGTTAAGGACTTAAGCTAGGAATTAACTACGATAAAGTAGTAATTTGGTCTTTCCCTTAACGTTGGTGAAACATCTCCAGGATCGACACGGTAGACTGAAGCCTGAAATAAACCAATCAAAATTTAAAAGATTGTTTGTCTCGTGAATCATGGTATGAAGCTTTTTGGTGTAGCGGCGATGTTCACGGCAGTACAGAAGAGAAGAAAGAAGACAACCACTAGACGACACCCCTCCACGCGACGAGGAAAGAGAGCAGGTACGAGAAATTAAAAGGTATGCAACATATGCCTTTTTGGTGTTAAAAATGACCAATTGTTTAAGCGAGAACTGCCACGGCCCATTCCGAGACGGCTATGCAACAGTATGATTTAGTCAATGCTGCAACAAAGAATACTCATCCCAAGTAAAACCAGGAGTCCAGTTTATAAACAAATAAAAAGGTTTATTTGTTGGAGGTTAAAATTGAAACTCGTGTTCCTAGGTTGAATGGCAGACTCGCAAAATGCGTTTTTTGCCCGACCAAAAAGAAGAAAAAAAAAAAGGATAAGTCCAATCAGCACAATCCTTTAGCTAAGAGCCCCAGATGGGCCCATCTTGCCTGGACAAACATACAGCTCCAACAGATTGTCAGCCCTCTGAAAAACCAAAACTGACTCATGTCCAGAGGGCCAGGTCTCTCCCTCCTGGAATCTTTTCCTCCTGACCGGAAATCTTGGATTCCAGTCTTTCTCATTGGTCACCATTCGACCACCCAAAGGCTGACCTCTGGAGATATCCTTTAGAGATAACTACCAGATAGTATACTGAAGGGGGCTTATCATGGAGACAATCTATGAACATTACTTTTTGGTCTCAGCATGATTCCCTGTTTTTATGAGGCACTTATTTCATTTCAAAGAGAAATAAGATTATGTGTGGTTCAAAATACAGAATCAGAGATATTTTCACATTCCTCTGTGCACCCCTTTTCCTTTGGCCAAGCATCTATCATCTGTCATTCGCATGCACCGCTAAAACATGCAGCCTACTGCATGTTAACACAAAAATGTAGAATGGATAGGGAAAGCTAGATTTCTGGAGTGGTCAGGTGGGGTAGAGGTGAACATCTTGACCAAGGGTGTCCGAGGCAGTTGTAGTGTTTTGCCTTGAGACAGATTCTAGTTCCACCCATACATGGGTCCATGGCAGGTACTAAGGGGTAACCCCACACCCCAAAGCTCCCAAATTGGGGCCTCACAATGAGATGATGCAGTTTTGTTTCATATCCGAGACGGTTGTGGGTGGAAACAATTAGTCATCAAATTTTGTTCACTCCATTCATCATTTTCAATCCTCTCATAATATTCATCATCATTCACCTGCCAATCTATCCATCTCATCAACCCTTATCCTTGAGTGGCTTTTCGCCTTGATAATTTAAATGGTGTGTAAAGTGGTGTTGCTGTGTGTAGATGTGGTTGCATATGCTTCCCGCCTACCGCTTGCAGCCTCATCTGCCAGCTCGTCCTCGGATGAAAAGGAAGCCGAGTGCGTAAGTCTTCCCTGCTGATATATAACCTCTCAAATGACAAGACTCTGGCTAAACCTCCCCATGGTACACCATGGATAATTGGCTCCTTGTGGCCCCGGACTAATTGACTAGGGATCTCGGAGTAGATTGGAGCCCTAAAGGTGCAGTGTGCAGGGCCCACTGGCATGTGGACACGTCTTGACACTCACCAATCCAATCCACAGGGCACGTAGCAAATGCGATTTTTGGATGGTCTGTCGCAACCTGGGTGACAGTAGTGTATGCGGCAACTCACAGGTAATATGTGACATTGGTGCGTGCTCAAGTGGGAACCACATCAGCCCTAGTTAGACGGGAACGGCGGAGGTTTTGGACTGCTAGAAGTGTTCGAGTTGGTGAAGGATAAGCATCCAGCCGTAAAACTGCTTTTAAAACCATGTCCAGTCGAAATTAGACTAGACAATCAGGCCCACCCTCATCAGAGGTTAAATTGTGGCCCGATTCAACAAATAAACCTGATGATGATGATGTTGATGATGATGATGACGATGATGATGTTAAGTAATGACTCGTTAGTGAAAAGAAAATTATTTCATTTCTTCATTTTCTCAATTTTCCTTTTAAAAAAAAAATAACCGTAAAAATATCTCTTGAGATAGTGATAGTGTATCTTTAGAAATAATATTTGCTTCTACCAACAGATGAAACAACTCTCGCAGCTTCTAGCTATGGTATTCAATTCTATATTTGATCTGAAAAATATTTTTAACATATGGAAATACGTTTTGTTTTTTTATTTATTCATTTATTTTTACAGACTTCTGCAAATTTGGTTTCTTTTTTTTAACATTTATAGCTGATCATATATGATGACGTCATCAATACTGTTTTCTCCTGTACCATTTTCAATAAAAAAATTTAAAATTAAAAAAAAATGGATGACACACCTATGACTATAGGCCGACAACATCAAAGACTTTTGGCAAACTGAGGTCACAAAACAAGAAAAAAAAAAAAAGCTTTCTCAAACGAAATTTCTATAAATGTTTGATCTTACAAACAGGAAATACAGAAATTGTTTCCACATAATTTGTTTACCTTCTTTCTGGAGAGTTACATTTTCGGTTTTTATTTTTGACTAAGCACACACGGCTATGACAAAGCTTAATGATATGGTAGGATGACGGTAAGACGGCACCTGGGTTAACGAGATTCACCCACTTAGAAAGAATCCTCAGAGACTTTTGGATTATGACAAATAGATGGTACCACCTGATAGAAAAGCAAAATACATGGAGTCGAACCAGTAAAAAAGATAAATAAATTGATATACATGGTTACGCCTTCCATGGAATCGTTAATAAAATTCACAATCGTTTCTGTAATCCAACCATATTTAGTACAAATAAACTTCAGTCTATGCCTGACTTGTCCACCAAGTTTCAGTCATAAATGCCAAACAGTCTTTATTTTATCATCGTTCAATGATAACATCTGGAAAAAACATGAAAAATTGTTAACAACCGACACACTCCTTTCTTGGCTGTGATGGCCGCCGTCTTCAGTTCCGGAATAGTCCGGGGATGTTTTGATGGATATTATCTTTGAGATACTCCCATAGATGAAAATCGAGTGTGTGGGTTAAGTGTATGGAATGTGCTAGGTAATTGATAAAAGAGAGGGATGGTTAGTATCAGCTGACAGAAGAGTTACTTCCCCTGAATGATTATACAGGAAGTGGAGCCTATTTAAGGCAGACATTGAGATAACCCACAGATATAAAACATTCAATCTGCGTCTATTTAGTGATGAAAATATTTCAGACTTAAGCGTGACAGACCAATGAAAACACTATTTCAGACTTATGCGTGACAGACCAACGAAAATACTATTTCAGACTTAAGCGTGACAGACCAACGAAAATACTATTTCAGACTTAAGCGTGACAGACCAACGAAAATACTATTTCAGACTTAAGCGTGACAGACCAACGAAAATACTATTTCAGACTTAAGCGTGACAGACCAACGAAAATACTATTTCAGACTTAAGCGTGACAGACCAACGAAAATACTATTTCAGACTTAAGCGTGACAGACCAACGAAAATACTATTTCAGACTTAAGCGTGACAGACCAACGAAAATACTATTTCAGACTTAAGCGTGACAGACCAACGAAAATACTATTTCAGACTTAAGCGTGACAGACCAACGAAAATACTATTTCAGACTTAAGCGTGACAGACCAACGAAAATACTATTTCAGACTTAAGCGTGACAGACCAACGAAAATACTATTTCAGACTTAAGCGTGACAGACCAACGAAAATACTATTTCAGACTTAAGCGTGACAGACCAACGAAAATACTATTGTAGACTTAAGCGTGACAGACCAACGAAAATACTATTTCAGACTTAAGCGTGACAGACCAACGAAAATACTATTTCAGACTTAAGCGTGACAGACCAACGAAAATACTATTTCAGACTTAAGCGTGACAGACCAACGAAAATACTATTTCAGACTTAAGCGTGACAGACCAACGAAAATACTATTTCAGACTTAAGCGTGACAGACCAACGAAAATACTATTTCAGACTTAAGCGTGACAGACCAACGAAAATACTATTTCAGACTTAAGCGTGACAGACCAACGAAAATACTATTGTAGACTTAAGCGTGACAGACCAACGAAAATACTATTTCAGACTTAAGCGTGACAGACCAACGAAAATACTATTTCAGACTTAAGCGTGACAGACCAACGAAAATACTATTTCAGACTTAAGCGTGACAGACCAACGAAAATACTATTTCAGACTTAAGCGTGACAGACCAACGAAAATACTATTTCAGACTTAAGCGTGACAGACCAACGAAAATACTATTTCAGACTTAAGCGTGACAGACCAACGAAAATACTATTTCAGACTTAAGCGTGACAGACCAACGAAAATACTATTTCAGACTTAAGCGTGACAGACCAACGAAAATACTATTTCAGACTTAAGCGTGACAGACCAACGAAAATACTATTTCAGACTTAAGCGTGACAGACCAACGAAAATACTATTTCAGACTTAAGCGTGACAGACCAACGAAAATATTATTTCAGACTTAAGCGTGACAGACCAACGAAAATACTATTTCAGACTTAAGCGTGACAGACCAACGAAAATATTATTTCAGACTTAAGCGTGACAGACCAACGAAAATACTATTTCAGACTTAAGCGTGACAGACCAACGAAAATACTATTTCAGACTTAAGCGTGACAGACCAACGAAAATACTATTTCAGACTTAAGCGTGACAGACCAACGAAAATACTATTTCAGACTTAAGCGTGACAGACCAACGAAAATACTATTTCAGACTTAAGCGTGACAGACCAACGAAAATACTATTTCAGACTTAAGCGTGACAGACCAACGAAAATACTATTTCAGACTTAAGCGTGACAGACCAACGAAAATACTATTTCAGACTTAAGCGTGACAGACCAACGAAAATACTATTTCAGACTTAAGCGTGACAGACCAACGAAAATACTATTTCAGACTTAAGCGTGACAGACCAACGAAAATACTATTTCAGACTTAAGCGTGACAGACCAACGAAAATACTATTTCAGACTTAAGCGTGACAGACCAACGAAAATACTATTTCAGACTTAAGCGTGACAGACCAACGAAAATACTATTTCAGACTTAAGCGTGACAGACCAACGAAAATACTATTTCAGACTTAAGCGTGACAGACCAACGAAAATACTATTTCAGACTTAAGCGTGACAGACCAACGAAAATACTATTTCAGACTTAAGCGTGACAGACCAACGAAAATACTATTTCAGACTTAAGCGTGACAGACCAACGAAAATACTATTGTAGACTTAAGCGTGACAGACCAACGAAAATACTATTTCAGACTTAAGCGTGACAGACCAACGAAAATACTATTTCAGACTTAAGCGTGACAGACCAACGAAAATACTATTTCAGACTTAAGCGTGACAGACCAACGAAAATACTATTTCAGACTTAAGCCTAACAGGGTGACTTAGAAAGAAATGCCACCGATGAAAACGTGAATAAAATCCACAATTCCGGCAGTCCTAATTTTGGCCGTGATGGTCGCCGTCTTCAGTTCAGGAATAGTCTGGTGATTATTTTGATAGACATTATCTTTGACATAACCCCACAGATAAAAATATGGGGGGTTAAGTTCCGGTAAGTGTGAAGCTCATTTAGGATCAGAACTCGTACTGATGAGACGATCACCAAAGTGCCCCCACATATCACCGAAGACTGTTGGACATTCATGACTGAAACTTGGTGGATAAGTCAGACAGACTCCAGTTTATTTGGACCAAATCGGGTTGGATTGCAGATTGTGAATTTTATCAACGATTTTATCAAATTATCGGTCATGGTCTAACCTGAAACCGATTTAATTTTAGTATATCTAGGTCAAAGGTTACAAAAAAGGTCAAGTCGCAGCGATAACTTTGTTTCTCTTCATTGTAGAGACTCACTACTTGGCCCATATCATAGCCAATGAAGTCCTGCATAATACATGACTTTGGCCCGTGACCTTGGAAAGTTCGGTTAAGTTTAAAATCTTAAAATTTCAACTTCGGATTTTTACCGTGTCTGATGCTCTTTGATAGCAATAACCACGATGCAATATTTCAGTCAGATCAGATTAATAGTTTTTGAGTTATCAATGTTTCCTATGGCATAACTTGAGGGAATACTTCATCCAATATCGAGAAGGAAGATGCAGATAAGACTTTGGCTCATCCTTACATTGTCAGGTGGCGGTATGCAGTCTCACGACTGACTTGTGTTACTTTACTATAAGTGTTAGTAACTGTTCGAGTAATATTGTACTTTTTTTTCTTTATGTTCAAAAAAAAAAAAAAAAAAAAATTTGTTTAAATTTGTCAAAATAGTTTTTGGTGGTTCTCCATATTACCGCTCTATATGGACACAATTCTGACAAACAGACACCTATCAACATCTACGAGAGGTCGTATATACTCCTCATGTGTCAGAAGTGTGCTAATGTATGGCTCCGAAACTTGGCCTGTCTCTGCCGGTACACTAAAGAAACTGCATCGTAATGACCAGGCAATGGTCAGATGGATCTGTTTGATGAGGCCTGAACAGAGCATGTCTTTTGGGTCTCTGCTCGCACAGGTCAACTTGAAAAGCCTCGCAGACATCATGCAGAAGAACAGACGTTGGTTGGGGCACGTTGAATGCAGCAATGGCTGGATTGCTAAAGCCCGACAGTTGAATGTGCCAGCAAAGAAGACCATCTCAGGCAGACCCAAGTTGTCTTGGGAGAACGTAATCAAATGTGATAGGAGAGCTTTGGGTATGGATTTTGTCGAGCCTCACTAAAGACAAAGATGGAGGGGAAGACTTAGATCGAGACTGGACAATCAGGCCCCACCCTCAGAGGATTAATTAATTGTGGCCTGATTCAACAAATAAACCGGTTGATGATGATGATGATGATGGAATATTTCTATTAGAAAGAAAATAGCACAAAAACTGTGATGTACTTACCTGTTAGGGTAAAATAAATACAGTACACTAAAATTCACGGAAATTCATCCAGTATTTTTGTTTTTAAAAAACAAATTCAAGTTTTATCAGCAAACGCTTTCTAGCCGGCATTTTCGCCATTATTAAGATCAAGGGAGATAACGCAAACTTTAATTCAAGCAAATTGTTTTTTTAAACATCGTAGTAATTCCGGCTAAAAAGTGTTTTTGTTTATCGGGAAATTAAATACATTAACTTTTATAAACTAATACCAAGGATTACAAGAAAACAAACATAAAAACAGCTAAGCAAAACTGAAATCATTTACTCGCACGTAACACCGAGTAGGTGCAGCTAGATGCAAACTCATGGAGTGAGAATAACAACGTTGCTTCTGCACATGTGCAACCACCATTCTTTATGTGTTCTAGGTCAAACCTTCCTTGACTTCGTATGCAACCACTGGACTATACGCTGCTCTGGTTGTCGTTGGGGGGGGGTAAAATCCTGCAATCTTGAAGGTATAACAAACAGTTACGGTCGACAAAGAAAACTTCACGCAGACCAGACAATCCTGAGGCACGATCTTTGTGAGCTCCGCACAGAAGTCCAACCCGCTCAACAATAACAAGAGCAAGGTCGATCAATTCTTTGCGTACACCTGGTGAACTCAACGGTCTCATTTTTATTTAAGCCGGAGAAGGCAAATTTGTGGTAAATGGTTGACCTCAAGGATTTTGCTAATTGCCGCAGATTTTTAGTGACGGTACCGAAAAGAACCAGATTTCAATTTCTTTGAATCTCAGCCAAAAGTTTACCGAATGTAATCAAAACGCTCAATTACGACACTAAAAAGAATTGCGGTTTTCTCGAAACGTTCACGATTCCAACAATGCGAAACCTGATTGTAAAGTACGTTGTCATTAGAAATATTCACTCAAAGAAAATGGTAATTCCGGTAAAAGATTTATTTAGAAATAATGGTTATTAATTCTTTGTGGTAAAAAAAAAAAACAAAGCGCAGTGAGACCTATTGACACGAAGTAACGCGACTCAACGTAATTATTGGACAATTCCCAAGAATTCTGTTCACTTGTCTTTGAGCTATTTCTCCAGATTAGTCTTCAAATACTCGTCTAGCTCGTGTTCAATGGTTCTCTGCGGTTAATTTCATACCAAAATCAGATCGACAGAGTCTCGTCGATTTTTGAGGATAGCTTGTTCTGTCGGTCTGAGTTATGATCCTGTGCAGTTCTAGGAGGTCCACCCTCCCAGGCTTTACCTTCTCGCCTTTTGAGAAGTTAGCTTATTGCTAATCGCCTGGGGCACCCCTACTGGGGAATGCCAACGAGGCTGCTCAAGCAATTTTTGTTTGGCCGGAGTGTTCTTCCTCTAGGGTGCTGGTTTCAAATCCCACTTTTCTGACCTTGTGTCTAACCTTCCCGCCGTAGGAGGGAGGTAAATAAAAACTCATGTTCAATGGTTCACTAACCCCTAACCGTAAACATCGAATAAAATCAATCAGCTCAGTAGATCGTGATATGCTGAATTCTCTCATCGCATCGATATTGCCTGTGATGCAGATCATGGCCATATTGAATCCTTGTAGGGCAGAAAAGAAAAGTTGATTGTGCGTACAATTCTTGTGACTTGGCCAGAATTTTCTATTGCTTTTCCTTATTGGTCTAGTGGTCTCCAGTAATTCGTTGTTTTGATACCTCATCGTAATACAGCTTCCTATTCCAGTAGCTTCTTTCCAAGAACCACAGGCTTGTGGAACTCTCTTCCTGCTGACTGTTTTCCTCCTACCTATAATCTTGGCCTTTTCAAGACTAAGGTCAATAAGCATCTCCTGTTTTTGCGATAATCGTCTAAGCTCCTTACATCAAGTGGCTTCATGCCCTGTCTGGAACGATTTCCATAAAAAAAAAAATTTGCATAATATAAGGAACAAAAGATTATGTAAATCTCCTGTAGCTGTAATAAGCTCATAATGATGGTCCAAACTTCAAAAAGAAACTCCTGTTTATCCAACACTATGTTGATGAAATGACAAAAATTTCCAACAATTCTTTCTCTCAGCTGTCAAAACTCGACTCTCCGTCTGCTTTTAATGTTTTTTTTCTAATGTCAGTTCGTCTAAACACATGCAAATTCGTTTCAACTACGAAAATCTGCCACCATGAACGCAAGTTCTTTTCTCCTCGGAAAACGGTTGTCTTACATGTGAAAAATCTAATTCACGGAAAAATCAGAACGGAATCGGAAAAATTTATGCCTATTTTCCGACGCCAAAAACGATTCTTTTAATTGTTTTTCTTCTGTTTATTCTTGTTTAAAACTTAAATTTTCCACTGCTGGTACTAATAATAAATTTACAAATATTTACTGATTTTAAAACACCAGTAAAACTAAAATCTATAGATCACCCACACAAGTGTATTTTTACGTTTGTGAAAATATATGCGCATATTACACGGGTTTTTACGGTAATCCGAAAATTAAAAAAAAAATAACAAAAAAAAGACAAACGAAACAACTATATAGCTAAATATTTAAAGATCTAACAAAAAAAAACAAAAAAAAAAAAAAAAAAATTGAAATCGGAATCGGTAATTGTTTTGGAATCTGGGGAAAATATTGGGTACTTATCCAGATTAGGACCCAAGCTAAAATCGACTTGACATCGGTTACGGTTAACGTGGGTCCTAATCTGGTTAAGTACCAAATATTGGAATCGTCCCATCACTAATTGCTACAGATAATTAAATCGGTGTGAATGACCCTGTACATCTGGGACAATCATCAGGGTTTAATTATCGCTGCGCTAATTGCAAAGAAAAAAAATATATATATGAACACGATCTCATGTGAAAGTGATAGCAGTTTAAAAATGTCGAGTAAATTACATGAAAAGCAACTGACGTTTATCGGATTTACTTCGTTCGGTTATCAGAAACCCATTACATCGGATATCCCTCGCCAGATAGAACTAATCCAACCACTTTGGGGGAATTTTCAGCATATTTGCTTGATAAGAAAGTCACAAGGGATCTAATATCATATCAGCGTTATTTCTAACTCGAGAACCTTTCGTTTTGTTACAAACAAAAATATCTTCCAACTAAAAAAGAAAAATTCTATTCTTGGATTTAACACAATTTTACTATCCACCCACCCAACTACCCACAACAGGTACAAAAATAAAATCGGATTTTCTAGTGTCACGGGCAACGCTGATCTCCCCGAAGTAAACAACAAAGAATTGCCTGTGCCGTACATAAAAGCCTCAAACAGCATAAGGTCATAATGATGGTCAAAACTTCAGAAAGAAACTCCTGTTCATCCAACACCATGTTGATGAAATGACAAAAATTTCCAATACCAATTCTTTCTCTCGACTCTCCATCTGTTTTTAATTTCTTTTCTAAAGCCAGTTCGTCTAAACACATGCCAATTAGTTTCAACTATGAAAATCTGCCACCATGAATACAAGTTCTTTTCTCGGAAAACGGTCGTCTTACATGTGAAACATCTAATTCAGAAAAATCAGATTTGGGCCTATTTTCCGATGCAAAAAACGATTCTTTTAATTGTTTTTCTTTTGTTTGTTTCTGTGTAAAACTTAAATTTACTATTGCTGGTACTAATGATAAAATTAAAAATATTTATTGATTTTAAACAACCAGTAAAACTAAAATCTATAGATCATCCACCCGATAAGTGTATTTTTACGTTAGTGAAAATATATGCAAATATTACATGGGTTTTTACGGTAATCCGAAAAATTAAAAAAAAACAAAAAAAAACGAACAACAACTATATAGCTAAATATTTAGAGATCTAAAAAAAAAAAAAAAAAAAAAAAAAAATTGAAATCGGTAATTGTTGTGGAATCTGGGGAAAACATTGGGTACTTATCCATTTGAATACTAAAAAGTTATAAAATCGGATTTTTTAATGTCATGGGCAAAACTGATCTCTCCAAAGTAAACAACCAAAAATTGCCCATGCCATACATAAAAACCTCAAACAGCAAGAAGTATCATGTACTGTAGTTTTAAATACTAAAAAGTTATACGCAATAAAGCTGATTCAAACTGTGGACCTCAGAGTTACAAATGATTCATCATTTCAAGCTCAATAAAAAAAGTGGATGATTCGCCTATTCGGTGGTGAACTCGGAACATCTCGAGCATCGACATCATTTGTTGCTAGAGAATCATTCGCAATAACAAAGGTAAACATGCACTCAGCATGTTTGCAATTCATGTGAATAACAGGCTTGCTACACGTGAAAGATATATTTAACCAAGATATAGGAAATATCTCTGGTTTTCGGGTTGACCACCCAGAATTCTATTTGTCCACTTGAAAAAAAAGTAATGATTCTACAGATACAAGGTTCCTTGCTATAGTTATGACCCACTCAGGGTCTTCCAAATTTAATGGCAGGCCAGATACGAAACACCTAAGCAGTATTTATTTATTTTTTATCTACATAGATAAGACTGCTCATTATTTCAAGTGTTTTTTCTAGTGTGGTCCCAGTGATATCTATATATTCCAGCAGATAGGCAAGGTGGTGTTTAGTTTGGTTTTCTGGGGTCTGACAGTTGGTTTTCCGTGGCCCTTGGAAACAGATGGTTTGTTTGTTTTCGGTTAGACCTGTGTTTTGATTTGGTCAGGCTAAGAATTTTCATTTGAAAGTTTGTTGTTCAGTAGAAGGAGACGAGCATCATTGTAACCTCACCCCCCCCCCCCCAAAAAAAAACCTTTGTTACTTGTTTGAAACTAGAGTTGTTATCTTATTTGGAGGGAGAATACTTCTGTTGCAGCATTGACTGGAACCACACAATTGGTACTGTGACCAGTGTCGGAATTGAGCAACGACTTTGGACCAGCACAATCAGCGGATGATCACGACCTATTTGAAAAAAATATTGTTTCTGTTTCAGCGGTATACACTCAAATAAAGTGGGAGGTGACGGTGGTTAAGTGGATATCGACACGGACGGAGGACCTGGGTGTTCCAAGTTCGAATCCAGTCGGTTCCACACTACTACTTTCACTTAGGGATGTTGGCAACCTTCTCGTGGTCCTTCCCTTAAGTACCTGATGTCTTTCCAGAAAGATTTCTAACTAGAAAAACATCGGGGAAACTAATGCCAACACCAGAATCATCTGATTCACACGAAAGAAAAAGTCGAATAAAGTAGTAATAGTATCAACAGCAGGTGTTTACAAAAATGGTGAGTTTTACAAAAATGGTGAGTTTTACAAAAATGGTGAGTTTTACAAACTACGTTTACAGGTTATTTTATTAAAAAAAAAAAAACAACAAAAAAAAAAAAAAAAAACGACAGACACCGAGAAAAAAAAAAAAAAAACGACAGACACCGAGAAAAAAAAACAAAAACAAAAAAACGACAGACACCGAGAAAAAAAAAACAAAAAAAAAACGACAGACACCGAGAAAAAAACAAAAAAAAAAAAACGACAGACACCGAGAAAAAAAAACAAAAAAAAACGACAGACACCGAGAAAAAAAAAACAAAAAAAAACGACAGACACCGAGAAAAAAAAACGACAGACACCGAGAAAAAAAAAAAAAACAAAAAAAAAACGACAGACACCGAGAAAAAAAAAAAAAAAAAAAAAACGACAGACACCGAGAAAAAAAACAAAAAAAAAACGATAGACACCGAGAAAAAAAAAACAAAAAAAAAACGACAGACACCGAGAAAAAAAAAACAAAAAAAAACGACAGACACCGAGAAAAAGAAAAAAAAAAAAAAAACGACAGACACCGAGAAAAAAAAAACAAAAAAAAAAAAAACGACAGACACCGAAAAAAAAAAGAAAAACGAAAGACACCGGAAAAAAAAAAAAAAAAAAAAAAAAAACTTTGCTTGCCATTCGAGTATTTTTCTTCAAATAAATTCACTATCAAAAAGTTCATGCAGTTTATGGTTCTTTTATAAAATAGCGGCTCCGTCGAGAAATACCGTTTTTCTTAGGTTTAAGATACTCGACTTTCAAACTTTAATCTAAGTCAGAAATTACTTTCTTACCGGCTATTAAAAGTATATATAAGATTCTACTTTTTTTTAGGTGACTACGTGTAAACACCTTAAAAATCTAGGCAGAAAGAAGAAAGAAAAGAAAAAAAAAACAATTTAGAAATTAGAATTAGGAGGGGGATCAGTTTTGCATATAAATTACCGTAAAATGATCTCCCATTTGCAGGCCATTCTTATTTTTTTAGTTAGCCCTCCAAATTTTTTCCGATATTTTTTAATGCTGAAAAGTTAGTCTGAAAAAAAATTATAATTACTTACTATACCAGTAACCCTAGGTACAAGTGGCAACCCCCACCTAAAAAAACTCCCTTAACTCTACAACTAACCACAACACAACCCTCTTAAAACCACACAATCGCCTAAAAAAAAAAAAAAAAAAAAAAAAAGAAAAAAAAGACAAACCACACCCACCACAGAAGAAAGGGCACCGGATTTGCCCCCATAGAAAAAAAATTGGTTAATACCCTAAAACACTAGAAGGGCCCGGAAATGAGGGGTTGTTTTATATGTAAAACTTATCTCCACTTTAAATTCTTAAATTATTGGGGTTTTTTTCTTCTTCATCTTTCTGCCAAGTTTTTTAGGGTGTTCACATGTAATTACCTAAAAAAAGGTAGAATCTCATCTTTTGGGGAGGCAGAGGGGGGTTTAGCATATTTATGTGCATTTACTGCAGATTACTTGGAAACCATTCATTTTTGGAGATTTCCAGTGGCATATTCTGATTCCTGGTACAAAAATACACTTATATGGAAAATTTCATTGCTTAATCTTGTGTTTTAACAAAGATATAACATTTTTACTGAAAAATTAGTGTAAAAAATGTGACGAAACGCATATGGTCTTAAAGAGGGGAAAATATCCAATCGTGCGGGGCATAAAAATAGTCATAACTTCCTTATTTTTAGTCAGATTTTAAAAAATTTAAATAAAAAGAGACTTTCTTAGATCATATGCCATTATTGAGATGTTTTAAGCAATTTAAATTTTTTCATGTGTATTGCTAATTTAACGGACGGAGGATATATGTATTCATACCTCGGTAGCTAAATTTTTTTTTTTCTTAAACTTCACCCCAACCAAGGCATGCTGCCACTGTAGACGTAAGGGGCTACTGAGAATTAGGTGAAAGTATTGGGGATCATTTTAAATTGGGAGCTGTGCAGAGAGATGCTTGTTCACATTAGTTTTAAATTTCTGCATGTCGGTACAGTCGGGGAAGCAGAGAGCAGGGAGGGAGTTCTAAAGACCGGCAGCACGAGGAAATAAGTTATTGGAGTAGAAGGCTCTCGGGTATCTGGGGACCTTCGCAGTGAACAGATGAGATTTAGCTGATTGTCAGGTTGGTCGAGTGTATTTATGTAGAGGGGGCACCAGAGCAGCAAGTTCATTGGAGCACATTCCATTGAAGTACTTGTAAAACAAGCACAAGGTTGCAACATTGCGACGATGAGACAGCGGCTGGAGGTTGGTGGATAGTGAGAGACCCATTAGATTAGCAACTCTTTTTTTTGGACCTTGTCTAAGAGGGCGAGCAACCTCCGGTCCGCGAAGGCTTAGCGTCCGGCCCGCCACCCTGCTATGCTTTATTATTGCAATCCGGCCCGCAGACCTCCCAGTAAAACTGATATCATTTTGTGACAGACGTAAAAGTAGGTTTCAATTAAGATTTACAGTGGGATAAAAATGTATAAATATCAGTTATCTGTTGTCTACCTCAACCATCGAGCCAGACATGGAAATACTTTTTCATGGCAACAGCACCAGCAGTCTCATTGATTTGTAAAGTGTTCAATGCAATTTTTGTACAATTTATTCATGTAAACAAAATATAGTAATTCTGAGATTTCGTTTTTCACTCCGGCCCGCGATCTCCTTCCAAAAGTCTCATCTGGCCCTCACTCTGAAAAGGTTGCCCGCCCCTGGCCTAGGGTATGATGCACCAGACCAGATGTGACAACAATACTTCACGCATGGGCGAATGGTGGCTTTGTAGAGATATAGGATACTGTTAACGATGCAGACCGAGGATCTGGGTGTGCCGGGTTCGAATCTAGTTCGTTCAACATAAACACTTTCATCAAAAACCCACACCTGACCTTGTGTCTAACTTCCTGGAGAGGAGGTAAATAAAATACCTTTCCCAAGGGAATTAGTGAAACTCGAACCCGGCATGCAAAGTCCACAGTTCATACTTGTAACCACTACAACATGCCACTTCGATATTGAGGTACTATAAATTATCAATATTTTTTATGAAATCATCGTCAGCAAAGGGAGGGAGGGGTATACTCCAACTTAAAATGATAGTCCGATACAAAATGGCCTCGTTATCCTCACCTCTAAGCTGCTGGTTGGCATAGGAGAAATAACCAGAGCTTCAACATGTCCATACCACCGTAGGCGGTGGTATGGACATATTGAGGCTGAAGGTGTCTAGACTGGAGTCAGCTCTGCGTTGCAACCGCCTACGGTGGTATGGACATATTGAGGCTCTGGTTGGATAAACAGATGTACACACATCTCAAAGGTAATCGAGTAAAAGGCAAGCCAAGAAAGACTTTGAACGACTCGGTTCAAAGATGACCTCAAGCAATGGCACATCGAAGCCAACGTAAATGATAGCGTTTCATTGCGAACGTCACTTTGCGTTGCTATTGCCAACGTGAGATGTGGAATGAGAAATTCAGTGGCGGAATGGCGACATTAAAGAATTTTCTCTGAACAATTTTCAGAGAGTTACGGCCGGTCTCACGCAGCGGATGAAGATGAAATTCTCTCCCATCGAACGCCGTAAATATTTTAATGCATCTTCGCAGCTCTTCTATATCGCACCTTTGTGGTTGCTTCGCATGCGATCCCAAGAGAAATCAAGTGACGCAGTTGCTGACGTCAAAGGAGGCAATCTACCGTCCGTAACATTTTTTTTTTTTACTTTTCTTTTTTAATTACAAGTTTCAGGAAAAACAACAAATAAAATAACTTTAAATTGATGAAAATTATTGAAAGTAAAAAAAAAAAAAATTCTTTTGTTTAGAATAAAAAAAAGTTGAAAGTCTTTTTTTTAGAGAAAAGTAAAATAATTTAACAAAGACAGCAACTTTCTATGACGTCAATAAATATTCGATTCGATTCCCCTTGGAATTGCTTTTGAGGAAACAGCTGCGAAGAACAGGATATAAAAAGATTGTTACTATCTATATAATACATTAAGGCAATTTCGTATTCGTCCATATGTTATCACCCTTCACCCTTTTTTCAAAAAGACAGGATAATCTGATCGTCGTTGATTCAATATAAAAAAATTATTTTTTAAAAATTTCATTTGATGTCACTTGTGTTGAACAGGAAACTAAAACACACTTTCTTGGTCTTCAAGCTAAGATCAAAGTGTAGTATTTGTTCTGTCTAAAGTACAATTGTGGCACAATGTGTGAGCTTTTGGGGAGCTAAGTGCTCCCCGTTATATTCGTAATCCTTATGTCAGACGTATTTCAAAAACAGTAATTCTCTGCGTTTTGAGATCACTGAGTGCACCTGTGCCTCAGTCATATTTGGAGGACTGAAGGTCGGTGTCAAACCAATTCAATGACAGATGCATGTGACAAGTTCAAGAGATCAGACCAGTCGTCGTTCGAGAAAATCAGTTATGAAACTAAAAAATAAACATTTGACAAGGCGTACACTGATTACGTATGCTTTCTTTCTCTTTCTCTCTCAAAGAGATTGAAAATAAAGAGACTGGTTTTGAAATCTGAACGAGGAAGACGCGTCTGTCGCGCGCTCCGAGATGTTTCTTTTAAAAAAAATATAATAAATCATATTTTTATATAAAAAGTAAAATGGTTTGTTCCATTATTACATAATGTTTGATTTGCAGCACGATGGCCCCGACCAAATAGCCAGCCAGCTAGCTAGTCAGTCTCAGAAGCAGACGACAGATTAACACAACGTCTAAAACCATGATTGCTCACTGGCGATGACAAGACGAGACATTGCACATACGTGAACATATTGTCACACATCGTCCCGTCGTCACATAAAGTCCGGCAAAGATCGCTCAGCCGTCCAAAGCAAACGATGTTACCACATTGGTGCCGGTCCCAAGGGGATTTACAAGTTCAGGGAACTTCTGCCATTATTAATCAATCGACTAAGGGTAGAGTTTATCAGGCAGTGTGATGATCTATAGAAGCGAAACTTGGCCAACATAGCTTGAGGACATGCGTTGCATGGAGAGAAATATGAGAATGATACGATGGATGTGTAATGCGAGTCTTAAAAACAGGCTTAGATCTGATGACCTCAGAGGAAGATTAAATCAGGACAATATAGTGAGATGTGTTCAGAGCAGGAGACTTCGATGGTTGGTCACGTTGAAAGAATGGATGAGAGTTCTTGGGTTAGTATATGTAGAACAGTTGAGGTAGCAGGGTTAATTGGCAGGAGAAGGCCAAGGAAAACATGAGAAGTGATAAGGATTGACTTGTTAGAAAGAGGGATAAATAAAGACCTGGTCAGAGATAGGTTTGTTTGAAAATCAGTTTCTAAAAACTGTCCAAAAAAAAACAAAAAAAACATGTAAAACAGTTTGGTTGTTCTGTTTTAAGGCATATCAACCCTTTTCAAGTTATTTAATGCCGAATCCGGTCATTTTGTTAAAAAAAAAATTTATACTTGAAGTTTTTGATATGTTCAAACGTTTATTTATGTTGTTTGGTTTTGCTGTTTTGGAGAGGAAAATTGTTGTTTTTGGCTTTGCAGAGCATGACTGAGTTTTGCAAAGGAAAAGGAAAAAAAACAATAACATCAATGTTTGGTGCATTTTAGGTCAGGAAGCCAATATTTTCAGACAGCCTGATCTAGTAGCACCAGTCATGTAAAAAAATGGGCGTTAAACTGAATATCTTGATGATCTGTAGGTAAAAAATTTTTTTAAATGTGGTAAACAGTTACTGCAACTTTGATTCTCTCTAAGGAGATTGTATTCTGGCTGAATGCAAAACCTTTGAGAATTATTTATTTTTTTTTTTAAGACAAAGTATTAGTTTACTATTGTTTTTGTCTTAACTTTCAATCATCCGTTCAACAATACCCTAATCGTTCAAATAAATAAAAATTGAATCTGGTTTGCCACCGACCATTTGTTAAGGGCCAATATTTGCTTCAATGATTTATATGACATTAATGATACAGATCACGGGAAGACGTTGTCGTCTGCCTGGTTTTAGTTTCAGTGTATTTCAGATAAGAGAGAAAGAAAGGAAGAATGGAGAGTCTTCGATAGAGGAATAGCTTCTTTTAATCGGGTTCTTCCATCAGTCAAGAGAGAAACTTGATAGTTGCTTCGCAGTTGGTGTACGAGACAGAACCAACCATTTAGAAAAGGTGCTCATGATTTATCATAAGCAGACAGCCATGATGGATTTGAATAGCACGAGATTTGTTGTACATTTCAGGACGAAAGAATTCGATTTATAAAGGCTTATTCAATTTTGGAACAATTCATTTTGAAAGGAGTAAAATTTAATATATAATCTAATATCTATATCTATCTATATATTTATTTATTTTGGTACAGAAAAATTAGTACAACATTCGTACCGTCGGTTTCAAGCACAGAAGGACTTGGCCATCCGGCTCTCTTCAGCTTCTGTTGTCATCTGTTTCGGAAATGTGAAGTCATGTGTCACTCTCGTTTGGACGCGTTATTTGCTTAGAGTGTTGTGTATGTTTGTTTAAATTTAGTGTAAGGATGGTTTAATAAGGTTTGAAAAAAAGGAGAAGGGTGAAAAGTAACAGTTGAGATTTAAACCGGAGAAGATTTAAAGAGATATAAAAAAATTATAATGTTGTACTAATTTTTCTGTACCAAAATAAATAAATATTAAGCTCTTAATTTTTGATTTTTAACTTTAATTCTCAATTAATCGAGCACTCTGCTGGGATTTTTCCTGCTATATTACAAAGAAGTTATATATATATATATATATATATATAAAACTCAATGTCTCTGTGAGTATGTTCTCTATAGAAAGAAAGGTTAGAGAATCTACATAAAATCTAAAAGTGTATTCTTATGTAAAATTAACCGGGGAAGACAATGGAAGTGTTCCTGAATCTCTAAGTGCACCCATAAGAGGGCCATGGAGCCGATTTCGTCGATGGGGATTTGTTCAATATAATTATGTAATAATTTGGAAAAACTCTTCAAACGGAGATAGGGCAAAAATTTGAAAAGGGTGGTTTTAGAAGTGCTCTGGAGGCATCCAAAGTTTTATTTCCCCCCTCATAACTAAAAAAAAACAAAAAAACAGGAGCAATAAATGTAAGATTACAGTATTACATTTGGTAAGTGGTATATAGTCATCCAAAACTTGGCTTTTTGGCTAAGCGTAGTATCAAAACAGATTCTGATACTACACTTTATCAGTTCTGTCCAAGGTCAGTGAAGGAGAAATCCTTTTAGACTGAGGCAATTTAAATTTTTGTCACAATCCAGGGAGCTGGATTTTCCCCCCACATTAAAATCGACCTTCATGGAGAGGCAAGTAAATGGGGACTCCAAAAATGTCTTAAAATTCATCCAGTTGATTCCTAAAATGTTTTATTTCTATGAATTATTTTTAACCAAATTATATTACTCTATTAAAAAAAAAATGTAGTTTTTTTTAAATCTTTCCAGTGCAAGATTGTTTTTGTTTTTTTAATACTAATGAGTCACTACTTATCAAGGTTAAAAGCCACCTAAGGATGTTAATGAGATGGATGGATTGACAGTTGAATGATGAAGAATATTATGAGAGGATTGAATATGATGAATGAAATGAACAAAATTTGATTACTTAAGAGGACGGTTTGGATTAAACCTCTACATAGGATTAAAAATTTCTATTAAAACAAAATATTTTTAAAGAAAATCTGGTAAAAGTACAGAATAGTTAACACTCGAGAACTTTTTTTTGGGGGGGGGGGGGGGTTCAAGTTCGAGCGTTAAATATTTTGTACTTTTACTGAAAATCCAAATAAATGCTTTTAAAATGAAGAATTCAAATCAAGTTCTGGAGGACGGGGAGAGGTAATTTTAAAAAACTTATACTTATACA
Source organism: Sepiola atlantica (assembly GCA_963556195.1). Classification (NCBI taxonomy): domain Eukaryota; kingdom Metazoa; phylum Mollusca; class Cephalopoda; order Sepiida; family Sepiolidae; genus Sepiola; species Sepiola atlantica. Next base: position 18,776 of record OY744534.1, on the reverse strand, counting down.
TTGGGGGGGAAGGTATGAATCCCATTTTCTTTTCTATAACACTCACACTTGATATTTGTATTTATGCCTTAATAATAAGATATTTAATTACCTAATTTAAAAGAAGTTATTGATTCTTTTTTCACGTGAAAGGTAAGCACTTGAATTCACTTTTCAATCAAATACGATAACATTTACGATGTTATACACTTTTGAACTAATAAATAGAAACCTTAAAAAAACGTATTTTAAAACTTCCTTCAATATTATTTGTAAAAAAAAAAACTTAAAAAAAGAAAAAAAAACTAAATATGAACGCTTAAACAAAAAATGGGGTGGCACCTTTCATCACCGTACATCCCTCCCCCATCCCGGAATGCAATATTTTCCTCCTAGGTTTATTTTTTATTTTAATTTTGTGAATTTTTTACCTCGACTTAAAATGTTTGGCAATGTTCAAGTACGACTAACTCTAAGCAAAGTTGTTTCCAACCGGAAACGGTGTCCGTTCGAAATTGGTTCCGATAATAAAAACCTCCTGTTTTGGTTAGTTTTTTACTGAATTTTATTTTAAATAATTTATTAGACAAAAAAAAATAATTACAGTTACTAAAAATAAATAATCACAGTTACTGAAAATAAATAATCACGGAGGGAAAATAATAAAATAGGTTGTTTCAGAAATCATAGTACTGTTATTATATGGCCGAAGTAATTTTACTTTTACTTGTCGACGCCAGAGAAACTCCTGCAGGTAGCTATTGAAATGTGCTGCACTTGTACCTCGCATGCACCTGAATTTGTCTTTAGCGTGACTCCATGACCCTTCAATACGATTAGTGTGGATTGTATTGTCTACGGGATCCACAAAATTATACGTGTGGTTTACCACATCATGGTTAGGTAGGGCAGTGTAGGCCCTGCCAACCATTCCAACGTTTTTTTTTCTCCTTGTGTGTCCATTAGTAACACTTGCAAGGAGATAGTGCGCAACCGACATTCGTCTGCGGTTAGTACGTCTTGCACGATATAATTCATTATCATAAAATACAAAAGAAATAAAACCAGAAAATTGACTACCAGAAACTAGAGAAAATTAAACTAAAGAATACAGGAAGTTGTTAAGTACGAAGTTTATTATCGGGTACGGATGACGGCGTAACACCGTAGCAGCGCCGCAGGAGCTACTCGTACAGTTAGTCGTACTTGAACATTGCCAAATGTTTTACTTTTCGTTTTTTTAATTTTTACTTTTCAAAATAGAATTAATTTTAAACTGTTATATCTTATATACTATACTTAATCTTTTCTCGCTACTTCTGCAGTTTACGGACCGTGCTGAAATAATAACGTTATTATTTAGAAACCCGTTCGTAGGAGGAGACATTCTTCTAGACTGCAATTTTTATTTTGTCCCAATCTGAAGCGCCCCTTTTTTTGTGGGGAGCTGGATTTTCCCCAATTAAAAACTGCCCCTTATTTCAATATTAGCATTTTCTTACTTTTTTTTTTTTTAAAACGATTTCTCCACTGTTAACTATTCGGCACTTTTACCATTGATGTAGTTTCATTTACTTGCGTTCTCACGAGGGCAGACTACGACACAAGGTCAGTTTTTAATGTGGGATAAAATCCATCTCCCCAAATAGGGACACTCCGGATTTGGACAAAAATAAAAATTGCCGCAGTCTAGAAGGATTTCTTCTTCACTAACCGATTAAAGATTGAGTATAACAGACACTTTAACATTATTTCTATTTTGAAAAGTAAAAAATAACATCAGACATAAGATAAAACGCGTTACAGTTTACTGATAAACACCATTTTTCTTTTTTATAAATTAATAACCGGAAGCCACGTTCGTTCAAGGAACAATCTTCTCTTTAACCAAGTTAATTAATCGCTGACACTAACAGCGAAACGTAAAGTATTCCAGAATACATACGTATATCAACCCATAAAAATTTACGTGACTAAACTAGGATTTACTAAAAAAAAAAAGTTTTTAAAACGTGACTAAGTTAGGATTCACTAAGAAAAAAAAAAGTGACTAAACTAGGATTTACTAAACAACAAAAAAAGTGACTAAACTAGGATTTACTAAACAACAAAAAAAGTGACTAAACTAGGATTTACTAAACAAAAAATTAAAAACGTGACTAAACTAGGATTTACTAAACAACAAAAAAAAGTGACTAAACTAGGATTTACTAAACAACAAAAAAAACGTGACTAAACTAGGATTTACTAAACAAAAAAAACGTGACTAAACTAGGATTTACTAAAAAAATAATTAAAAAAACGTGATTAAACTAGGATTTACTAAATAATTAAAAAAAAAAACAAAAAAAAACGTGATTAAACTAGGATTTTCTAGAAAAAAGCAAAAAAACGTGATTAAACTAGGATTTTCTAAAAAAAAAAAAAAAAAAAAGAAAACGTGATTAAACTAGGATTTTCTAAAAAAAAAACTGACACTTCCTGTTTCTTTATTTGAGATTGTTTCTCCACTCTGTTAGAGGTCCACAGAGCTTCAATGACCGCGATACTATCACTGGTCAAGTTAGGAATACATTCAGGGATACATGGAGTGCACAGAGACTAATACAGGACGCTAATGACTAGGATGCTACTTTAAAAGAAGCATTTACATCTGGATAGTTGAAAGAATTGTTTGCCATCATGTTCGCTACATATGTAGTGTCTCATCCAAAACGAGTTTGGGATACCAACCACATTAGTAGGCATCAATTGTTCGGGATGGAATTGCACAACTAAAGAAAAAAACTTCTGGAAAACTTCCTATTGTTCCACGTGATATCCCGCTGATGAGTTCAATGCTTGCATTAAATTCCCTTATTTTGTACTTTTGGACTATAAGATGGAAACATTTATGTTAATAGGAAACTATTATTTCTTCTACCAGAGAGCTCAACCTTTAGGTAGGGGCATTGTGTGTGTATATATATATATATATATATAAAATATAGTTATTCACTGACAGTTCCCATACTTAAGGAGAGTATTGATTTACTCCTCTCCAGGAGTAAGGCACAAGGCCAGTTTTTATCCTACTCCCACAAGTAAGATGTGACCCAAGGTCGGGTCGGGAAAGTGGGGTTTAAAAATTGCCTGGGCAGCCCCGTCGGCATTCCCCGGTAGGGGCGCCTCAGGCAGTAAGCAATAAACTGCCAAGACAATACCAGTCTATGGGGTGCAGTATCCATCGGAACAGATACTACACTTTGAACTTAGCCAAAAGGCCAACAAAGTGGACTTTGGGTTTACTTTCGGCAGCCTCGTAACTCTTGCTTCTCTTATTTTGTTCTTTAGTCCTCACATTCCATGAGCGATGTTTCTGACAGGGGGGGGGGGCAATTGCTGTTTTCTGGGTCGGAATCTATCAAGATTTTTGCTATCATCAGTGTAGGGGGTGACAATTTCAGACGATCATAAGGCACGAACCCAGTACAGAATCAGCCTTGACTATGCAAGCGTGTGTATGTGTATATATATATATATACACACACACACACATTTATATATATAAATATGTCTACATTTTTATGAGATTAACATATTACAAACCTATTCTGATATTTGTTTACAAATAAAAACAACAAAATTGCAATTTTGAAATATTCAACTCTTGATGAACATTTGTAAGTCATCGAAGGTATCCCCGCAGGTCACCAAATTGTCACCAAATTAATGATCAGATAGTAAGTAATTCTAATCAGCAGGACACCTGTCGGAATTACCTAATCTGCTAATTGACTGCTAATTAGTAACATTTAGTTATTTTTATTTCACCATTTACCGTTTTTCGATATGGAATTGGTTTCTTAGGTCTTTTTTATTTGAAGACTTGCTGGAATTATTGGTTAAAGAAGATTCTAGAGATTTCAATAATTTTATGCAAATAAGATTAAGTTTTCATTCACCCTCGGCTAAGCTACATCATATTGTATATGTCAAAGTGTAGTATCTGTTCCGATGGATACTGCACGCCTGTCCTGTGCAGTTCTAGGAAGTCCACCCTCCCAGGCTTTGCCTCCCCTCTTTGGGGAGGAGTAAGTTTATTGCTTACTGTCTGAGGCGCCCCTACCGGGGAATGCCGACGGGGCTGCCCAGGCAATTTTTAAATGGCCAGAGTGCTCACCTCTCGAGCGCTGGCTTTTAACCCCACTTGCTCGACCCGATCTTGGGTCACATCTTACTTGTGGGAGTAAGATAAAACTGGCCTTGTGCCTAACTCCGCGAGGAGTAAATAAACATCATATCGTATATGTCCATGGACAAGCTACATCATATCGTATATGTCCATGGACAAGCTACATCATATCGTATATGTCCATGGACAAGCTACATCATATCGTATATGTCCATGGACAAGCTACATCATATCGTATATGTCCATGGACAAGCTACATCATATCGTATATGTCCATGGACAAGCTACATCATATCGTATATGTCCATGGACAAGCTACATCATATCGTATATGTCCATGGACAAGCTACATCATATCGTATATGTCCATGGACAAGCTACATCATATCGTATATGTCCATGGACAAGCTACATCATATCGTATATGTCCATGGACAAGCTACATCATATCGTATATGTCCATGGACAAGCTACCTCATATCGCATATGTCCATAGACAAGCTACATCATATTGCATATGTCCATGGACAAGCTACATCATATTGCATATGTCCATGGACAAGCTACATCATATCGTATATGTCCATGGACAAGCTACATCATATCGTATATGTCCATGGACAAGCTACATCATATTGCATATGTCCATGGACAAGCTACATCATATCGTATATGTCCATGGACAAGCTACATCATATTGCATATGTCCATGGACAAGCTACATCATATTGCATATGTCCATAGACAAGCTACATCATATTGCATATGTCCATGGACAAGCTACATCATATCGCATATGTCCATGGACAAGCTACATCATATCGCATATGTCCATGGACAAGCTACATCATATTGCATATGTCCATGGACAAGCTACATCATATCGTATATGTCCATGGACAAGCTACATCATATCGTATATGTCCATGGACAAGCTACATCATATCGTATATGTCCATGGACAAGCTACATCATATTGCATATGTCCATGGACAAGCTACATCATATTGCATATGTCCATGGACAAGCTAAATCATATCGTATATGTCCATGGACAAGCTACATCATATCGTATATGTCCATGGACAAGCTACATCATATCGTATATGTCCATGGACAAGCTACATCATATTGCATATGTCCATGGACAAGCTACATCATATTGCATATGTCCATGGACAAGCTACATCATATTGCATATGTCCATAGACAAGCTACATCATATTGCATATGTCCATGGACAAGCTACATCATATTGCATATGTCCATGGACAAGCTACATCATATTGCATATGTCCATAGACAAGCTACATCATATTGCATATGTCCATAGACAAGCTACATCATATTGCATATGTCCATGGACAAGCTACATCATATTGCATATGTCCATGGACAAGCTACATCATATTGCATATGTCCATGGACAAGCTACATCATATTGCATATGTCCATAGACAAGCTACATCATATTGCATATGTCCATGGACAAGCTACATCATATTGCATATGTCCATAGACAAGCTACATCATATTGCATATGTCCATAGACAAGCTACATCATATTGCATATGTCCATGGACAAGCTACATCATATTGCATATGTCCATGGACAAGCTACATCATATTGCATATGTCCATGGACAAGCTACATCATATTGCATATGTCCATAGACAAGCTACATCATATTGCATATGTCCATAGACAAGCTACATCATATTGCATATGTCCATAGACAAGCTACATCATATTGCATATGTTCATAGACAAGCTACATCATATCGTATATGACCATGGACAAGCTACATCATATTGCATATGTCCATAGACAAGCTACATCATATTGCATATGTCCATAGACAAGCTACATCATATTGCATATGTCCATAGACAAGCTACATCATATCGTATATGTCCATGGACAAGCTACATCATATCGTATATGTCCATGGACAAGCTACATCATATTGCATATGTCCATAGACAAGCTACATCATATTGCATATGTCCATGGACAAGCTACATCATATTGCATATGTCCATGGACAAGCTACATCATATTGTATATGTCCATGGACAAGCTACATCATATCGTATATGTCCACGGACAAGCTACATCATATTGTATATGTCCATGGACAAGCAAACAAGATTAAACAATTATTATTTAAAGCTACCTCTGTTAGATAATGAAGGGGGACCCCCGGAGGGAGGACACCAAAATAGTAAGGCGGAGCCTATGCGGAAGTCGGAAATGCCGTCACTTACGTTTAGAGTTGATTCTATCTCTTGAGCCCGCACCAACAACTTAAGTAGACATAAGAATTGAGCGGTCCCTGGAGGAACTGGGGTTCAGCTATGTAATTCCTTCCCACCACAGGAATATGTGACAGAAGGTTGGGAACTGGGGTGTAGTGCAGCCCAAAATGACCTGACTGAGATGTTATGGTGTGTGTGTGTCTCTCTCTCTCTCCCTCTCGTACACACTAATTACAGTTTCTGTCTCGTTGTCCTGTTCAATAAAACCAAGTCCGGCGTCCACGTGTTATCGTTCCAACGGCCGAGATACACAAGCCAGCAGCGATGAAACCTGGGTACATACCGCAACGGTAAGCAGTAATACAACACTCTGAGTTGCCTGGGAGTTTTTCACTTAGTTTTTATTTATTCTTTTTAAACTTAGTTTTTTGGGGATTTTTTTCGTTACCAAATAATTTTATTTTAAAAATAGGATTTTGAAAGTTAAATTTAATTTTTTATGGTAGCATTTACAGGGTTGTGGAGTCGGAGGAAGACGGAGATTTGGGAAAGATTCAGACTCCTAAAAATGCCAGGAATTTTTCAATCCCTGAAGAACCAACAGACAGTCTGACTTTAAAATATGGAGTCAAAATCAGATTTTTTTTTTTTTTTTTTTTTTTTTTTTTTTTTTTTTAAATCCTAGGAGTCAGACCTTACCTTTCGACTCCGCAAGCCTGATCATCTGATCATTAATTTTTTTATTTAACCAAACTGTTATAAAACTTCATTTTTAAGATTAAAAAATCTCTATTTATGACATTATTGAATGTAAATAGCTTCCAAAACTTTCAATACATGAGGATTTGCTAAAAATTTTAAAGCCAATTTAAATAACTTTATTTTACAGTTTAAATGTTCCAAATTCCTTTCAAATTTCGAAGAGCTATGAAGTAATTCATTTTTTTTTTTTAACCATTAAGAAAAGATTAAAATCGTTGACTCAGTTACGAAGAAACAAAATGCATTCTGGTGGATTTAATTTTGTAAAGAAAATTATTTTTTTTAAACAGAATTTTAAAAAATTTGTTTAAGTACCCGATACCATTGCATTTTGATTTAAATAAATAATCGAATTATAGTAAAAAAAAAAAAAAAAAAAAAAAAGACAGACAGACATGCAAGAAGTGGTCACACAATATGTTACTAATGGAGATTTCGTATCTGTCTGAAGCCAAAACTCTACTAATCTTAGCTATCACTAATCAAGATTTAGTATCTGTGTCTGAAGCCGCAACAATACTATTACTTCTTTCAATTGAACTATCTTTTAATGTTCAATTCAGTTTACTATACTATTTCTAATGTACCATCTTTCAATATTCAATGCTGGAGGGAAAGTACTATCTATTCTATTGTAATGAGATTATCCTCCCAGGCATTACCTCCTCTTTTAGGCGGGTAACATACGTCAGCAAAATTTGTCACAATCGGCTGTTCATTAGAAAACGCAACACTTACATATTAACACAGCATGACGTCACTAGCTTTAAATGCATCGTTCCTTCCTTAAAATACTCGTGGTCCGGGGTTTCGAATCGCATGACCGTTAGTGAATAGTCATATCTCTATGCTGATGAGTCCCGATTATTTAAGGACGAAACGTATACGTGCATAGATAAACAATAAAAAATATTTATTATTATTATTATTATATATATATATATATATATATATATATAAGCACAGATATCTTTGGTAGTTTTATTAATAAAAATCACTTCTTTAGATAATTACCTCCTCCAAAGCGAAGATTGTGTTTGTAATAGAGTTTGTTTGTCTGCAACCTAGTGTCCACATCGCTTGACCAATCATCAAACTTGATTAAAATATTGATCATGGCCTGAGAACTGATTTAATTTTGGGATATCTAGGTCAAGGTCACGGAAAAGGTGAAAGTCACACTTTTGACGATCTGTTTATCGAAGAGACTCGCTACTTGACCCATATCATAGTCAATGAAGTCCTGCGTATTATGTGACCATAGCAAGTTCGGTTATGGTCGAAATTGACATTATCAAGTTCCACACCTATGTAAAAAAAATATAAGATCGTCCAAAAGATGAAATGCAAGAAAGTAATTGAAAACTGGTTTCGCTAAGGTAAAACATACAGATTTTAACCATTTTATAACTAATTCCTCAAAAATCAAATTCTGTCTTCCTGTCGACTAAATCAGTTTTAAAAACCTTTTTTGCATTTTTTTTAAAAAATTTTATTTTTATATAATTTTGATACATCGAATTGTTACAAGTTTCAATAGATTTAAAAAAAAAAAAAAAGGAAAGACATTCGTTTTATTTATTTAAAGAATAATTACGACAATTAGTTTTACGGAAAAAGAAAGATTTTTCTTAATATTATTAAACTTTAGATACAGCTATTATTTCAAGAGAAAAATATGATCATTAAAACGTAAATGATACAGATAGACGAAACAATCGTGAAATTAAGAGGAGGTAATGCCTGGGAAATTTTCACGGGGACCCGCTAGTTTCTATAATTAGTGTCTGTAATGATTGACCTAAAACGTTAGGGGAGAGTAATTTACTCCTCTCCAGGAGTTAGGCACAAGGCCAGTTTTTATCCTACTCCCACAAGTAAGATGTGACCCAAGCTCGGGTCGGAAAGTGGGGGTTGAAAAGCCAGCGCCCGAGAGGTGAACGTTAGGGGAGATACAGATTTCACTTCAGGATCAAAATCAGTTTCTTCCAGAACCTGCTCTGTTTGAAGGGAGGGATATCATTCACTACCCCACCCTCACGTTTCCATGGAAAAAAAATCTAAATTAAATTATATATATATATTTGTATAACAAGGATAGACAAGTTATTTATCTACCTCCCACAGCGGTAAGATGTGACACCAGGTCGGGAAAGTGGGATTTGAAAAGCCAGCGCCCGAGAAGGTGAGCACTTTGGCCTACAAAAAATGCCTGGGCAGCCCCGTCGGCATTCACCGGTAGGGGCGCCTCAGGCAGTAATCAATAAACTTACTCCTCCCCTGGGAAGGTGGACCTCCTAGAACTGCACAGGACAGACCCATAGACCGGCGTAAATCAAGCCCCGAAGGCCAAGACAATACCAGTCTAGGGGGTGCAGTATCCATCGGAACAGATACTACACTTTGATCTTGGCCAAAAGGAAGGATAGACAAATTTGGTCTCAAAATAAGAACCTTCGTTACAAAATTCCCAGCATGTCGAAATAACATACAACAGAACGTTGTATGTTATTTGACGATAGCTGCAAAGTATACATCGAAGTCAGACATGGGGGATTCATTTTCAGTCAAAAATAATATGGAGCAGCAAAACTTCAGGGCTATCCAACATTTTCCATGTATCCCTATCTCATTTAAATATATACATATATATATATATATATATATATATATATATATATATATAGTGTGTTAGAGTGAAATAAATTCCAAAAGGAAATCCGGGTATGAGAGCTCAATGTAATAAACAGAGCAAGAATAAAATAAACACGGAATCACATAATCACCGGTGCGATATATATATATACACATACCTAACATATATATATACGTTAGGTATGTGTATATATTTCTATGTACAGGATAATATTTGAACAGGATAATATTTAGAAAGAATCCAAGAATCTTTCCAAATATGATCTGAGGGAAGGCTCAGACTTTCTTTCCTCCTGATGAAATCTCAGGTTATAATAGCTGTTGATCGATAACATCGACATGCCAGTGTCACAGCTTATGTACAAGTCTCTCTAATATATACATATACAGGGTGAGCCAAAAGTAGGTGGACAGTAAAAAACATTTTACTTCTTGATTTACACAGCTTTGAAGTCTGCCTCTTACGCTTCGACAAAAAAATGTTTTTTTACTGTCCACCTACTTTTGGCTCACCCTGTATATATATATATATATATATATATATATATATATATATATATAATTTATTATTATTTCATGTATTTACACTTATATAATAAATAATATATTATGTATATATATTTTTCAGTGTTTACTTCAGTGCTCAATACACGAGTTGTTGATTTTTATTTTTCGATAATAATTGAAAAATGTTTCCATTCTATCAGTGGTCCGAGCAGGACTCTTAATCAGCTGTAGCAATGTATGTTATTATAGTGCCAATAACATGGTACAACAATAACAAATGAAAATTGGCTAGTCAGAATCAAAGTTTGATACGTCAGCTTAAATGCTATTTAGGTCCAACTTTTAAAAATCTTACAAGATAATAATGGTAGAGTGTTAAGTTCAAATTAGTTCAGATCTACATTCATACAGTATGTATGGTTAGTAACGATGTACAATTATTTGCTAGGCGTAGTTTAGTCATAGCACAAGGTCACAGATCTAGAGCACCCAGTGAGGATGGAATTCACTATTCATTGATCTGTAAGACTATCTGATAACCATCGTACCATGATGAGTCGTTCAACACGGCTGTCGTAAATCTGAAACATAAATTTTCCTTATCTTCATCAAAAAAATATTTCTGACATGTGAGGAGAGAAGTTGATTAACTATCGGTGATCACAAAATGCAGACAAATCCAAACAGTTTTCACCCTATGAAAAAAAAAGTCCAACTTTTAAACTCCTCGGCCTAACATTCACAGGTAACATGAATTGGAACAAATACATAGAAGACATTGCCAAGTCTGCTGCAAAGAAGGTGGATCTCTCTACCGTGCTAGTAAACTCCTCACATCTGATAGTATCCTATGTCTCTACAAAGCCAACATCCGCTCATGCATGGAGTATTGTTGTCACATCTGGGGTGGTGCCCCATCCACTAGTCTCTCCTTCTTAGACAAGGTCTAAAAAAGAGTCGCTAACCTAATACCTATACACCAAGCTCCAGCCCCTGTACCATCGCCACAGTGTAGCATCCTTGTGCCTGTTTTACAAGTACTTCAATGGAATGTTGTCCGATTAACTTTCTGCTCTGGTGCCCCCCCCCCCCAAACGTAAATACACTCGACCAACCTGACAATCAGCTAAGTCCCATCCATTAACTGTGGAGGTCCCCAGATGCCCGAGAGCCTTCTACTCCAATAGTTTCTTTCCTCATACTGCCGGCCTCTGGAACTCCTTCCCTGCTCCTTTCCCCCCAACTGTACTGACATGCAGAAATTTAAAACTAATGTGAACAAATATCTCGCTGCACAGCTCCCAATTTAGTATGACCCCCCCTAAACTTTCACCCTAATTCTCAGTAGCCCCTTACGTCTACAGTGGCAGCTTGCCTTGTTTGGGGATAGCTATAATTAAAAAATAAAAATAAAAATTGAAAATACAATTTGTCCTATAAAATCACGCAAAAGAATTTTTCTTAAAAATCTAACAAATTTTAGATATTAAGTTTACCAAAAAGTTCGTTTTTTTTTAAAAAGTGGATATTAAAACAGAATTTATGCAATTCATTTTCCACGCGTGATTTGGAAATCTGGAGAATGTCTGACTTGTCTGGTTGTCAAACGGCAATCTTGTTCAACTACGGCTTTCTCTTGGTCACTGTCGATCATCTTTCTGATGGGGAAAAATACTATTCAAGCAAATCAATAGCTTGGTAAGTGTTATTCGGACTCTGCTTCGTCAGGAACAACGGTTAAGAGATATTATGCTGACTCTAAACATAGTCATACAGACACAAAGGATGCTGAACACTCAGTCTGCTCAAATTCAGCAGTCATCTCGGAAAACAAAAAAGTCAGTGTTTTTTGCCGATCGTAAATTGAAGTTGTGCGAGATAAGTGGAATTGAAGATATTAGAAGATGAAAGTGTATTCACCATTTTGCATGAAGATTTGTCAATGAAAAATCCGTGTTCAAGGTGGGTGCTGCGTTTGCTCGCAGTCGATGGAGAAACTATGCGGCAACGATTCAGAGTGTTGTTTGCAACTGTCCCAACATAACAAAAAGGAGTTTTTGCGTCAATATGTGACAATAGATGAAACAGATCCACCACTTCACTCCGGAGTCAAATCGGCAATCAGCTGAGTGAACAGCAGTTGGTTAAAGCCGTCCAAAGATGCAAACATCAGCAAGAAAGGTTTTGGCTTCCGTATTTCGGGATGTGCAAGCTATTTTGTTCATCGATTACCTTCAGAAAGGAAGAACCATTAATAGTGAATATTACATAGCATTATTTGCGCGTTTGAAAAAAAAAAACTAAAATAAAAGATTTAAAAAAAAAAATCGATAAAAAACGTCCACAAAAAAAAAAGTGATCTTTCACCAAGACAATGCACCATGCCACAAGGTGATCGCAACAATGGCAAATCTACATGCATTGCACTTCGAATTGCTACTGCATCCACCCTATTCTCCAGATTTGGCCCCTAACGACTACTGGCTGTTTGCAGACCTCAAAAGAATGCTCCAGGAATAGAGATTTGTCTCCAACGAAGAAGTTATATGTGAAACAGACGTATTTTGAGGCCAAAGAAAAATCGTTCTACAAATAAAAAAAGGCAACGAATTGTTAGAGAAGCGTTGGAATCGGTGTATCACCCTAGAAGGAGACTATGTTGATGAATAAAATCGAATTTTGCCTAAAAATTGTTGTTTTATGAGTTAGGCCCGGGACTTATTAAGTGATGTGTTATGTTACCAATATTTTTCCCCCATTTCTTTTGTTCAATTCCCAAAATGGAGACAGAAAAAGAAAAACTGTTATACCGAAATCCATACGGGCTCAACTTGTTGTACACCCGACAGACGAGTTGATATAGGCCACCACGTAAAGCTCCCTATTCAACAATGCCCCTTAATTATCTGGGCTTCAGCCCAGAACAGGGTTGGGTGTACTTTTCTCACTCATGATATCGTCTACCATATCAGATATCTTTTGGTCTTAGACCGAGTTTCTTATTTCATCATGTCACATATGACAACACTTTGGAAAGGAAGATTGAAGACTTCTCCGACATGTTTTTTTGTTAGATCGTCTTTCCAAAGAAAAAAAAAAAGGGGGATGTCTCCCCCCCCCCTCAAAAAAATAAAGGGGGACGCAATTTTACAAGGTCTTAAAACGTTATTCTGCTAGTGAATGCCGCTTTCAAAGGGAACCTTCTCTGCCATACCTCTCCTTTTAAAAACTGTTAATCACCTCAAACAAGGCATATTGCATTTGCCACTAAGACACTAAGATATATCCTGGCCAGATTTAAAGAGGGTGGAGGGGGGGGGGCATCCTAAGTGGGGAGTTGTGCAGCAAGATGTTTGTTCATATTACATTTAAATTTCTGTATATTGGTACAGTCGGGAGAAAAAAAAGGGAGCAGGAAGGGAATTCCAAAAGCTAGCGGTTTGAGAAAAGCTATTAGAGTAGAATGTTTACTGACATCTGGGGGACCGTAACTCTAAAGGGGTGAGATTTTGCTACTAGTCCGGTTGATCAGGGGTGTTTACGTAGAAGCAGACAAGTGCACTAAGTTCATCGGAGCACATTCCATTGAAGTACTTGTAAAACAAACACAAGGATGCAACATTGCGGCGATGGGACAGGGGCTTGGTGGATAGTGAGGAACCTATTAGATTAGCGACTCTTTTTGGGACCTTGTCTAAGATGGAGAGACTAGTGGTTGCTGCACCACCCCAGATGTGGCAACAATACTCCATGCATGGACAAATGGTGGCTTTGTAGAAATATAGGATACTGGCAGGTGTGAAGTTTACTGGCACGGTAGAGGGAGCCACCTTCTTTGCAGCAGACGTGGCAGTATTTTTTTAATGTATTTATTACAATTCATGTTGCCTGTGAATGTTAGGTTTGGTTGTTTTGTTTTACAGCATAGCAACCCTTTTCGGGTTATTTAATGCCGAATCTGATCAGTCTGGCCAAAGTTTTTATGCTGTAAATAAACGTAAATGTTATCCATCTTTCCGACATTCATCGTATCGTCCATGCGTTAATGGCTGCCATATGAGAAGGGAATAAAAATGTTCCAAGCACGTGTGCAGCTATTTGTGAATTTAATATCAAATATTTATCCTTTAACACCAATATTAAAAACGGGTGCACATCGGTCAAAAATGACTAGAAAAAAAAAAAAAATGCTTTGCCAATGTTCGCATTAATATTCATATAAATTAATGGTGAGGTAAAAAAAGAAATATAAAGAAACGTCTCTAACTGGAAAGTTAAAAAGAAAAATACGGAAAAAAGACAAAGGAATAAAAGATGTAAAAAAGACAGAAAAAAGGAAAAAAAAACAAGGGGAAAAGAAGAAAAGGGAGGAAAAGAAGAAAAGGGAGGAAAAGAAGAAAAGGGGGGAGAAGAAGAAAAGGGGGGAGAAGAAGAAAAGGGGGGAGAAGAAGAAAAGGGGGGAGAAGAAGAAAAGGGGTGAGAAGAAGAAAAGGGGTGAGAAGAAGAAAAGGGGTGAGAAGAAGAAAAGGGTGAGAAGAAGAAAGGGGGGGAAGAAGAAAGGGGGGGAAGAAGAAAGGGGGGGAAGAAGAAAGGGGGGGAAGAAGAAAGGGGGGGAAGAAGAAAGGGGGGGAAGAAGAAAGGGGGGGAGAAGAAAGGGGGGGAAGAAGAAAGGGGGGGAGAAGAAAGGGGGGGAAGAAGAAAGGGGGGGAAGAAAGGGGGAAGAAAGGGGGAAGAAAGGGGGAGAAGAAAGGGGGGAAGGGGGGAGAAGAAAGGAGGGGGAGAAGAAAGGGGGGGGGAGAAAGGGGGGGGGGGGGAGAAAAGGGGGAGGGGAAGAAAAGGGGGAGGGGAAGAAAAGGGGGGAAAAAATAAAGGAAAATAAAAAGGGAAAAATAAAATAAAAACGTATCAATCGGTACAGAAAGGAGATGAAAAAAGTCTCCTCATTGAAATAGAGTGAAGAATTTCTTTTCGAATTTATTATAGGCGGCGGAGGGGGGGGGGGGGCGGGGTGACTGTCTAACTTTGCTATTGGCTTTCTCCCGTCTCCTAAACACTTGAAATGTTTTCGTCCAGCAGTTTTTTTTTTTACTTGCTAACTTTTGTATGACAGGATGGCTATCCATTAGTCTATATTATAGAATAGAGAATGGAAACAGATCCTCAGCCTCTCCCCATCTAAAACCTAAAAGAAATGAAACTAACAAGTTTAATGAGATTTTGAAAGACTAAAAATTTTTAATTAAAATAGTAAAGAATAAAAGTGACGATATATCATTATATTTTTATACATCAGTGTTTGTCATCATTCTTTGAAGCACAGCAGAAATACAAAACTGGAATACATGTTTTGTTCTTTATAAACTATACTTTATTATAACTTAACTAACACTGTGGATCCAATACCTGCATTCTCCTTCCTCACTAACCCCCACTCGTTCACCACCACCGACAATAAAGATATATTATTATATTTTTATACATCAGTGTTTGTCATCATTCTTTGAAGCACAGCAGAAATACAACACTGGGATACATGTGTTGTTCTTTATAAACTATACTTTATTATAATTTAACTAACACTGTGGATCCAATACCTGCATTCTCCTTCCTCACTAACTCTTCACTCATCAGTGTTTGTCGTCATTCTTTTAAGCACAGCAGAAATACAAAAGATGTAGCAATCATAGACATGTGGATCTTTTTCTTTTTCTCTTTGTGGTTGGAACAATGAAAGCAATGAAAAAGAACAACAACCAACTCCATTACTTTCTCTGGGATGTGATTTACTTTTACAGCGGCTTACAGCAAGTACACCTAAATGAACCATATCTTTTAAAAACAGCCAAAGTACAACACCCAGCGTTAATCTGATTCCAAATCTAGGTTTTTTGTGGGAGGGTGAGAACACTGCCGGGAGGCGAGGGCCGAGTCTAAAAAAACTTGAAGCATTATGGAGATGCACAGAAAGTCTCAGTTATCAGTATTCATTTGTTTTTTTTCTAGGGTAGCAAGCGGAATGCGAGGTAACAGACGATATAAAATAGAACGAAACGCAGCCGTAATGGATATTAAGTGTTATTTTCAATCGCATCGCAGCGTGAACGATTTCTTTAGACAGCGATTTCCATCTTTCTATTTCTTTGAAGAAAGTTAAGAAAACTTTTGGCATTAAATGTGAGACACAGTGACAGGTTTTTGTTTTTTTATGGAATTAGTATAGCACCCCCCCCCCCTTCACACACACACACACCTTCAAGAAAATCTTAAAGCAGAGTGCCGAGATGTTGACATTTCAAGACAGTTACAGGAGAACGTTTGCAGAATAACGGCAAAGTGATAAATCAGTAATGACATTACGAACTTGACAAAAAATTGTGAAACCAAAGAAATAAATTAAAAAAAAAAAAAACAGAAAAAATACTTGCTTCCTAAGAAAAAGGTTATATTGAAGTTTTTAGCTTTAAAATGGTTGCAAAATGTTTGCGATTAGTTTTGTCTCCCATTGCAACTGGTGTTAGGAGCAAAATAGTCGTCGGTTTGCTCCTCGTTTGATTTTTTGTCGATATATTTTCCTTTTAGATTTTTTTTTATAGCATATTATTTTGCCTCGACACCAGATGTAATGTGAAATCAAAATATTCACGACCATTTAAAAGCTAAAGACTTCAATATAAGCAAAAGAATTTTTTTTATAAAATAAAAAGGGAGATTTTTTTCCTATTTAGTCCGAATCGATATTTTAGTTTTTTTTGTCTCAAGAGAGTTTTTACCCTCTCATTAACATGTACTACGACTGCCACCCATTACACCAGTGTAATTTATTTAGTAAAATACATGATTTCTCTCTCTCTATGTATATATATATATACAGGTGTGAGATTTTTCATACAGTGACATAAAAAAACCTGCTTTCAGATTCACAATACAAAAACACCTGTGTTTTTAATAGACTGCTCAGGTTATATGCGATCTATGTCGTAAGGTCAACTAATTTGCATATTGATTTGCTAAAGGACATTTCATTAATTGACTATTTCTTTTTGTTTTTAAATTCAGGGATTGTTTTGATATTTATACAGTTTTAGTTTGCTTAAAATTTGCGCTCAAAACTAATTTTGCGCATTTTACATGTTGCGGATGAAATATCTAAGTTATAAACAAAGTCACCTTTACCCACGAACACTTTTGGCTACACAGAATTTCTTGGCCTTTTGGCTAAGATCAAAGTGTAGTATCTGTTCCGATGGATACTGCACCCCATAGACTGGTATTGTATTGGCCTTCGGGGCTTGATTTATGCCGGTCTATGGGTCTGTCCTGTACAGTTCTAGGATGTCCACCCTCCCAGGCTTCGCCTCCTCTCTTTAGGGAGGAGTAAGTTTATTGCTTACTGCCTGAGGCGCCCCTACCGGGGAATGCCGACGGGGCTGCCCAGGCAATTTTTAAACCCCACTTTCCCGACCCGACCTTGGGTCACATCTTACTTGTGGGAGTAAGATAAAAACTTGCCTTGTGCCTAACTCCTGGAGAGGAGTAAATCAATACACAGAATGTGCAGTGGAAGTACTGGCAGGTTTATGTGCGTCACATAAGACAACGGAGATAGATGAGAACTCAGATGTGGAGAAAGTATATCTAAATGGCAAAGCTATTGAGGTTGTTCAGAAGTTTTGTTACCTTGGTGATACCATTGGAGCACAGGGTGGAGCAGGTGCAAGTGTGATTACAGGAATTAGGAGTGGATGGAGTAAGGAAACTTCTGCCATTACTAACCAGCAGAGTGTTACCACTGTCGACTAAGGGAAAAGTCTATCAGGCATGAGTATACAGTGTGATGTATGGAAGTGAAACCTGACCAGTGAGGTTTGAGTACATGCGTTGCATGGAAAGAAATATGAGAATGATACGATGGATGTGTAATGGGAGTCTTAAAAACAGGCTTAGATCTGATGACCTCAGAGGAAGATTAAATCTGGACATTATAGAGATATGTGTGCAGAACAGGAGACTTCGACGGTATAGCCACGTTGAAAGAACGGATGAGAGTTCTTCGGTTAGTATATGTAGAACAGTTGAAGTAGCAGGGTCAGTTGGCAGGGGAAGGCCAAGGAAACATGGAAGGAAATGGTAAGAATGGATCTGAGAGAAAGAGATAAATAAAGACCCAATCTGAGATTGAAAGTCAATTTCTAAAAGCCGTCCAACACATGCCAGCATGTAAAAACGGACGTTAAACCAATGAAGATGTTCTATTTAATCCATAGGTTGAACTTTAGTAGGTACTACCACTCTTCCGGGTCAGAGTGGACCTGGGAGTAATGGCAACTATGGGGTCACTCCAAAGCTTCAAAATTGAGACCTCAATGTTGGATGTAGCTAAAGGTCATGCCTAGGAGTAGGACCCAAAATGAAGAACTTATTAAGCCTTTATTATTTCTG